>CM034153.1:558146632-558644132 GCA_019776745.2 Taxus chinensis | reverse complement strand
CTACATTAGACAGTTATTCATTTTACAATGACCTATAAAAATTACAATAATAATAATTAAATTACACATCACCTTTTTTTTTCATCATTCTTCCATCCTGTAAAACCCACGTGAGCAAGAAATCAACGATAAATTGTTGGCATGGCATCCACCCTAATCAATCATAATTATCATTTTTCAGTTTCCCATTTACATCTGACAATAATTACAATTTGCAATCAAAATAAAAAGAAAATCTAAAAAGATGTATTCATTGCATTTCATTTTTCTTCATTTTATAAACCCAGGAGAGAGAAAGAGAAAGGAAGAGAGAGAAAACATCATTTTTTCAAAAGTTCTAATACACACAACAAGTTTCATTATAGTGTTTTTAAACAGTTATTTACGTGTGTTAAAAGTTTCCAGGGTGATTTGGTAACCCTACGAGGGTCTGCAACTTTCTACTTTTACATTTTCTCACTAGCTATAAAACGTACAAAATGGGCTCAGAGGCTAAGAAACTACTTCCAAAGGTTATCTTCCGATGAGCACGCACATCACGATTAAATTTATACGTGTCCCCAGATATACCAAGAGTTCATTGCAACTGATGGAATCGAAAAAGAGCTCACGGTTTGCGTTTGGCGGCTAGTTTTCTAGGGACACTGGTTGTCGTTCACCCAGTTGTAAACTAACAAAAGTTAGCTCGAGGGCTCAGAAAACTGCATCCAAAATGATGTTCGATCCAGAGGAAACACACAACGAGACTCTTCCTACTAGTTCCCCTATATAAGGAGAATTCGTCAGAGTCGACGGGACGAAGAAGTAGAAAACCATGTTCAAACGGCGACAAGTTTTCTGGAGCAACAAGATGAAATTAGACCAGTTTGACCTTGTCAAACAGCGACCGGAGGCCTACAAAATGGCTTCGCCAAAATATCCTGAAAGGTTCTCTTTCCTATGCTGAATTTTCCATGCATTTGTCTAGTATAAACGCTAGAGTTTTACGAAGACGGAACATGATTTCTCTTTTCGGGTTTTAATTGGTGGTCCCAAACGAAAGCTAACTTTCTAGTTTTAACAACTCTCTACTGTTGTAAACCGGTGTAACAAGGCTCCTATAAGGGCGTCAAAAGGATGTCATATGATCGTTTCGGGTCAAACCAAAAATCAAGGCGACTCCTCGTATACCAAGGTACACAAATGAAACTTCACATCTCATTTCCAAAGTTGTGAAGGGTACTTAGTGAGTCTCCGAAAATTGTAAAATTTAACTTTTTTAAACAGGAAGAAGGTCAACTTAATCAATGGAGAGTCAACTTTGTCTGGTCGATAAAACGATATTGAAGTGATCAAAAGGGTAAGAGTTTTCTAGATCATCTCGAAGCAAGGGTGATAGTTCATGGTTTAAAGTAGGTGAGTTATAATGGCTTCGAGAGTTACGACATGACACTTTATTGCTTTGCAATGAGTTGAAGAGACATTTAGCTGTATTAAAAATCTAATAACTTAATATTCTTTTTATTTGCAAAAGAGAACTAAAACACGAGAATTATGAGAGGTAAGGAAAGAAGAACCATGCCTGGAGAATGAAGTCGGTTTAAGCCACAGGCTTGGGTTCAGTCTCTTGCTTGGGCACTTCGTCAACTAGTCCTCGAGCGTCCTCAGCTCCACCATTTTGCATACATGTCTATCAATAAAATCTATAACTACAGACTTGAAAACCATTCCACTACTCAGATCATATTCCTCCTTCCTTCTGGATTCAACCCACCACTTGTTAAGCATGATCAAATGGTTTCTTATTGTTGTTGTTTAAATAGGACGAGATCTTCCTCCTTTTGTACGTAGCCTCAAATCTTACAACCACTAGACCATGATTTTATTTTATTTTGAAGGCATTTAGTCAAAAACTTCACATTCCTTAATCATACCTCCACATTTTGCACATTCTCATGTGCTCATCAAAAACCAGCAAACATAATGATTAATTCTAGGCATGATTCTACAAGAGGCACTCCTGCCATCGAAGTATTTACAACCCTCATGCACTGAACCTGCATGTCTGAAAGCTAATTAAACCAAAAATGAAGCTTACAAGGTCAGGGTATGTTCCATAAAACCACATATTTTGAGGCATTCTACAAAACACATCTCAATCCTTTTGCTACACATCCATTTTGTGCATATGTTGCCATCATGGCATTCCATGAGACAACATTTCTTTGAGGCATTAAAACAAACAGTTCAACATCTTTTAACAGACCCATTTTTTGCATACCTACTATCATTTCCACTCAAGAGGCCACATATATTTCAGGTATTTTGTCAAATAGTTCACATGATTTGTGTATGCCTTCACATTTTGCATGCATGCCAAACTGGGCACCTGACAAGACATATAAAAACAAGTATTATCTTTCCATGATGTTGATGGATGTCCATGTGTTGTTCTAAAACTCCCACTTTGACAGCGGCTGGGAGGTCTGGCTTACACGTAACAAACACATTTTCTTGGAATTTTCAAAGGCATTTTCAACAAACACACTTGTGCATATCCCGAAATCATTGCAGTCCAAGGAACTACATTTTTTCCCCACGCATTTAGATGACCAGTTCACACGTTTCCACGTTTTTACATTTAAATCTACTAGGGCGCTTGCAACAGAAACATCTGGAAAAGTTCCTCTATTTTGTTGCTTGATGGGTGTCCACACAGGTATGTGGCATGGGTTGAGGGGATGCTGGCACTGGCAAAAAGTTGGGAGGAGGCCGCAAAAAAACCCAAATCCATTACTAATGCCAAGGACCCGTGGAAGGGAGGAGTGAAGCGGTGGAAGGGGAGGCTTATGTCATGCATGGAGATTCATGAACAGAACATGCCTTCCATTCAGCTGAAACCACAACATTTGTCAAAACCTCATCTCTTCCCTGGTGGCGGCGCTTCTCCTCCAATAGCAAAGCCAAAGGAAGAACAACAAAAACAAAAAAGAAAACAAAAGGAAAGGCAATCAAGGAGCTCGAACCTCCATGCCCTAACTCGCCCAAAGTTTCCCCCTTTTTATTTATTTATTTTTAATTCTTTTATTTTATTTAACATTATTATTATTTCAAAATTCATTTAACTCGTTTCATTCACTTGAAAATCTATTTCATTATTAAAATAATTTAATATGTTTTTCGTTATTATTATTATATTTTAATTTTGTCACGATATTGCCATACGACTCATAAAGTAAATCCTAACAATGATTTGATAGGGTTTACGACCAAACCTGATGATGGTCTGGATAGTCCAAATCAATACGCTAAACATGGAACAACACCATGTATATTATTTATAGCCTGCCTGAAACTATATTTTGACCAAAACACTAGTAGCGGGGATCGACAATGTAAATTATAATATTATTACAAACATTATTATTTTGATTTTATGGCTTAAAATAATGATAATAATTATTAATCCCATTAATGTCGATGACCCGATAAACTCGAAGAGTCGAGAACCAAATTTTCCTTTAACCGTATAACTGTCCATGACGCTACAGGGTCCACAGCTTGGGGGTGTCGACAATGACCCGAAAGGCAAGAAGGAGAAGGAAGATGAAAAATCTTCACTGCGACCAAAATATCAGTATTTTCTTCATATTTATATTTTTAGGTCCTCTTCATTGGAGCACACTTTAATTTTAGTTATATTTTAGATTGACTAAGGTGTTTCCATATCTCACCACCCTTGAAAATTATTATTTAGCTTCATATTTAGGAAATTAAGGTGAATATCCACATATTTCAATCACTAGTCATATGTTATCTCTTGTATGGTTGTGAGGTTTGGGAACCATACCATTGAGTAATTGAGGATAGACAACAAATAGAGAGAGTGATGGTTACAATGTTATCTAAACATATTCATTCAATATATTAATCCTTCATGCCATCATCCTTATAGATTTTGGTAAATCTATCTCATTACTTCAATGATACTTCATATAATGGCTATGATTCATAGACTCAAACAATTAGGTAACTCCTAAAGTGGTCATCTTAGGTATACATACCTTGCTTGCAATGTTTATTTATCACCTATGGAGCATGAAAACCATGGGATTAATTCTTTTTGGTATGCAATAACCTCCTCATTTCTTTCCCTCATTGATTTTGATATTGAAAGGAAAACCTCGCATAACTTTCCTATGGATGCTCCTCATCTCTCTAAGAGATCTAGATAAATATTAGCATTCATACTAATATTTTCATAACATACCTCAAGTCGACATGGAATGATCCTAAAGAGACTTTCATCTCAAAACTTTAACACTACTTAATGACTTATTTATTGAATTTCGTGATGTGTTCATCCAACCCCTAGTGTACACAATACTATAATCACCGTGCAGCTTGAGAGTTATCCTTTCTCAATGCAAATTTATATCTCATTAGCTTCGCATCTAGATAGACCATGAGACTAAGGACCATTTTATTTTCATAAGATCTCCTTATTACAATATAAAGGGATGATTATATTGTCTCTAGAAAGATTATCTTGGTTCTTTAGAAATTAATGGCTTACGAAGACTAGAGATGTTTATTTATCTTCCTCTTAGAGATGTTTGACCTTCACTTATGGCTTCTCAAACCTAAGTATCCAGGGAGATTACACCAAGTTAATTTCATCCCAATTCCAACCATCTAATATCATTAAAAGGAAAAGGCCTCAATGCCATCCTCCAGAATTACATGTTAGACTAGTAAATTGAGGTTTCATAGATTCAATGACTCAGGTAGCCTCACACCATTGATTTCCATTACTCACTTTAGATTTAATTTATCTTTTGTATTTCTTTAGGTGTGCTACTGTACTCTACTTTCTTCCTTAAATTGTTTCTTTCCCACTTTGAGTATCATAAATGTTTTCAAAAAATAATAAGGTGGGACTTTAATCAAATGTGTTTCATCATAACAAGGCTCAAACCCTCTTTATTTGATCATAAGTGTTTCTCTAGAACAACAAGGTTCATCTCATTATGTAGAGTTATCCTCTTTTTTATATTATATTATCTCGTTGTGTTATTTTAAATTTTCATTTTTGATCCAAAAAATGTAAAACTTCTAGATTTTATTTCCTCTTTTTCCATACACGCATTATCAAAACTAAAATATACCATGAAATCTTATTTTTGAGATATAAAATCATGATTTTAAAACATGAACCAAAGCACTTAAACTACGAACAACATAAATTAAACCTTTAAAATCCTTTAAAATCCATAAAAATGTTTAACTCTATGTTTTTCATGGGTTTAATCAAAATGAAAAATCGAAGACCTTTCAATCATGTAAAAAGTTTATTATTACTTTTTTTTAAAGCTAGAAAACATTTTCAAACTTGGTGTTATCCTTAAAACTGGGTTTAGAGGTTTAAAACTGAGCTTTGATAATTGTTGAATAAAAGGGGATCCATTTTATTTTCCACAACAATATGGGGTGTGTTGGCTACAACAGAAGGCATCATGTAAGTGTTCATAAATTTAAGAAATAAATATTGGGCCAATGATGCTCATTTCATCAATGATAATATAGCACACATGTTTGAGTGATTCTTGAAATTTTGCAAGAGATTGGCCCTCAAGTGATTTCATTTCCTTTATAGTTAAGTGAATGAAATCATGTATGTTGAAGGTTCCATTATTGAAGGTTGTAACATCATCTAGAGAAAACAACATCAAAAAGATACATATTGTTCCCAAAAGTACAAGACAAAGTAATTTTTTATATTGTTGATGAGAAATAAATTTCATGTTCTTGTAGTGTCCTAAATAACCATATTTTATGGGAGGAAAATTATCCTGCACTAGTTGAAATATCATATAAAAATTTGAAGAACAAGTTATTGTTTAGGTGATAGAATTCTTGATTTCAAAGAGGCGGTGGAATAATTTTTTAGTGGAATGGATCCATTTCAATTGAACTCAATGAAAAAGGGGGTAGTCTCTTACAAGAAAGATGGAACATCATTTTTATTCCAATTATGATGGATTTCAAAATCGCGATGTCCAAGCATGCCAAGGTCATCAAATTCCATATTATTTTCAAGATTAAATCACGTTAATACTTTCCATTATTCAAGCTACATTCGGCACACATTTTGTCACCATGAAAATCTTCTCATCTTCAGGATCTTCAATTGTTATAGAGTATTTTTGTGTAAAATTACAAAAATGATATGAGTTTCTCATCATTTCCCAATTGAGAACAATTTCTTCTATATGTGTGCCAATGTCTATGGAAATGATGTGAAATGGTTTGTAAAATAGGAGTTTTCTCAAACATAACCATTCATATGAAGTTGATTATATCTCACTGATTTCAAATTAATGAGGGTAGGCATGTACAACATTCATCACAGTAATTTTTTTCCATTTTTGATTGTTATGGTGCTTTTCAAAAGACTAACATCTTATTGCTTCAATGAGGAACATGAGTTCAAACATGAAAGAATAAAGTCTTTCTACTACATGCATAAATGTAGTTTGAATTCTCACGAGGATCACTAACTAACTATGACCCAACACAAAACCTTATTTCCAACATTTTCTAAGATAAATTGGTGCTTGCAAAGTATTAGTGGGAGATTTTTCATTATATGGCATGCTTCTTGGGAAATAATATCATTATTAACAACACTATTTGTTAAAATATTCTTGATGGAAATGGAGGAGGCATCCTTGACTTGGAACCTTATGAAATTATAAATAGTAAATGATGATATCTTTTTGAACGTGTATATTATTTTAAAAAATATTTTGTGATATATTTCAACACTACATAGAAATCAACATTATCTTTCCAAATGTAAAGCATGTTTGGCTTGTCTATTCATCCATGGAGTGTCCAAAAAATAAGAGTCATCATTAAATTAATGGTGAATTATTTGATTTTGATGTAATTTTTCTTGACATTTCCATGTGGAAATATATATGTCAACTTGAATGGAGTGGCATTTTTGTTTACAGGAAATTAAGATTTTTGGTTTCTTGCTTCAGAATACGCTAACTTGTATTGCCCCAGTTTTTTCACATTTTCATACTCAACACATTCATGACAAAGGTGGTGTGAAAATTTCCATAGCACCAAAATTCTTGGCCTTAATCACATCCTCTAGCCAATATCCTTCAAATCGGTTGTTTGGGTGATTATGGCGATTAATGATTTTTCTTTTGGTATTCTTACTGTTTATACTCCTAATGATGGCTTTGAAAGAACAACTTTATGGAAATGGTTAGATGATAAATTACCTTTAGCTTATTGGTTGGTGTGTGGTGACTTTAATATGATAGAGCATCCAGATGATAAATTTGGCACCCTCCCTATGCGCTGGTGTGTTGGTGATCATGGAGCCTAATATTTCTTTAAAATCTATTAGGGGCTTTCCGATCTGTTGGTTAGTCGATGAAAAGAATTTAAGGCCCAAGCTTGGTATACTTGGACCAATATTTGAGAAGGATATGATTTTTTTTTTTAAATACTTTGATTGTGTACTTCTTTCATAAAAAACTATTATTGACTTTGACAAGAAAGGTTCCTCCCCTATAAAGATGTGGTTAGACATTCTTTTATCATATCATCATCCAATATCATTTAAATTCAATTGGCATGGGACCCCTTTCAAAGTCCCTTCAAATCAATTCCTTCTTAATGTCTCTCTGCTAATTCATCTGGGGTGGTCCCACTTTTAGCTAAGGTTTGGAACATGGTGCCACGTCCGTCATTCACTGCCATCTAGAACAAGTGGTGGGAAGTAACAATTCATCTCACCACCTACTTCCTCTAATGTTTCAGAAAATAGGTTGCTCAAGTTCGTAAACAAGAGGACTTGGCTTTGCACAAGGAATCCAGAAGGATTTCTCTTATGCTTGAGTCCAATCCTTTCGACATTCCTCTTCAAAATACATGCTGCTGAAATTCAGCAAAAGCTCAAGTTCAATGAATCTCATTCAGCCTATGGTGTGCATATCTAGTCGAGGCTGCATTAGCTTAAGGTGGGAGAAAAAGTGTCAAAGAACTTATTCAAAGCCCTCTGAGCCAAACAAGGTCATCAATAGATCAAAGGTATTTATGATTCTCACTAGTGGCTCATGGAGTTTCTTGAGATCTCTAATGCCTTTTTTGAGCATTATTGGTTAGTCGTCATAGCTCAAGAGGCTATGAATGAGAGTTTTGTTGCCTTACAATAATGTATCAAGGTGGTGCCAGTCAAGCTTTATCCTAAGGAGAAGATTGGTTACAATGATCCTCTTTCTTTGGACGAGCTCTATGCCGACCTTTTGTGCCTATTAGATGATAAATCTCCAGGTCTAGCTAGATTTCCTTATGAATTCTACAAAGTGACATGGTATTTTATTGCCCTCCATCTTCTTTGGGTCTATAATGAAGCTCTCTAATCCAATTATCTTAGGAGTTTCATTAATCAAGGAAACATAAAATTCATTCCCAAGGTTGGTGATCTAGAGAAAATAACTAGTTGGAGGCCTATCACCCTGTTAAATGTCTCATAAAAAATTCTTGCTAAGGATCTAGCTCTTCTTGTTGATGATATTTTACCAAAAATTATTTTCACGTTGAGAACATGATTTTTTTCAAAGGTTGATACATTATGGATAATATTATAGCATTTTGGGAAGGAATGGAATGTGACCCGATATTTATCTCCACCATTTCATTATTTCTCAAAATTGAATTTGAAAATTCTTATGATCATATCAAATGGACATTTTTTTTGGCTATGCTCATGACCTTCGGTTTTAGCGAATTATTAATTTTTTTAGTCTAAACTATATGTTATCTAATGTGTTCTACTTGCCTAACCATTAATGGTCATAACTTTATCTATGATATGGCCTCTTTCTATTTTTTTAGATAAGGGTTCTTTCTAATGCCCTGCCTTATTTATTTTCAATGATGATCGCCTTAGGGCTATATTATTGCTCACCATGTTAATCAAATGTAATCATTCTAGGGTATTTTCCTTCTTGATCATGAGACATGGAACTTATTAATGGTCATTTCGTCCAATGATTTATGTCTTACCCTTGTTGATACCAAGAAGAATGTGGCTACATTTTTTTATTTCCTTGATAATTTCTACCTTACTTCAAGATCCATCATTCAGATGGCTAGGACATTGCGCTATCAGACAAAGATTCTTACCTATGTCAGACTGGTTGAAATATTACCCATGGATGTGGATTGGAAAAGGTGAACAATTTAAATTCTTGGAAATTCCTTTTTCCTATTGATAGTGATTTTTTCATGCTATGGAATTATGTGATTGATCAAAGTTTGAACTTAAGGTTTCTGGATGGTATTCTAAACCTCTATCTCTCTCTCTCTCTCTCTCTCTCTCTCTCTCTCTCTCTCTCTCTCTCTCTCTCTCTCTCTCTCTCTCTCTCTCTCTCACTAGTAAATTCCAAGTGTGTACCATATATTATGGCCATGCCACCCATGTGTTATTACTTCTGCGTGTTGGTTCTCTTCTCATGCATATTTGGTCCAATCTTGCCAAGCTTCTTCATGAACTACCTTTGGTGTACATAGTTTTTAGTTCATTTCGCTTTCATCGGGTGGCTTAGGTATCTATTTTTGTTTCCCCTGCGATCAAGGTGGCATTGAAATTATTGATGTTTACCAGAAAAATCATGGCTTTATGTTCCAAATGGGTTGTACATTAATCTTTTAGGAAATCAATCTTGGATAATTATTTTTTGGAATTGCATTACTTCTGGTGCTCCGTATGGAAAAAATGTGTTGTAATAATACTGGGTTGTACACCTTAATTATGACTAGAGAACTGGTAAAAAATACTATTGACACCTTCATTTTTAAAATCATATGGAAATATTTTCAATCGGTGAAAACCATTGTCTGTGATTGGATTGGTAGATGGATTTCACATTAAGATATCTCTTTAAAATCTAAAAAAATTTGGTTGTCTCCAATCATTGCTCGATGATAGTCTTCTATCTTCCGGAAACTCTGGGAATCAAATATATCTGGATATTTCTCTGATAGGGATACATACTAATTCAGGTATTTGATCACCCGTAGAGACTGGAATCCCTAGCCCGAGTTCAAGAAAAAATTTATATCTCCCTAATTCATGGATCTCCTATCTATGTAGTAGAATTAAATAATTAATGTCTGATTTTATGCGTCCATAATCATGTGCTTACAACCCAAAAATGCTTGGCTGGCGTAATTGGTGGTGGAATCATGAAATTATCTTTCTTTGCTACGACATGTTGACACCATTTACCAATATATTGATCCCAACCTCACCTATCATCGCTAAAATCAACATTTATGTTGGGTGCTATGCATTATGCACATTCCACATAGATTTGTCCATCTTTCTTGTGCTTTGAACTCCCATTCTTGAGCCTAAATTTTACCATTTTATTTCGTTCATTATTTATCACGGCCTTCCCGTCTGAGAATGTCTAAGTCACATTATGACATCCCCAACCCTAAATTCCCCTTACATTCAAAACCAAACCTGAATATTTTAAGATTTTATTTTTTTCTTGCCCCGATACTCATGCCATATTTGATCTTGGATATCACTCGTTGTTTTCAACCATACCACCTTGAATTATTTCACTGAGCGACTTTGGCTTTGTTTGGTGACTTCATCCCGTGTCCTACATTATATTAATACTTTATGGAATTTTTTTAGATCTTGTCTTCTATATCATATGTGTGGAAAGATCAAAATTATATGATATTCTAGATTTATCAATCTATTTCTTTATTTTCTACTAATGAAGAACGTGATTATATTGTCTATTTTGTGCATACAGATTCAATTTCAAGATAAGAAAGTTTCCCTAGAGTTTTACTCAATTATAGGACTTTCTCGCAAACTGGGGGAATGCACTATGCAAGGTGAGTTCAGGTCCCTCTCAAACACTTTTCCAATACCCCATCAGCTATGATCCATCTCTTAGCTTGGTGGCCGCCACCTCTTACTACGTTGCATCATAGAAGCCAATCTCTCGCTAGCCATCACTCTGTCTCTTCTTGGGGTCACCCTTTATCATCCATTTGTATTCCTTTGTACCAGGTCTCGCATCCCTCCTTAAAATGGGAAAGGAATCAGCTAGCTATCCATGTAGTTGGTGTTTAATCCACCTTGCATGACATATAAAAAAATGTTAGATCTCTTCCCCCTTAGTTGGGGCATAATTATTCCTTTACATATCCAGATGCTTGACCAAAATGGTTAGCAATTGGATCCTCCCTCAGCTGATAGCCATCAAGTGGAGTGTTCATCCCTCCCTAAGATGATCCTCCTCCTCCTCCTCCTCCTCCCAGAGTGGTGACATGTGCTTAGTGCTCTCTATTTTTTGTAGTTCTCGTGCTTTTTGTTTTCCCTCTTGGAATTTTATGTTTCCCACATGGCATTTTGTGGGACCGTGAGTTCTCTGGTCACCCATGCTAATGTAACTCTCTTTTGTTTATTAATATAAGGGAAGTTCCAATAGTAAATATATATGTCAAAGTAATTCTTTATTGCAGCAATATCATTCTTAACAACTCAATTTGTTTAAAAATTCTTGATGGAAATGGAGTAGGCATACTTAGAATTACAACCTTATGAAATTCCAAACAGTATGGGGTGATATATTTTTGAATACCTATATGTTTTTAAAACATATTTTGTGATATATTTCAATACTACATGACACGACAAAAAAATATGGAAATCAACATTAGCTCTCCAAATGGAAAACATGTATGGCTTGTTTATGTCTATATTATTTTCATTCTAAGAGGGGAGGTATAATTTCCCATCGGTTTCAATAAATAATAAAGATTAAACTTGCACTTTCTAGAGGGAATTGTACCAACATTGAAGCAATGCTCCTTTATTGCACAAACATGTGTGTTTGTTGCATTTAGTATGACATTGAACATAAGTTATTATATCTTCATAGTGATGAAGAAGATTTAAACTGAATATTTTTGGAGTGTCCAAAAAATAAGATTCATCACAAATGAAATGGTGAATAATTTTAGTTGGATATAAGTTTTATCAATATTTCCATGTAGAAAAATATATGTCAAATTAATACAACTACAGAAACTAACTATAGCAAGGCAATCCTCAACATTAGGTGAATTTTCCAACCAAACAAACCATGAATATGTGAAGATCTCCTATGCTTCCATTCATCCATGGAGAAAAAATAACAATTCATATGATTATAGAAAAAAACTAGGTGAAATAATGAAAGGGAAAAGGAAATGAACTTCTTTTTAAATCTATACTAGTAGTCTTTTTCATATAAGTGATTTTTCAACACCTCTTGACAAAATATTACTAATTTTTGATGTGATTAGTAAGATGCATAATGAGGATTAGAGATTATATTTTATATTAAATAAATATTACCTCTTTAACTTAACCTAATAAGAAAGAGAATAAAACTTACCTAACCTCAATATGGTGGGGTTTAGAGATACCTGCAGATGTGGATGAATGGTGTTCAATTTTTGCACTCTATCTACAAAATAATACAAGCTAAATTCCTATGAGAATGCATGTAAATCAAAAACACTAACCAAAATAGGATTAATATAATATTAGGTGGATTGCCTGGAAAAGGCCAGTCCCTAGAAATCAAATGAATTCGTAATGAGGATGTCAATCTGCTTTTACAATCAAGTGGGTAGATGACATATGATAAATGGCGATAATAAATGTTTCGATAAATGTTTCATTATTACAAATATAAAGAAGATAAATAATGAAAGATGATAGATAAGAACTATGCTTGAAAATCAAAATCCAAATTAGAATCCAAATCATTATCCAAATTCTCAGAATAAGGAGAACTCTCTTCTCCAGTGGACTCTGGATTCTCTTCTCCTGAGAAATTTGAACTCTCCCTTGCAGTGTACTCTTCCTTAAAGAAGTATAAAATGTATTTCATATCTTCCTCTTTTGTGTCAGAATCAAAATAAAAATTTGAGTGCTCAGAATCAGTCTGATCTTCATATTTAGTCACAGAGCTCAATTCTTCTAATTCAACTTCATATTGATATTCAAACCACACTAAATCAGCTCAGATATGCAAAATGTCAAATTAGGTATCCTAGATTTTTTCTAGAGCATCGCGGATTCGTTGAACAGATTCAAATATGGTTTTTCAGTTGATTAAAGGGGGCATAGTGAATGGCGCACAACTCAAGATTGTGTAAAATGTTAGTATTGCTCCCAATGTAACGGGTGATGGATAATAGGTAGAGAGTTGATGTTTGTTATTTCATGAATTGGTTCACTTATTTCTATCTAACTAAAGACATTCTCAATAAATGTTAGCAAAAAAATGATATAATATGAATTATTGGACAAAGTTTGATAAATCTATAGGAACACAAAATATACAGGAATCGCAAGTGGTTCTAGCAATTGATGACGATTTCTGGTAAATTAGAACAAACTAAAAAATGAAGAATTTAACTTAATTAATTCAAAACTGTAGTTTCTACAAAGGATAATATGGGATGATAAATGATCAAATAAAAATGATTAGATGTAGAAATAGAGCTATAAAATGATGTATGAACTTGGTTGGAGAAGGATGTAAGGAGTTGAAGTTTGTAGCTAGATGGTGTGCAGGTTCCAAAACAAATTCCAAGATGTCTAATTGAGCATGAGAAAAGGTGTTGGATGATAATACATTCACATTGATGTAGAATAATGTTGATAAACTCCAAAAGAAAATTCAAGCTTGAGAATGTCAGCAGATGATCCCAAAAAGAGACTGGAAAATGGGGTTAAATAATTGCTGGCAATTTACCAAATCACCGATGATTTCGGTTTGTTTGGGTTTGTTTAGCAAATGGTTGGAATAGTTTGCTAATTTGAGATTTTTGTTCTTATTTTCGAGGGATGGGTTTTTTGGGTTTGTTTGAAAGTGTCGAGTTAGCTAGTGATGTGTTAAATTTGTTTAGGGAAATGATAAGATAGGTTAGATATTATCCAATTTGGCTAAGTTTGTTTTAAGATGAGTATTAGGTGGTTATTTAATGATTAATTAGGAGTACAATCTTAAAATTATATAGGATAATTTACTATAATGTAAGATAAAATGAGATAAATCAGACGGAAAATAATGATGGTCCTAAATTAATTAATATATTTAATTAATTTAGAATTTGGGGTGTTAATTAACTAATGAGGGAGATGGGTGTAAGGTAGGTTTAACTAATTAAATGTGGAATGTCAATGTATTTAATTGATCGAGGAGGTGGGTGCATTGTAATGGTTTGGACAAGGATGAGGGGTGTAGATTTTCAGTGTCTACATTTGCCCCTATTTGTCTAGCGGTTTTAATGAAAAAAAATTAGAAAAAAACAATGAAGAGTTGTTTTGTATGGGTGATCTAACTGAAACGCAATACAAGGAACACCATGATGTGTTTCGTAAGAGTTGCTACAGTCCAGGGGGTACCGAAACAATATTTGCTATCAAAGAATAAAATGATAGGGGAACCAAGGGGTTTGACACCTATAGATGTATGATTCGCGAAGGATGGCTAAATTAATGGGGAAAGTCAAGTGATGGGGGCCAAAGGGAACATGCCCCATAGACGAATGATGAATCCCAATGTTGATTTAGTTTTTTTGATTTATTGTTTCATGGACTAGGGTCCATTGAAAGTATGACACACTTTGTGAAAAAGTGATGATTGACGTGTTTTTAGGAAAAGGAGAGAATAATGTCTAAAATACACCAACGATTAAGGAAATCATCGGCAATTGCCCCAAGGTAAAAAAAGGGCTATAAATATATGATTACGAATTCATTTGGTTCATTCTTGTTGTGGTGAAAATGGATTTGACAGAGCAAGTGAGGTGTGAAAAATATGTTTGGGGTGAGAAGTGGCAAGATTTGGACAAAATGGCATCTTCAAGTAGGTAGCACAAGCCCGCGATGGTTGAGGTAGGTGATCTAACCTATTTTTTGTTGTTTTTTTTGTCAAATCTTGTAGTTTTTTAGGTTTTTCTCTTTTTTTGGGAGGTACAGATGTCCTAGGTTAAAATCACAGGAATCAGCGGTGATTCATGCAATCGTCAGTAATTGAAGTGAATAGTCACCGATTCACTTGTAATGTGGACAGTTTGCATTTGTGATTATTCATATGATTTTTAAGGAATGCTTCTAGGTTTATATGGTGTTTATGATTCCAGTCTAATCATTGGTGTATGTAATTATAGTTGACATTGATATTGATTATATTTAAGTAATTTTGTATAGTTACTTTGTTTTATGAACAAAGAATTATGACTTTGGAAAACGATGTGCCATCACAAATTTTTGATGTTTTAGATGTTGTTGGTATTTTTAGGTGATGATGTTGATGTTTATGTTAAGATTTTTTTCATATTTTGTGGATGGCATTTTTTGATATTTTGTGACAATGATACTAATATTTGTTTGTGTGTTTTTGTGTTTACAGGTGGATGCTAAGTTGACTATCTGTGATTGTATACCACTGATCTTGGATGAGGTGAGGGATGACATAACAGATAATGATTAGGAGCATGTTAAGGCTATTGGTTTTGGTGTCATGAGACATTATTGACGGCTATATAGATTTGGTAGTTTAATGTTGGCTTTGTTAGAGTGGTGGAATCCTTCCCCCTGTACTTTTTGGTTGCCTACTAGGGAGATCACAATTACTTTATAGGATGTACATTGTATCTCGAGACCCTTTAACCATGGAGAGGGTGTATATATTATTACTGAGGAGGATAGGGTTGGTGTGATGACTAGATTATATGGGGAGGATGCGGAGGATATTAGATTTAATTTTAGAGCCTTTGATTATGAAAAACTATATTTAGTTGAGATAGATGCTCATACTTGGATAACCATGGTGATGATGGCCATCATTTTTTATGCTTTACCAGATTCTGGAGTTGGCCATTTTCCATAGATGATGACAGGGGTTGTGGCCAAGATGATGGAACATCATATTATTTTTGATTGGGGTCCAACCCTACTTGCATATACATTTAGAGAGTTGTGGGCCTGGAAGGCCCACAAGAGGTATGGTATTGATATTGGATTCTTATTACAGGCTTGGGCCTTCGAGCATATTGTCTTTGCTCGACTAGCGGGGTTTCCATGGGGGATTGGTGATGGGAATCCTGGATTTTTGAGATGGAGGGAGGATGCAGTTCATGGGTTGAAGAGGAAGAGGACATGATATAGTTATGAGTTCTTATCTGGATTGCAGGTGGGGGGTGTGGTATGGAGACCATATCTAGATTTCCATGTATATCCCGAGTACTAACATGAGATGATGGGCTCGCAGTAGGATAGGTGGCTTTAGGCTCGCTGACTGGGTGAGCATAAGTTGTTTCATTTTTATCGTGTTAGGAGATAGTTTTGACTAGTACAGGGAGTTCCTGAGGATCCTGTACAATACAAGTGAGAGGAAGGAGATACAAAGACTCAGATGGTAGTGGTGACAAAGCCAAAGATTATTATTGATCAATAGGGGCTATGAACCCCAATGATGAGGGTGTGGATTGTTCCTATTGATGATGCAGGGGTTATCCCTGAGTATACAACATGGTGGAACTAAGCATTAAGGAGTTTTGAGAGGACTTGGGTTACACAAAGAGTAGTACATAGAATTAGATGGGTTCGTGCTTGGGTGGAGGGAGGAGTACCAGCACAAGAGGTAGTGGAGGGTGTTGAGGATGACACTGAGGAGGAGGGTGCTAATGATTTGGCTATAGCTATTTTAGTAGTTGTAGTCACTTTTCCTAACCCTTTAATTCCCAGGCACACCAGGCATATCACCTAGCCTAAACTGGGAGCTCACTCTAAGGCAGCGTGAAGGCGCCAGACCCCTCTTCTATGTGATATTTTTCAATGAATGTTACCATGAATAGCATAACAATGTACAGACATAAATGCATACATCTTATGATAGAGATAAAGAAACTAGATCTGAAGCTTAAATGATCCATATTATGACTATAAAGATTAAACAAAACATAGAGGAACCATATCTGAACCATGAACATAATAAAGAACATAAACACTTAGATCCATTAAACATAGATATTTAGAACAACCACCATCAGATATATTGATTCACAATTTGCTTACAATAGCCATATTACATAAAGAGGGTCATAGAAGACTGAATACATCAATAAATAACATCCTAAACCTACAAAATGACTCTACTCAAAGAGTTCTTAGCCATGCTCTCTCCTATGCATCTAAATTCCCTCTTGTGTCTCTTGCCTCACATCACACATCTTCTTTGCAAATCCTCTGTTTTAGATCCAAATGCATTCTTAAATAGAGTGGGAGATCTCCTTTACCACCTCAACATCACTCAAGAGCAAACCACATGCCAAATTTCATCATACCCTACGCCATACTCGAGTACCCTAAACATGTAAGTGTCAACTAAACCATAACTAACTCTACTTTACAACTCTTAATCCCATCATGATAACCATATCATCTAGAATATTCTTTCCTTGGGCTGTAAGTCTCCATGTTCTAACCTTATCCACTATCACATATGGTCGCATCTCACATGTTTCCCTTATCGTAACTCTAGCCATGGTCTAAAATGTGACTAATTCTCAAACCCTTTTTCTTCTCCCACATGCAAACCTCCACATGACCCATAGTCCAACTCTAGCCCTTCATTCCAAAACTGGTTAACTGTTCAAGCTTGTCCACACGCAACTTAGTTATCCCCGCGTGTGCTTCCTCATGTGCCTTCTTCTACATTGTTTTCCCCACGCGTTGATCCTCTGCTCTGGGACTTAGTCATTTTTATGGGATCAACATTACCCCACACTAAACATGTGTTGTCCATCCTTGGAAACAATCTGATCTCCAACAAAGAATAAAGAATGGAAGAATAAAATAACCTGTATCCAGCTTACGCCAAAGAACAAAATAATTTTGCTACTGTTGTAAAAGGATTGAGAAATTTTTATTCAAGGATGCTTCAATCTCATTCCAAGCATCCACCTCATTTTGCAGCCTATTTAAATAAATCCCCTATCAGTGCATTGACCTCATCGAATGTCATCTCTTCACCCTTAGCCTTCAATGTGTCAACAATATTCTCCATTTTCTTGCTAAGGTCGGTCAGCGCATCCATCCTATGTGTCACCTAGGGATATAATTCCTTTACTTTATTCTTAATAGAGGTCCTTAAAATTTCAATTTCCTCAGATTTCTTCTCAACCTCCACCAGGATCTTATCACATTCCACCTCGATTTCCTCTGTTCTTGGCCTATAACTCCTTCAAATATTCCTCATGTGTAGCAACCAACACACTTGCCACCCTATCTCTGTCTTCACAGTTGTCATAGACAACTTCGGCCATGTGAGCCATGGTTTTAACTGAAGCAAGAAGCTTAGTGTACCGAGTTATGGTCTCCTCAATTTTTAATCTCTCCTTGCTCTTTCTGCCACACCATAACTTCTTTCACTGACTCCAGTGTAAGTGGTTTCTTCTCCATCATGATGATGCACATCAAATCCTCTAGGTAGTGGAAGGCTGACTCATACTTCTGTGTAAGGGGGGATAAATCTAGGCACTAAAATAATGGAGTCTGAGATAACCTCCTATTTCTTGTAAGCTTCACGCACCTTCCCCTTCTCTTCTCTCAACTCATTCCTCAACTGCACAATTATAAACTCCTTTCCCTTTATCTCCTTGTCTCTCTCTATAATATCCTTGTTCTTTTCCTCCAACTCCTCTCCAATGATTTAATCCTGTTATTCCTCCCGAATAACCTTGCTTTGATCTCCACCAACACCTTGTTCAGCGTGCATTACATACCTACTCCATAAGTCAGCTACTGAGAATCCACAATAGGATTTACCTCCTTGAGCTCAATGTGTCTAGAAATGCACCTGTATTGACTTCAAATTCTAGCTCATCAACATGGGACTCAAAATCCCATGACAACATCTTCCTTGTGCGTGGGTATGCACCATATTTATCAAATGATGACCAATAAAAGAGGTGGTCTTGTAGGCACTGTTGCTTGGAAACGACATGCATAGGACCTTGTTTGGATCATTATCATAAGTCACTATGGGTCCTTGTGATGTCAACGCACCCTTGCCACCTGTGCGTGCTCCCTTCCTGAAACCTAACTGCTAAACTTGTCTCCCCACCCATGTTTTCATACTTCTCTTTCTCCATTTCTCCTGTGCTATGCACTCCACCTCGTGCTCTACCAAGTCCTTGATGATACCTGCCACCTCCTTCTCCACCGTGTCCTCTAACTGTTCACCAGATAGGTGTGGGGTCTTATTCACCTTCATCCCCACTTCTTCTTCACTTCTTTCTCCCTCTCAAGTGCCCTCTGAAGATTCATTCCTACTCTTCATCAGATTCATGTACATTATACATAGGGGGTTCTTCTCTTGACTCATGCTCCTCGTCCTCCTCTCTAGTCTCATCACCATTCATGCTCTCTCATTCTCTCAGATTCTAAACTCTGCACTACCCTCTTCTTCTTCTTCACCGGAGACTTCTCCTTCACTGGGGACTTCTCCTTCACTAGGGACTTCTTCCTACGAGCATAAGTTCCTTGTGCCCATGCCTGACTCTTGTGCCCCTATGGTCTGAACCACATGCGCGCTTAGTGTCCTACTTGTGGAGTTTCCTCCCTATCTCTCTTCTTTGTCACTATCTTCTTCCTTCTGATAGGGTCTTCAGGGATGGAGACATCATCCTCAACATACGCACCTTTCTCAAACTTAGGCCTTAGGTGTATGTACACCCTTGTCATTGTTGTGCTTGCAAGTGGTAATGTCACATACCTTAGCATATGTATGTCATGAGAGACATAATTCTCCACATACGCTCACTTTCGAGGATATATAAGTGTCCTACACAGTGCACTCTGATCCTGATCTACTTCACTTAGATAAAACCTCAATGTTTCTTAGCCTCCTTAAACCTGTTAACCATGCTCTAAAAATACTACATTGTGAAGGAAAAAGGTAATTTACACCATGGGATCTTGGTGCCATCATTCAATGTGAACCTGCCAATGCAGAACCAAGGCTGGAAATTACTCTGGAATCCTTCACTCTTCTGAATAAATGCATTGTGCATCTACTTGTACCACTTATCAAAGTGCACCTTTTATGCATGCATCATACTTTCACAAGTATATGCTTCAAACCTCTTAGTTGGGGAGGGTTTCTCATCAGGGTACTCCCAAATGTTGTTATTCGGCCCATTGGGAACTCCAATATCTGAAAACAAAATGGTAAGAAGAATATTATGATACGTAATTTTATCTCCATCTCATGTGACATCAATGATATCCTCTGCAATGAAGGCCGAGATGTTGTAGATGGTACCCTTTGAAACCTTCCTGCAAATGTTCAACCATCTCTTGTTCACTTGTGTCCATCATTCTTGTCCATTCAACTTGGTGAACATGCAGGTGGCCATATTCATGACTGGGTCATTGATCTTGGCAATATCAAAGGTGCATCCGCCCTTCTTGTATTCATATGCCTTAGTTGTTTCCTTGAAAACATCATTGTTTCCCAAGTCATCATCCAACGACTCTCCTATGCAGCTATGTCTAGTGTACTTGGAGATCAATGGTAGAGTTATGCACATCCTCCTTCCTGCGAAGTAAAAGTAATCTTCATGCATGTGAACATAAGCCACTGGTATAATCTCTTAGGATTTCCAAAAAATGGTAACTCATAGAGTTGCAAAATCGCAACCTTCTCCAATGTCCTCTTCACAGAGTCATCATACACTGGTCTGTCATCTTTTGTTCTTTCTCCTGTAGGGTGAACAAGCTCTAATGTCATCTCTTTCTTAGTTTTATTTGTTCCTATGGTTATAACCACTTATAACCATTTTGTGCACATGTGAGATACCCAATCCATCCCCAATAATACCCCATATGGGTATTGCATCTCTGCATACCATTCTTTGTTGAAACTTAGCAATGCGACTAGTTTTCCCTTGCCCATGCCCTTCTTTTTGGGTGAAACATTTGATCCTTTCCTTGGTGCCATTTTCCTTGTCGGGTCCTTGTTAATCCTTCCTTGTATCTTGCTTTCTTACTGCTCAATCTCTTGGCTCCAATCCTTCTGCATAAATTATTCAAACCCGTGCCCTAGTTTCTCAAACCCTAACTAGGAAACCCTTTCTTCTACAAGACAATGTTAAAACCCATAGAAATCCTTCTAAACAACCACTTTTGCGCACACCTGTGTACTCCGTTGCAATCTGGTTCTCAAATCTTTCACTTCACACGTGATTTTCACAAATTTCTTGCAAGGATGCCCTAGTTCACAAGAGCTCTTCTACAAGTAAATGCAAGGTGAAAATAACATACCCCGAATCCCTATTTATAGTTTTCCACTTTTTACCGCATTAATTTCCATGCCACCTACCACCGTACTACTCGCATTAAATTCAGATTTTCTAGTGTGTTCCTCCTCTTTTTTTGTAGAACGTGTTTCCTTCATGCACCCACTCACGCATAACCTCCTCAACCTTCTAGCACATAAAACTACATCAACTACATACTCCCTTACGCGTGCTCTTAGTGCCGAAGTACATCTACCTATTTCTTATACCAAGTAGTTTTCCTGCTATCTGCCTACCTCATGTTTCTCCATGCGTTCATCACTGTACGTGGATTTCATAAAACTATTTCTTGACACCATTTTATCTCTAACCATTATCACCTCTGCTACGCACATTCCTTTGATACCACGTGCATTTTGTTTTTCTCTCCTGGGCCACCAATAACATCACTCCAAATGTGTTCCTCTTACTACACTCTCCACCCCACACTAAAAGTATGCGCAGTCCTCTATGTATGAAACCTCTTAGAATGTAATTAGCTAATGGCACAAACACTGCTTATTACACAACACACACAAACTAAAAAGAAAAATCATAACAACGATGAAAGGGAAACAATATAAAGGAAAATGCATTAAAGGAACCTAATCTAAGTGGAAACACTGCCTTATTACAAACACCAAGAAGACTTATTTATAGTAGGGCTTCAACCTATTCCCGTTAAATAAACTGGGAAACCGTGTGCCATCCAAATATTCTAACTGGAAAGCACCTGAGTCAAGTATATAGGTCACGACATACGGTCCCAACCAATGCACTTGGAACTTCCCAAGGTGGTGCAAAAAATTGGAATCATACATAAGAACTATCTGTCCAACCTCCAACTTATTATTTTTAATTTGTCTATCATGCTAGGCCTTCTATCTTTCTTTCTCTGTCTTCTGGCTCCATCGAGCTATGGCATGCCTCTCATCCAACTGCATCATTTTTTCTATGTCACTCTTCAAGTTCTTTCTCATTAGCCAATCCTCTTACACATACAATACATAGGGATGATAACATAAATTCAACCGGTAAAACAACCTTCACTGCCAAACACCAACTAAAAGGGTGTTTCTTTATTTAGTCTCTTATAGGTTGTTCTATAAGACCAAAGAACAAAAGAGACTTTATCATCCTAATCCTTCCTTCCAACATCACAGATCTTTGTCAATGTGTGGCTCAAAATATTTTTGAAAGCTTCAACATTTCCATTAGCTTGTGGGTGATAGGGTATAGTCTTATGATGGGCTACCATAAATTCTGCCAATAATATCCTAACAGTCTCATTCAAGAAATGAGTACCTCCATCACTTGTTAAACTCAATGGACATCCATACCTTCTTATGATATTCTCCCAAAGGAACCTTGCTGCAATAGTCACAGTGCAATCCTTCATAGGTGCTACTTCCATCCATTGTGTAAGATAGTTTGTACAAGTAATGATGTAGCGTGACCCTGTCCTACGCACCAGGGGGAAATAGGTCCCACAAAGTCAATTTCCCATTTTTAAAAGGGTTATGCACTTGCTATAGGACTCAAAAAAATTTCATCTCTATGTCCAGGCTTCCCAAGGCACTGACAATGATCACAACCCCTGGCATATTCTTGGCAATCCTTATATAATGTCTCCCACCACAAACCAACCATTAGAATCTTACGTGCGGTGGCTCGCCCTACATAGTGTCCACCAACAATACCTCCATGAGATTCCTCCATAATATCCACGTGCTCATACTCTGGTACACACTCATGCAAAATCTCATCTCGATCAAGTTTGTATAGATCTCCACCTATCAACATATAAGGCGCAACGTGAATGGACAAGATGTTTCATTTCTATACTCTTTAATCCGTTAGGCACCACACCAGTTCGTAAAAAGATAACAATATCATCAAAATCAGTGGGTGTGCACTGTAATCGGAATAATTGTGCATCTGACATTGTCTCTTCAATACTCTATGCGTCCTCACCTGCATTAATTCTAGAAAGATGGTTTGGTCCTGACTTACACTTTCCTAGTTTTACTATAAATGACAAGTAAAACTCTTGAAATAATAGGATCCAACGACATGTGCACCCTTGCAAAATAATATTTTTAACCAAATACTTAAGTGTCATATGATCTATGTAAAAGATAAATGAAGTAGCCAACAAGTATTACCTAAAATTATGTAGTGCATAAATCATAGACAACGGTTCACGCTCCGTTGTTGTGTAATTCTGCTCAGCTGGAGTTAATTTATCTGCTTGCAAAACATAAAGGGTGATCAACCAGTCCCTTCTCCACGATGTGCTACCACTACTCCAATTTCCATCCCTGACGCATCCACATGTATGTGAAAGGGGCTTGTACCAAGAGGAAAAGCACAAAATAGGTGCATTAGTAAGATTCACCTTTAATGTATCAAAAGCCACTTGTTACGCCTCATCCCAGTGAAATATTCCTTTATGCCTCAATAGCTCTTCCGAGGGCACGGTGATCCTGGCATAACCTTTGATGAATTTTCTATAGTAACCCGTATGCCCCAGAAATCCACGCACTGTGCTTTGATTGGGAGGATCCTCAAAACCCAAAATAACAACTTTCACAGGGTCTACCAATAAGCCTTCCTTGCAAATAATATGACCTAACAATGTGCTAAAAGGAGTAGCAAAGACACATTTCTTAATGTTTAGAGAGATACTTAACTACCTGCATCTTTCAAACATCAATCTCAAGGTTTCGTAATGATCTTTTACTAATCCATACACTGTCCAATCATCCAGGTAGACTTGTAGAAACTTATGAATAAATTCTTGGAATGCTTGTACCACAATGCATGAAAATACAATAGGCTCATTCTTAAGCCCAAATGGCATAACCATATAAGAAAAACTTCCCCATTCTGTGGTGAAAGTAGTCTTCTCCTAGTCTTATTTTGAAATCCTTACCTAGTAATACCCTAAGAATCCATCTGTAAATGAGTAGATTTCACGCCTACTACACCCTCCAAGACTTATTCAGTAAAAGGCGTTAGAAAAGGATCTATAACACATGCAGTATTCAAATCTCTATAGTCTACATAGATCCTTATCCTTCCCATCCTTCTTGATACTAATCACCATTGGGCTAACCCATTCAAATTCTTTAATGGCTTCAATGATCCTAGATTCCATCATCTTTTCAATTTCTTCTTTTACCTTCACGCACAAATTAGGATTCATCCGATAAGGCCTCTTCCTAATTGGGCATGCACCTTCCTTTAACTTAATCCACATATCTCCCAATGAGTGATGAAATCCTTTTTAACTCATGATACCTGCCTTAGAAAAAATCCTGGAAGTCACGTAGTAGCTCAATTATCTTTGGAACCTCTTGGTCTGTCCAGTAATCACCAATGATTGCTTCTTTCGGTTCTACTTCTGTGCCAATGTTGACCTTCTTCATTTTCAACGGTCCATGGTAAGGTGCACGCCTTCTCATTTGCACTATCCAAAATCGTACCCTCTATATGATCAACATCGAAGTTCTCTATTTCTTCATCTTCTATCAGGTACACCATTTTTCCTTTTTCCCTTTCTAGGCAGGCGCACTCAAACTTCACTTCATCTATTTCTTCCTTCTTTAACACGTGCCTCCAAATTAGGTCCCCCTAGCAAATCTAGGATGAGGTCCTCAGCCTTGGAACTATCTCCTAGAGTAAGGCACTTGACTACCTGAAAAGCTTCATTCACTGATGGTTTAGAAGATAAATACTCAAAATTTTGCATAATACCTTCCGTCAACTCCTACCAATTTCCTGTTTGATGATGTAACTCTGAATGGACATACCAAGTGCGTGGATAACCCTGCAAAGTGGAATAGAACTTATGCACCCAAAGTGAAGGGGGTAAAGCTTCTAGGCCTTCCATCCAGGTTTTCTCACATTCCTGAACGTGGTACAAGGATGATTCCTTCCCAAGATAGTCACATATCTTTGAAGGTGCATTGGTTTGGAGAAATCTAAAATAGAACACAATTTTTACCTCATGCCACTCTATAATATTATCCCGATGAGTCATCCACCAATGTGTTGCTATCCTGCGCAAGGTATAAACAAGCATATTCATCCTTTCTTCTTCACAGGCCCACTTGAGTTCCATAGCGTAAAATAAGACATCAGGGTTTCCTTCTCATGTGTAACTTGGTAACTGTCTTCCTCTTAAATGCCTAACCAAATGAGCCTTTACAACACAAGTCACAAATCCCTTTAATTCTCTTCAAATTAACTCATAATTCCCATGTACCCAATTATCAAATGAAATGCTAGTCATATCACTCAAGGAATGAGAATCATCCCACTGAATGAATCCTCTTGATTGCTCAATAATCTCTTGTTCCCTGATGGTGCACACATAAATTCTATTGATGTCTTCTTGCCCTAACGGCTCGACATAAGGCATAAACCTTCAATCTGTTAGTGGAATAATAACACACTCCTTATTCTCAAAGTTGATGTATCCCTTGTTGAAATGCAAATCAACATTATTCTCATAACACAAAGGACATCCAAGTGAGGTTGGAAAACTATCTTCCTCGACAAGCACTAAGACTTCAAAATCCCCAGTGCACTTGGCCCGTTGAATGGTTATGGAAGAATCCTTGAAGACTCTGATAGGTGTAACTTTTGTTCTATTTTCCATGTACAACACATTTGAATATGGCTACAATGGTGGTCTCCCCATCTGATTCCACGCATCCAAAGTAAGAACTTTAACCTCTGTACCTGTGTCAATTAGTATGTTGCTCAGAAGCCATCCATCAACTTCTACATTCAATGTGATCTCCTTGTCATATTCAAGACTATGAGGGGGAAAATTAACATGAAATATCTACCTCTCACACTCATATCAAGTGCACAGTACCTTTCCTCTCAATCATTCTCCTAACAAGGGAATGCTATTTTCCTAGCACAACATCTTACATACCTATTTGAATTCATCAACATCCTTTTGAGGGATCTTAATATTATTCTCCTGTTCTAACTTCCATGACTGATATTTCAAACACTAGATCTCCCCTTGCAAAATCCTAATCACCTCCATAGTATCCTAGTAAACCTCCTTCTGATAAGTCGGATCGAGGTACTTTCTGTGCAATACTTATTTTCTTGTAATGAGAGGCCTCTAATTTTGTATTTCTATGGTACATGTAACTTCAGTGCATGTAGTTACTAATAGAGGCTCCAACTCAGGGTTAGACACTACCATAGACATGAACAGAGGTTCAACGCGCTTCACACTAACCATTCCCACTCCCTTGTCCTTCTTATGATTCTGGCTCATGTGATCATACAAGTCAGGGAACTCCTCATACTTATGTTTCTTTCCACACCATGAGCATTTCAGTAATACTGGGCACTCGTACTTGTGGTGATCTGTAGACCCAAAATTGAAACAAGTACCATGGGGAAATTCACTCCTTCCTTTGTCGCAACCACCACAACTACTGAATCCTTCGCAAAATATTGTTCCCCTTCCTCCGCCATCTTCACGCCCTTCATGCTGACGCCCCTAATTCTTAGAATTGTTTGTAATTCTAGCCTATCAGAGACCAGTATCAATTGCATCATGAATCTGGTCTATGAACCGATAGTCCTTCATGTCATGAGTAGTAGATGTACAAATCTTACAATAGCAGGACACATTCTTACAGAGCACATGTTGTAACAAAGGGAATCTACTTGGATCATGATCCCTGTGATAAATTTCACAGTCTAATGACATGGTGCACATCGAATTTTGAGGGAAACTATCCTTGGTGTGTCCTTCTACTTCACAATCTTTTCACCAAAGTCCGCTACAAGTCTCATGTGCTGAATTTGTAGAAAACTTCTCAAGTTGCTTTGCCATGGAAGAATTATGTGCCTCTAAAAAGGTACTTACCCTAGTATCAATGCTCCCCATAGCCTCAGTGTGCAAAGTAGCCTCCAAGGCCTCACGTGGATCTGTGAAAGTGGTATGTGAAAGTTCTCATCTGAAAGGTGTTATTAGGCCTCCAACAAACCACTGATCATGCTGAGAGGGGTGCATATCATAATATAACTTTGAAAAGAGAGTCTTGAAACACGAATCATACTCTTGCACACTGTCTGCCATACCCTGTTGAATCTCATTGAGCGTGCTGATGGTGTTTTTATCAAATTTAGGAATATGAAATTCTGCCAAGAAGGCATCACGCAGCGCAGCATAATCCACTACCGTCTGATGTGGGTCATATTTTTGGTACCAGCTATGTGCACGCCCCTACAACATAGTTACGAACTAGATTTACTTCTGCTTTGGGGTAGTGATCCCCTTAGTGCGCCATAGCAATTCACACTTGTGTACATGCTCCATAACATCCTCAACAACTTTATAACTGGGCAAATGAAGAGACATCTTATAAAACACCTTATGATGGGGTTATGGTCCTTGTCCACTAGATCCAGAACCTTGATTCCCTCTTGTGTTTCCTCCACCACCAGATCCACTAACTCTACTAACTCCTGACCCCCAAGATCCACCAAATCCTCCTCCTGTAGTAGGCACAGGGCCTAAAGTAGTGCTAATTTATGTTCCCACCATTCTACTAAACTAGGCTCCAACAGTCTACAATGTTGAACTACTTGCAGACGTGATACCCACGTTCTGTGAACCAACACCTTGTCCAAATGATGTGCCTGATGGGATAACACCAAACACAAGAAATGTTTACATGGCCATAAATGAATTCAATGAGAAATGATATCTACTTGACACTGCTTGCTTGCCAATACTAACACCAACTGGACTAGCAATACTTGTCTCAGGGAATGAAAAACTAAGTTCAAGGGCTTGGTCACTAGGTGGGTTCAAATGTGATCCTACGGTTTGTCTCCTTTCTCCATCTGATGAGATCTCATCAGAAGCTGAGGGGGTTCTCCTCCCATATTTTCCAATACGGGGTAGCACAGACTGCTTAGGTTCCACATCCTCTGTGTGAACCTCAAATCCTTCCCATGATGTCTGCCTACAAAAATCCATCATTCCTGTAATATCACGCTATCTCACCAATTCCCTCTCTTGAGCTTCATTATACTTGAGCCAACTCTCTTCTCTCTCCTTTTTTGCCATAGGATCCGCCAGTTCTCACCACACCCACTTTTGCGCCCCGCACCTAGTAGGATTTTAGCTAGCCATAGGAAATTCTTATAAACTCAGAGTGATGATCAAGATCTTGATTGCTAATGGTATAACACATAAGAAATATCCTATCGGTTGTCGCAAGAAATCAAACTCAACTACTTTTGGGAAAGAATAAGTAGAAAGTGCATACTCCAACGTGTAGCTAGTCAAAACACCACTCCACCAACGATCGATAACATGAGTCCAGATCAGATCGCCATCATAAAGTCGATGATAATATTCTTGGGTCCAAAAATGATGTCGATAATACCAATTGCTCCTCAGTGCATATGTCAACAACCATTCATACAGTTCTATTGGAAAACAATAAAAGAACGTTTCATAGAGCTCATGATATAGATTGTCCTCTACCCATGTACGTGCATCAAACTCAGATCCAATGTTGAATCTTTGTGCAAATTCATCCTCTGTGTTCTTAATCCATGTCTCCACACTGCCCAAGGTCAAGAGTTCTGCCATCATCCACCATTTTTGCAACAACTTCAAAAGAGGTCACGACAACAGAACCAAGATGTAGTCAATTTTCCTAACCCTTTAATTCCCATGCGTGCTAACATATCACCCACCCTAAAATAGGAGCTCGCCTAAGGCACGCGAAGGTGCCAAGCCCCTCTTCTAGGTGAGATTTTTTAAGAATGTTACCATAAATAACAAAACAATGTAAAGACATAAATAAATACATTTTATGATAGAGATAAACAAACTAGATCTGAGCTTAATGGATCCATATTATGACTGAATATTAAACATAACATACATGAACCAGATCTGAACCATTAACATAATAAATAACATAAACACTTAGACCCATTAAGCATAGATATTCAAAACAACACCATCATATATATTAATTCACAATTGCTTACAATAACCAAATTACATCAAGAGGGTCATAACATATTGAATACATCAATAAATAACATCCTAAACCTACAAAATGACTCTACTCAAATATTTCTTAGCCATGATCTCTCCTATGCATCTAAAGTCCCTCTTGCGTCTCTTGCCTTGCATCACACATCTTCTTTATATCATCTATTTTAAATCCAAACACATTCTTAAATAGAGTGGGAGATCTCCTTTACCGCCTCAAAATCACTCAAGAGAAAACCACATGCTAAATGTCATCATACCCCAACATACTCGAGTACCCTAAACATGTAAGTGCCAACTAAACCATAACCAACTCTTAATCCCATCATGATAACAATATCTAGAATATTCTTTCCTTTGGATGTAGTATCCATATGTTAGTATTATCTGTAATTATATCTAGTCGCATCTCCATGTGTCCCTTATTGCAACTCTAAATGTGGTCCAAAATGTGACTAAGTCTCAAACCCTTTTATGCTCCCACGTGCAAACCTCCGCATGCTCCAAGTCTAACTCTAGCGATTCATTCCAAAACTAGTTAACTATTCAAGTTGTATTCCTGTAGCTTAGTAATCCCTGCGCACGCTTCCTCGTGCACCTTATTCCTACACTATTTTCCCCACACGTTGATCCTCTTCTCTAGGACTTAGTCATTTTTCTGGGCTCAATTGTAGTGACGACCAAGAAGGCCATAGTGGAGGGAGATAGAGGTGCAATTAAGAGAGAGGTGATCTCCTAGGAGTTTGGGACACATTGGTTACTGAGAGAGATAGTTTGATTACTGAGAAAGATGGAATAAGAGTAAAGTTAACTCATGATATTGCAAATAGAGATCACTATAAGGGATAGAGAGATGGGATGAAGAAGTCCTTAGGGATTACCGGGACTTCTATTTCCAGTGCGGAGTTAGCGGATATGGCCCAGGAAAGTAGATAGAGAGCTCAAGCTAGTGGGCAGGCTAGTGGGTAGAGACTATAAGCTAGTGGATCGAGACCATAGTCTAGTGGAAAAAGGCCACCTACAAGGTCTGGGATGGTTTATAGGGCTCATTATGAGGCACTATAGGTAAAGCATGATTATTATATTGATATGATTATGCATGATTTTCCTGACACCACTTTGTATACTGATCACTTGGCCGCTAAGGTGAAAGACCCTAGTACTAGTGTAGTGAGTTTGGGTCACTCACCTCAAAGACCAGAGCAAGTAGTTGATAATGAGGGAGGAGCTAGAGGATATACCAGTGTTGTTGGGAATGCATGAGTAGTTAGAGATAAATATGCTCAAGGAGGAGAGGGAAGTACAATCCCTCCTAGCTAGTCCCTTGGAGTTTTCCAATTTACCAACTGATGATGTATTTGATGTATGGCTCATTGAAGCCCTTTTTTGTATGACATTGATATTTTGATGTATGGCTCTTAGAAGACCATTTTGATATGATGATGATCGTGATGTATATGGACTTGATTTATATGAGATATTGTACTATTTTGATTACAATGATGATGATCATTGTACTATTTTAGAAAAGGGGATTTTTTACTTGTAATTATTATTGAGATATTATTTATAAGTGATTCAATAATTGTTGAAAATTAAATTGTTCTATTTATTGGATTCAACATTATGTGACATATGTTTGAATAATGTTATATGATTTTAATGTGTTATGAAATATCATATTAAAAAGATTAGTGTATAAATATGATATAATTATGTATATGGGAAAAATACAACTAAGAATGATGGTTAACAAGTTTGATTGAATGGTTTAATTAAATATATACATTTTAGAATATTACGACAATGACGTAAATAAATAAATTAAGGATTGTGACACTGACACAAAAAATAATCTTAAATTACATTTAAGATGCATAATGGATGTAATTAAAATCACTCGTGGAGATGAATATAATATATTATGAAAAATAATTTTATGAACCTTAGGGATGTAATTAAATGTGATAAATATATCATAGTGAGACAAGGGAAACCTGTCATAAACTGATTTAATTTTAATTAATTAAGCAAGGGGTTACAATGTTCATAATAATTGGAAACTTGGTAGGCCAACTTCGGATGGCTAATCTAAAGTAGAAATCATTTAATGACACAATTCATTAAGTTAATACTACTATGTAGTAGATATCCTAAGTTGTCCCTTCGAGGTACAATAATTATGACTTTCGTAACTAGAAGATATTTGTGTCATGCTAAAGTTACGAAGATTGTTTATAGGATACATATGTACTTATCTTTCTTAGAAAACCAGATCAACCTAGTAACTAAAAAAGGACATTAATGAATGCTTAAGTTGTTAAGCAGTGAACTTGATAACTTAAAAATGGAAAAGAATCCAAATATTAGGAATGAGATGATTATGTGGTGAATGGAGGTACAAGTATTATGTGTCTCATGTGTACTCACAAAACTAGGTTAGCTAGCATGATGCCCTAAAACTATGGCCATAGTATTGCAAGCAAATGATTACATTCTCCAATCACCATTTATTATTTTAAATGGTGTTATGCCTAGGAGGCTACACTAGGAAGATACACATAGTTATTTGTACCTTTAAAAAGGTTTAACCAAATGATATACTGGGTATATCAGCTCGAGAGGAGCATTAAAGGGGATCGAGTAGGATATGAACCCTTATAGTTGCACATGGTTATTATAGCTTATCTGGATGGATTCTAAACATTAATTAATGTTGAATTAATATGTTGTAGATATTAATCATTGAAGGCATGGAGATAAATAAATATTGTTGTAATAATTCAACGGTTACTGTAAATGATGTTAATCATTTCAACATAAGATAACTTAAGGGATTTAAACTCATTTATGCTAGAATTTAATTTATGTGTATTACATTCATTGAAGGCTTAAACTATATTAAATGGGTAGGTAAATTAAAAATATATATCCCTTAGTTTTTGATGCGTAATTTGAGGTGTTACATATTGTTACTACACGGTCTACCATCCATCTTGGGACGTATTTTTGTGTCTGCACTTAGGTATGAAAAGCATCCACACACATCAATTCTTGTCTTTAATGATGACACATGTTTCTTAAGTCTAAGTTAAAGGGACAAAGCTACTCACCCTCAAGTTTCACCACTTTTTTGCAAGAAGGAAACTCATAAGCATACATAAAATGTTACAAATAAGGCTAACATATTTTTATAATCACAAGCTAAAAAACGAACTTCAGAAGCCTATAAACATTCCACAATAGTCTAGGAAATAAAAACTACACATCTCATAATTAAATTCTACCAATTGTGGTTTTGAAATATGTTGTTAAAGCCATTAAACAATTACAACTTCTATTAATAAAATATGTTAAATATAATTCAATATGGAGAAAAACATTTTTTTAAAAAGACACAAAACACTAATATGTAACCACATGAGAGAAGTGAATAATAAGATCTTCAATAAAATAACATAGGCTTATAACTAAGTGAATTGTTTACTCAAATGAAATTTGAATTTATATTCAAATCATTACTACCAATATAAGGAATAAAAGTATTTCATTAAATTTTGAGAACAAAGTATGCATCACTACAAATAAGTGGAAAAGGAAAAAATTCCATTAAATCCCCAAAACATGATTGACATGAATGCCAAGTGATAATGCATCAAATCTCAGAGATATATTGTTTTCAAAAAAATCAATGCAAAAAATCAAATAATTCAAGCTTAATTCAATTATCTTGACAATTAATGTTGCATACTTTTAGATGAAATTTTTTTATGAAATAAATTATATTAACAAAAGAAGAAAGAAATAAGGAACTAATCAAATTTATGTCAATTATTAAAAAAAGAAGTAAAACATATACTAAATGTAACCAAAGTGTGATCAAGTTTTTTAACAAGAGAAAGAGTGCATTGACATATATCGTCTTAGAGAGATATAAAATTAAAATTCTATGAATTCTGGGACTATTAGAAATAAAACATCTAGTTTCATCATATATCTAAAAAATTGGTGTTTACTCCTTATACCAATAAAAAAACTTTCTAGTTGCATTGATCAAACTCAAATTTTTAAGTGCATAAAATCTAAGCCATTATAATTGTTTTCAAGAGCTTATAGAATATTGAATCATATTCCTTTACAAAGTATCTTTATATCTCAGATAAATAAATTTCTGATAATTAAAGAAAAAAGCTAGATATTTTTTATTTTTTCCATAAACAAGGTTTGGCGGGTCCCTTTTTTTCTTATATTACATAAACTAAAAATATACATAGGTAACAATTATATATTGATATGGATTGCATTCATGTTTAGTTTCGAGAAACATGCATTCTTAGAGGCCTAGTCAAAAAGCTACTAACCTGAAGGGCATAATACCCACAACTCCAAAGACCATTACGTATAGACAAAAAAACAATACATAACCCCCTATGGGGAGATAACAACAAAAGAGATCTGAACATATTTGAACATAGTTTTGAGAATGTCTATAAAGCATTACTAGAAACCAAAAACTATATATGCTCAACATCACTCAACCCCTTTCCATCCACAATCCAAGAGTGAGAAAAGGGAGTAGGATTCACAAGTCCACCCAGGGAGACATCATTCTGAGTGAGACCTATCATACGAGCTAGAAACTTGTGAGCCCTTGCAACCCTTTTCTTTAGAGAATCGATTTTTGGTTCCATAGAGAGGATGGGTGAGTGAAAGTAATCCAATTCAATCTATGGTGGGATGCAACTTTTAGAAGCCTTAGTGCAACAATGGATCACCACTTTCTCAAAAAAAAATTCCAACACATTTAAATGGTCCTCTAATTCATCAAAGGCATCAAGAGACACCAACACATCTATAAGATACCATGCCCCTAAAATACAACCTAGAAAACACAAGTTAAATGTTTCTACTATCAACCCAAGACCCACCTAGTGAGGTAGGTGAATGAAATGAACAACAATTCCCATAAGTGCCTACTTTTTTAGGGAGATGTGGTGTAAGTTATAAAAAAATACATATGTTATCTTTGAATCTACATACCTAGAAATTAATATTGTTTTAATGTAATTCATTAATGAACTAGAACAAATCACAAAGATGTGGTACATCCTCTTATCTATTAAGGATAGGAAAAACCATTTCCCTCTTAGAAGAATCCTCATAGAAAAGTGGGAGCATAGGGTCACCCATTGTTGGTAACTAGATGGGAAATTAGATAAAAACCATAGCATTGAGGTGAATTTGAATTCCCAAATCTCTTGTAATAAAAGTAGTAGAATTGTGTGAGATAGTACAATGCCCCAAATGTCGACTGAGTGATGCCACCTATAGGAGAATTATTAAAATCAACCCATTATTGTTAAATTATTAACTATATAGTGTTAAATCCTTTTCTTTTCAATGATTGTTGATTGTATTAGAGTTTGGGGTAGGGTAAATGTTTTAATATTAAATCTCAAAGGCCATGACAAGGATCAGTGAAATCATCAACCATAACATCCATGTTTTGGGTGACTCCAAATTTAGCTAAATAGTCTACCACCATATTAGATTATTGGTAGTAAAGTTGGATGTTCCATTGGGTAAAGCGGGAGAGAATATGATGGAATTTTCCTAGGATATTATCAATTTTCCATGCCTTATATTTTCTAGTCTTTATTTTTTTTTAATGACCATATAGTCCCCTTCAATAAATATTTGTTCAATATCAAAACTGTGGGCCAATAGAAGATTATGAACCAATATTGATGCTTATATCGCATTGCAAGATCCATTCGGTAAAAGAAAGAAACTAACATTTATTAAAGAGATAGAGAAATATTTGATGAAATATCATGCCCTCAAGTCCCATAGGTTACCCTTTGATTCCCCATCATAGTTTAGCTTTAAAAATCTTGAGATAGGGGGAATTCATTTAACATTAATCCCTATTAGTTCATTATGAGATGGAATCAATATGCATATTCCTTTAAAAAAATAGTTAGAGATATATACTAGAGTATAGCTTTAAAATAAATCTAAATTTCCAAGAAAAATTATCTGATAATTGTGTTGAAAACCATTTCAATTTTTCCAAAATTTCATCAATATAAAGAGCAAATAATTCATCGTATGTACCATTTTGAACTCAATCAAAGTAACACTTGTAATCTAAGAAACAGAAATAATTTTCTCTATAACATTTGGACATTGGAAGACTATAAACATGATTCTAAGGTTAACCATATTTTATCTTTTCTCACCTCTTTGATTATCCATTCACTGTGTAATAAAAACATGGCACAAACGATACAAAATCCTATGCAAAATTCACAAAAATAGATTGACAAAATCATGGAATAGCATTATGAAGAAAGAACCATGACCTAGAAATAGAAAATTCCACCTAATTGTTAAGAAATATATAGTTAGAGGCCATCACTAATGTCATGGTACATTATATAATTTATAATCTAATCTAAAAAAATGCCACTTTTATATCTAAATTTAGTGAATCTAGAATCTATATGCACTCAAATCTAGCAATTCACTCTTTAACGCTACTAGTTTTGACAATGCGCTCTTGCTAAGATAAAAATAACGTTCACATTCTCATTTGGAAAAATTTGAGGCCTATTGTTCATCTTTACACACTAACACTTCATCAAATTTTAATATTATAATTTATAAAATTCATAGAAAAATGTGAGTTGACAAGTTACAAACTTCATATTGCATGGTTTTCATCCCTAGGCAGGTCCATACAATTTATTTAGCATATTACATCTAATATTGGCTGACTTATATAGTCTTGTACCGACATGTTCTCCAATTTTTCTTCTAATTTTATATTCTTTATTGGTTCTGATAATCCCTCTGGGTTGTCCTTTCTTTGATAAATCATCTATGGAACCCTATATAAGAAATTAAATACTACCTCATTTGCTAACCTAGAAATCCTATGGCACTACATCGATATACTCACTTCCAAAACATTCAAAAGGCACCCAAGGCTCCCTAAATCTCATAATAGTACATCTATAGTCACTAGGGTAGTAATCACTATAGGTCTAAAACTTCTTACTAGGTCAAGGAATCAGCCCATCACATCTACAAGAACTCAAAAAATCCTTTAAGTAAGTATTTTAGCAAGAGCTAACTTAAATTCAGAATTGTCAAAGAAGGTTTTCAAATCTAGTTGCCTTCATTTAGAAAGCACATGCCATGTGGAGAGAAAAATGTGGTTTGATGCCTCTTCGGAGTAGTGTTAATTTGGTAGAGGTGAACGGGGATTCCCACAACCCAACTAATGTTTATTTTGTAGGAATTCCCAGCCATGTCTATGGTTTGAGATCATGTTCTGAATATTCAAAGAGCCTCATAACATGACCAAACAATAGGTTTTGACAGTGACAAATAGCTCTAGTAAATTTACAGTTTCATAAAGTTGCATAGCCAAAAAAAAGGTAGGTTCAAGACCATAAATAATGGTCAAGACCATAGAGATGGTCTTAGTAAAATTTTATGATCCTGCCCTAGGTTAGTTTCCAGTCATAGTATCTAGAACAAAGCATCATTAGGTTTATATCATATTTTTTTAGAAATGTGTATACCTAGAACTTCAAATAATCATCCATAATTAGATAAGTGCACTCATCCCCTTGTATTTCCAAATTTGTATCTTGTTTAGAATATCAGTTATAAGTATTGATGTATTATTATGATACTGATAATTAATGTTAAAAGTTAATTAACTAGAATAATCACATGTTTCTAACCCTTACATCCTCAAGTGCACCTATTTAACTAATTTTTAAATTTGACATAAATATAATCAGGGTGTAAACATTTTGGTGAACCCATCTTGTTATTCAACCTTAGCATTCACATTAGCTACCCTAAGGCTTTCTTATGATCTTTCTTTTCATTCTTGGTGTTGTATTTCTTTGATTATCTATCATCATGATTATCCCTTAGCTATTCTATAATATTTCCCTTTAACCTATAGGTTATTGACTCTCTGACACTAGGATATATTATTCCGTGTATGTTGGTACACATCATGACAACATGACCCCTACTCTAGGTTCCTATTCTACATCTAATATCTTTGCTAATATTGTTTTTACCGTAAATGTTGATCCTATACAAGGTGAAGGTTCCAATAAAAATATTTTTACTCAATCTCATGATCTTCCCAAAGATGAGGTACAACACCTCCCACGTTTCCTAAAAGGGAATCCTACTCATATTGATCTTATCCTCTATACACCAAGAGATAAGATTGAACATGCTTCACTCTCTCATATTGAAACAACTTTTATTCCTACGTATATGATGCCTACCTCTGATGAGTCATGTAAATTACCTTTATAAAGAACTCATCCTTTGTATTTTTTTTAAGCCACTGTAGCCATGTCCTTGTATTTCCTAGTTATACTACCGAACATTATCATCACAACTTAAACTTGTGGCATAAATACTGGTTAATATAGTTATGCATATTATCTTTATTTTGTGGTATTTTGTGTGTGCATTTATTCTCTTGATTTCAATAATTTTTTCAAATGATGCTTTGTGTGATGTCACTCTTGTTTTTGAGAAACTTTTTATATGCAAAAACTTGTATTTAACAAAGGAATTATTTGCAGCAACCCATCCGTAGCCAAAGGGAATCATCTGCAACTAAGGAAACATCTACAACAACTCATCCACAAGTAAAGGGGGGGTCACCTACAACAAATAAGCCGTGATTATGAAGATATCTTGGAACATGAAGGATGACACTCAATTCTATATGTTTCATTGAAGGAGTAGTTATAACTAGGACATGAAGAACTGGGGATAACTCGAAACTATATTTGATTATTCATTACAACTCACTAAAGAACTAATTGATTAGTTAACACATGATTTAAGGAAATTTTCAGTTTCTTGAGTTATGTGTTTGATATCTGGACACCTGCTAATTATTTCAGTATCATATATGGAAAGTGTTTTTGATCTATTTGAGATCTTCCACTTATTCTACCAAAGATATTTTACTTAGTTTGTTAAACTCCTAGTATAACTCTTCTTCTCACATTTTTATGCAATTAAGGGTATAAAAGAAAAGTGTTAATGTTAGAAATATAGATGGAGAATATAGATAATAGAGGAATTATGGAATAAAAGTGTTAGGAAATAAGGGATAAAATATGCGGAATAATCCCTCACATAATTGCAATAGTAGAAACTAATATGCAGAAAATATTGAAGATCTCAAATAAAAGTACATAATAGAATAACATAACACAAAGAGACAATATTTAATGTGGTTCACCCAATTTGGGCCACGTCCACCAAGAATCACTAGATTTTATTACAAGCCACCACTCTCTTAATACAATACCCAGATATTTTTGGATCTATGCTCAACAAACTTTACAGAATTCACAATGAATTCAAAACACATATGCAATGTTACATTAACCCTACCATATACACAAAACCACATAAGTAGACAACTACTTAATAATTTTTACAAAACCATGGGTATCAAAACCATGGGCCAAAATTTTCCCATAAACCTATGGGTCAAAAATCCCACCCATATGAGAAAAGAACGTTTTCTAGTATATCGGGCATGTTTTAAGGCCAAAATGTTTTTTCTTACAACCCCGGCAAGACAACTGTGGAAAGTGTACAGTACTCTTAGTGTATAGTCTTCAACATTTTCTCACATGAAAACAGGCTCCACAACCTAACAATCTCCCACTTGGAGACTAGTTTTCCTCTGAGAAAGATTCTCAACCCTTCACTAGTTTCTGTGAAGACCAACCAAATTTGAACACATCTTCAGTTTTTCCCTTGTGACCACCTTGGTCATCATGTCTGCATAGGATTATGACTGGTATGAATCTTTTCCAGCTTCAACTTCTCTTCCTCCAAATTTTTCCTGATGAAATGGTACCTTAACTGTATATGCTTCATCCTATAGTGGAAAGTAGAGTTCTTAGCTAGGTGTATAACACTCTGAATATCATTATGTAACTTTCCTTCCTCCTGCTTATGCCCCAACTCCTTAAGAAATTGTTTTAGCTAAATCATTTCTTTGTTGGCCTCTATGGAAACAACATACTCAGCCTCTGTGGTTGACAAAGCCACCAACTTTTGTAGTCATGAAATCCAGCTCACTGTTGTCCCACCTACAGTGTAAACATAACATGTCGTGCTCCTCCTACTGTCTACATCTCCAGCCATATCTGAATCTACATAACCACACAAAGTGGTGTCTAATCCACTGTAGCACAAAATTTTCCCCATGGTCCCTCTCAAATACCAAAGGATCCACTTCATTGTCTACTAGTGATCTCTACCTAGATCACTCATATATCTACTCACCACTCCTACTGCATGGGAAATATCAGACCTGGTGCACACCATAGAATACATTAAAATGTCAGCCACTGATGAGTAAGGTACCTTGGACATCTGGTTTCTCTTCTGCTCTGCCTTGGGACACTGCTCTTTTGATAACTTGAAATGGCCTACAAAAGGAGTCCCAACTGGTTTAGCATCCTACATATTAAACCTCTCCAAGACCTTCTTAATGTACTCTTAATGAGATAAATTCATCTACCATTCCTTCCTATCCTGAGATATCCTCATACTAAGGATTTGTTTGGCTGCCCCTAAATCCTTCATGGCAAAGGATTCACTTAGCTGCTTCTTGAGTACTTTTATTTCCTACATGTTTTTACCTGCAACCAACATATCATCCACATACAAACACAAGATAATATAACTTCCATCCTCAATGATAAGAATGGTCATCTAATATAACCTTTCTCCATCATGAAGCTATCAAATTTCTTATACCATTGACATGGAGCTTGTTTCAAGCCATGCAAGCTCTTCTTCAGTTTGCACACCATCTCCTCTTTACCTTTGACCTCATATCCCTCTGGTTGCTGCATATATAGATCCTCCTCCAAATCACCATGGATAAATGTAGTCTTTACATCAAGCTACTCTAAGTGCAAGTATTCTGCTACAACTATTCCAAGAACAGTTCTAATAGAAATAATTTTTACTACAAGATATAAAAATATCATCAAAATCTATACCTTTTTCTGTACAAACCCCTTAACCACCAACCAAGCCTTATATATTTTCTTTCCTCCTTCCTCTTTGACTCTAAACACCCACTTGTTCTGTAATGCTCTTTTACCTTCGGGTAGCTTCACCAAATCCCATGTTTGGTTCTCCATGAGATCCTAATGCTCCTCATCCATGGCTTACTCCCACTTCTTCCTTGCATCTACCTGCATTGCTTCATCAAAGCTCTCTGGCTCTCCACTATCAGTGAGTAATAAATAATAAAGAGGAGGAAAATGTTCAGGTTCTCTTCTTACCCTAGAAGACCTCATCAATATAGGAGTTTGGAGTTCCTATTGAGGAGGTTCCTGAACTGATTCATGTGTCACTTTCCCATCCGGAAGATCCTCTACCGCTGCATATTATTTCTTGGATTCTTCCCTATTTTCCTGCAACTGTTGCTTATACATGACTTTCTCATTAAAGACCACATCCCTAGATCGAATGATTTTCTTGTCCTTAATACTCCAACATTTATATCCAAATTCATTGCCACCAGAACAAATGAAAGTAATTTTTTTTTGATTCAGCCTCTAGTTTGGTCTTATCATCCTTATCTATATGGACAAACACCTCACATCCAAAGAATCTAAGAAATGAATAATCAAATTTCTTACCATACCAAGCCTCCTTGTATATGCATTCATCCAAGGAACTTGAGGGTCCTCTGTTTATCAAGTACACAATTGTGCTCATTATTTTTTCCCAAAAAGAAAGAGGTAGTCATGCATGTAACCTCATGCTCCTAGCACATTCCATTATTGTTCTATTCATCATTTCTGACACCCCATTCTGCTACAGAGTTCTTGGAACTGTATTTTTCCTACGCAATCCATTCTTAGAACAATAATCATAAAATTCATTGTTGCAATGTACTCCCCTCCATTATATGACCTGAGACATTTTAGCTTAAGACCTGTTTCATTATCTATCAAGGAGTTTCATTTAGCAAAAGTGTCAAATATATCATATTTTTTTCTAATACAATAAACCTAAAATTTCCTTATTGCATCATCAATAAAAGTAACATAATAACTCTAACCCCAAGAGATGATACCTAAGCCGACCCCCATACATCAGAATGCACCATCTCTAACTTACTCTCTTTCTTTATAGGTCCAACCTTGAGAAAACTTACTCACTTTTGTTTCCCATATATTCAGTCCTCACAGAACTCCAAACCTATTTTTAATATCCAGGAAAATCCTTCTGTATGCTCTCCATGCCCTTATGGCTCATATGACCAAGCCTATAGTGCCACAATGTTGTATCTATTTATGAATCCACAAGATTAAAAACATTATTGCTATAAGTGGTTAAATACAAGGTTCCAACCTTCTTATCTCTTGTTACCACAAGAGCACCCTTGGTAACCTTCCAAGAGCCAACTATAAATATCACAATACAACCATCACTTCCTAATTGCCTTACTGATATCAAATTTTGTCTTAATGTAGGCACATGCATGACATCCTTTAATAGCCAATTATTCCCATTCTTCATCTTAACCCAAACAGAACCTTTTCCAACTATGCTACAAGGCTCATCATAACCAAGAAAAAAATGCCCAAAATCTCCTTGAACATAATCAACAAAATAATTCCTATGTGAAGTAGCATGGAAAGAAGCCCCCAAATCTAAAACCCAAGATTCAGTAATATTGTGCAAAGAAATAATCAAAGTATCCTGACATACATTACTCGTTGCCATTTGCCTCCTTTTTTTCTTCTTGTTGTTTCTGCTTGTCCCAAAGTTCCCAACAGTCCTTTTTTGCATGCCCAAAATTTCCACAGTGCAAGCATACTATCTTGCTTTTAGATTTTGACCTTGCTTGATCCTTTGATTTGCCACAGCTTCCTCTGTTCTTCTGTCTCCCTCTAGTTTCCACTGTCAAATCATTCCTTGAAATAGAAGATTCCCCAAAGATTTTTCTTCACATATCCTTGCTTAGAATCACCCCTACAACATCCTCAAACTTAAACTTTGAGTTAGTTGGAACCGAGTTGCTTACCTCCATTACTGGGTTATTCCAACTCTAAGGTAGAGAGCACATAACTAATAATCCTAACTTCTTCATCAAATTTTATTATAACCAAAGCTAGCATATTTACAACTGTATTAAAATCATCTAAATGATCTGCTACTGAACCATTCTCATACATCTTCATATTAAACAACTTTTTCATTAAAAATATATTATTAAAGGCAGAGGGTTTTTCATACAACTTCCCTAATGCATCCATCTGTTCTTTTGTAGTCTTTTACTTTGAAACATTAAATAATACCAAAGATGCAAGACACAACCAAATTTTCCCAAGTGCCTTCCTATCCAGCAAATCCCATTCTGCATCCATCATGCTTGAGGGTTTTTTCACCTTATCAGACAATGGAATATAAAGATCCTTCTGATAAAGGTAATCTTCTATCTGCATCTTCCAAAGACTGAAATTTTGCCTGTTGAATTTATCAACCCTAGATATTCCATCATCTGCCATTGCTCCCACTCAAGATAAAACATTCCCTATGATTCAACACTTCAGCAAACCAAACCAGGCTTTGATACCAATTGTTAGGAAATAAGGGATAAAATGTGCGGAATAATTCCTCACAGAATCACAATAGTAGAAACTAATATGCATAAAATATTACAGATCTCAAATAAAAGTGTAGAATAAAATAACACAACACAAAGAGACTATATTTAACATGGTTCACCCAATTTGGGCTACATCCACCAAGAATCACTTGCTCAGATTTTATTACAAGCCACCGTTCTCTCATTACAATACCTAGATCTATTTGGAGCTATGATCAACAAAATCTACAGAATTCACACCCGAATTCAAAACACATCTGCAATGTTACATTAACCCTACCATATGCATAAAACCACATAATTAGACAACTTCTTAAGCAGCTTTACAAAACCGTGGTTATTAAAACCATGGGCCAAAACCGTCCCATAAACCTATGGGTCAAAAATCCCGGCCATATCAGAAAAAAACATTTCCCAGTATATCAGGCACGTTTTAAGGCCACAAATTTTTCGCCCGAACCCTGGAGAGACAACTGTGGAAAGTATACAATACTCTTATTGTACAGTCTTCAACACTTTCTCACATGAAAACAGGCTCCAAAACCTAACAAAAAGATATGTAGATACAAGGGTTTCTTTGTTCCTTGATGTAACATTCATGCCAATTCAATAAAAGATATGAGTTTTGTCTTGTAGCTTTTAGTTACAAAATCTAGGAGGGATTAACACCCAAGACAAAGCCCACTTGTGGTCTACTAAACCCCTCCACAGTTTTTTTTATCTATTTCATTACATGATTAGACTAGGAAGTAATTTATCTCTTTATCCACATTCTAAATTTATAAGGTTTACTTTTTTCATAATGTTTAGAATGCATTTTCTTTTAGTTGTAATTTTTGTTTCAAGCATCATACTTTCAAGCATTGTTATTTAAAGTATTTTAGTGATAACTATTTCTTTCCATACCTCCCAAATTCTCTATAACTATGCATACATCATTGACATTATTGAGATTTTACCTCCTCTGGTTTAATGATTAAATGATTCTGATTTAATGAAAAACATATTAATTTTTTCAAGTTAATTTGCACCACCATTTTTGGTGTCGTTTTTCAGGGATAATACCAAGTTATAAGGTTTTTAGAGGTTTTTCATTTCTTATAAACAGTTTAGGTTTAGAAATTCCACCTCCAAACCCCCTACCACCTCCAAACCCCCCTAATGTATGTTGATTGAGTTGATTTAGATTATGCATGCACCATCCAAGACATTCCCATGGTAGTTTCTTACCCCATCCTCAAATAGAACATATTGTTATATCTAATTACGAAGAAGACACATCTTCTTCTATACAAGGATTTCTACAAGAAATTTGGCATCCCCCTCCAAGTGAGACTTCATATGTTGTTCTTGATCAACCAATCATGGCAGAAGAAGGTGACATAAAACTTTTGAAGATAGCGAAACTACCTTTGAGTTCCCAATCTCCAACAACAATCAACCAGTTGTAATGAAGAACATTTCTCCCTCAGCTCTTCCTAAACTTTCATGGATCCTAACTCAAGACCCATAACACATTTTTGTTTAAGTTTTGAAGTTTTATGTAGTAGATATGACTACACCACTACTGCACATAAGTCTAAATGTTTTCCTTGCTACTCTAAAGGATGAAGCCTTGAGATGGTTCATGGGTTTATGAAGAGATGTTGTGACAACCTAGTCATAGATGATGGCATGTAAGGGATAAGATGAAGGAAATGTTTCTACTAAAATATCAAGATTATTGTAGGACCAAGTAGTAGAGGAGGTGATGAACTCTTTAGGATGGCATAAAAGGAAGATTAAGCCACTGGAATATTACCTAGAAATATTCTTATTCAGTGTTCAGAAGTCAAAACATACAAGTTTACCTAATGAGTCCCTCAAGCTAATTTTCTTAAAAGGACTCAATGAGGAGGATATGGATGCTTTGGACTTGATAAGAGATGGATATATCTCAAACACTACCCTTGAGGAAATTTTTGAAGCCTGCAAGAATTACTCCAGAGATTTGCTTCAAGCCTTGAAAAGAATAAGAAGTGCTAGATCAAAGGGTGGATCAACTGCCAAAGGGATTTGGCAGATATCCAAATCAAAGATTATGAACATGTTTAAGAACATTAAATAGGAGATAGTCAATGACATGGCTACCCATCTTGATGCTTTACATACTAAGAAGAAAAGAGAAGATGTGAAGGAAACACTTATATAGTTTTTTCCATGCATGCAGAAGAAAGAAAGGTGGTTTCATATGAACAAGATTAGCTAGTATTGCACAAGAGAAGGAGGATGCACCTAAATTCAAGATGATAGAAATGAAGAATGGGAAAGTCTTCTACATTTATCAAAGAAATCCTTGTCCACCAAGACAAGGAGGTATTCCACAAGACCTAATGCCATCTTTTTATAATTGGGATAGTAATCCATATATGCAACCCCCACCTTGGGCTAATACTCAGCAAGGTTTGCCTCCATACCCTAATCAATACCAACAACAATGACAACCTCAATTTTTAGTAAAACAATGGAAACAACCCCCTTCTTCATGGCAGTAACCTTGGAGAGGAGGCAAATAATGGAATAACCCACCTCCAAAATACGATAAATCCTACCATCAACCTTCTTATCCACAATAGCAAGCTCTAATGCCAAACCCCTAAGCTGGATCTCAACCAAAAGCCACTCGGCTACCATCCCAACCAACAACCTAACCCCAGCAATAAAATTTCTTATCCATCCTATACCAATTAATCAACCTAATACTCTTCTTATTTAGTTGATGTTAATGAAATCCATCTTTTCTCGGGAAGAGCGCTTCCTCCACCAAATAAACCCTCCATCACAGAGATTACTAACGAACCACCGTAACTGCAAACCAATCCATAGTAAAGCTGGAAAGAACTACAAATTGATCCAAAAGAACATTAGCAAATTTCCATCAAGGATAAGTTACAAGCTAATGAACCACCATTTTGAAAGAGATTACAAGAAAATAAACCTGATCCTAAATCATATTGTAATTCTCATTTTATCAATCAACTAAAGGATGTTTGTGTAAAAATTACACTTATTCAAGCCATCAAGGATATACCCATGTATAATAAGCTAGTAAAGGATCTATGCATAAAAAAACCAGGAAAAAGAAGGAAGGATCCATCCATTATACAAGTTATTGGACAATTGGTTGATATCATGCTTGGAAATTTAGTTTTACTGAAGTATATAGATGTAGGAAGTCCTTTGGTAAATGTTACAATTAATGACACAACAATAAATAACACTCTAATTGACTTAGGGGTAGAAATAAATGTCATGACCAAGAAAATCATGGATGACCTGAAGTTGGAAGGACTAAGGCCAACAAATACAATCTTATAACTTGTAGATAGATCAATAGTGAGCCCTAAAGAAATCCTTGAGGACATAGTTGCAATGGTAGACTCTTGGGAATACCTTGTTGGATTTATTGTCCTTTAACCAAAAGAAATTTTAGGAGGTTATCCTATTATTCTAGTAAATCCATAGTTGGCTATTATTGATGCATTCATATGTTACAGGTCTAACAACATGATTATTTACAATGGAAGTGGCACTAAGAAGTTGATGTTCTATCCTCCTGCCCAACCATTGAATGATGAAGATCATAAAATTTGGGTTGAAGAACCCAAAGCATATCAAAGCTATGTGCAATAGCTCATGATGTTGGAGATGTATTGTAAAATTGAAGACAAGAATAGGATGTTGTTCTCTCCAAAGTCTTGTATAATAACTATGGAAGTAATGAAGAAGTGGATGATAGATTAATGTGTTTAAGTTTTCCCTTGAACCAGGTTATACCGCATCAAAGCACCATGGACATTCAAAGTAATAATTTCATTCTTCATCAATTTCTTCCCCATGACTACATATTAATTTGATTAGCAATAATATTTTTTCAATGATGGATCTCTCCAAAAAAGTGGAAATAATACTCGGAAAACCACTTAATGTCAACAAGTTGTTGAATAGACAATAAGAAAAATTGTTGATTGCTCTTCTGCAAAAACATAAAACATAATTTTCTTAGGACTATGGTGATATGCATGGAATTCATCCTAGGATTTGCACTCATAATATTTATATGAAGGAAAATTGTAAACCAATCAGGCATCCATAGAGGAGGATGAACCTAGTAGTAAGAGAGATTATAAAAGGAGAATTGAAGAAGTTACTAGATGTTGTATTTATATACCCCATATCAAATAATCAATGGGTATCACCTCTTTTCATTGTGCTAAAGAATAATGTAAAATGGAGGATTTACGTAGATTGTAGAGAGTTGAATGCAACAACAAAGAAAGATCACTTTCTGTTGCCTTTCATTGATTAAATGCTTGACACTTTGGCTGGTAAGAAATTTTACTCTTTTCTTGATGGATATCGTGGCTATAATCAAATTCAAATTACACTAGAAGACAAGGACAAAACTACCTTCACATGTCCATGTGGAACATTTGCATATTCAGTTCTACAATTTGGCTGGTGTAATGCACCTACTACATTCCAAAGAAAAATCTTGAGCATCTTTTCAAATTTAACAAATGAATGCATGGAATTATACATGGATGAATTCATAGTAAATGGAAGCACTTTTGATGAAGCTATGAAAAATATGGACAAGGTTTTGAAAAGATGGAAAGAAAACAAAATTCCTTGAGTAATGAGAAGTGCTACATGATGATGTTTGAAGATATTGTTCTGGGACACTGCCTTTCTTTTGAAGGAATTCAAGTTGATCTAGCAAAGGTATGTGTTTTAATAAATCTACCAAAGATGTTTATTTTAGTGTTGGATATTAACATATAAGATGAAGATACTTTTTTCATTAAGGGAAGGATGCCTTGAAAATAAGATGTTTTCAACTACTAATCCTATATCCTGATAGAGGACTTGATTGGAACATGTCATTCCACCTCCACGTTGATGCATCAAACCACGCTATTGGATTTTTCTTAAGAAAAAAAGATGGAGTTATGAATTATGAAATTTATTATGTTTCCAAGAACTTGCAACATGTAGATCTAAATTATACAGTAAAAGAGAAGGATTTCTTGGCAATTGTATATGCTATCAAAAAATTTAGACACTACATCACAGGTTATCTAGTGTTCATTCACATTGATCATATTGTAATCAAATATTTGATAAACAAACCTATAGTAAGTAGTAGAATCATCAGATGGTTTCTCCTCTTACAAAAATTTTGATGTCACCATAATGGAAAAGCCTAGAAAGGACAACGTGGTAGCATATTTTCTCTCTAGGATGGATACCAATGATGAATAGCAAGTATTTGATGACTCCTTTCTATATGAGAACTTATTTGTTATTTCTACCAAAACACCTTGGTATGCAGACATAACCAACTATTTGGTCTCAGGTAAAACACCACCACATTACTTATACTCTGAGAAGAAATATATAATTGAAAATATTTTACATTTTTCTTGGATAGATGGATTTCTATTTCATACAGGACATGATCAAATCATGATAAGGTGTATAGATGATAAAGATATATATGGTGTCCTCAGAGCATGCCATAATGAACCTTGTAGGGGACATTTTGCTGCAAAAAGAACAATGTAGAAGGTTTTGAATATTGGCTATTATTGGCCAACATTGCATAAGGATGCAACACAATACACCAGGAGATGTGATAGATGCCAAAGAATGGGAAAGCCCACTAGATATGATGACATGCCATTACAGCCTTAATTGGTCTTGCAACCTTTTGATAAGTGGGGCTTAGATTTTATTGGCCCTCTAGACCCTAAATCTCAGCAAAAAGAATACATCTTGGTATGCATGAATTATTTAACCAAGTGGACAGAGGTGAAGGAATTCCAAATCAGAAAAGTGAGAAAGTTTCCAAGTTCTTATATGATCACATCTTCACCATGTATGGAGTTCCAAGGGAAATTATAATAGATCAAGGTACACACTTTACTGTTGATGTAATTTCTGATCTAGTTAAGGAGTATGAAATCAGGCATAGGAAGTATAAACCATACCATCCCCAATCTAATGGCCAAGTAGAGGTTACAAACAGAGAAATAGAGGCCATCTTGACAAAGACCATTACATTCCATAGGAAATATTGGTCAAATAGGATTCCAGAGGCAGTATGGAATTCAACACAATGTGGAAAACAATAACTAGTTTCACACCATTTGAAATCTTGTATGGTAACATTGTTGTTTTTACTAATTGAATTTGAGTACAAAACACTGAGGACTGTACTTGAGCTAAGCATAGATTTATCATGAAGCTCAAAGGAAGAGAATTCTCTAACTCAGTGAATTAGATGAATTAAGAAGACAAGTAGTACATAATACAGAGGTAGTGCAGAAGAAAAGAGTCAAATGGTATGACCAGTACATCAAGACCAGACAATTTTAGCAAGGTGACTGGGCACTCTTGTTTGATTCAAAATACAAGGACCATATGGGAAAAATAAGGACAAGGTGGCTAGGTCCATATGAGATTGAGAATATATTTCCCAATGGAGCTATAAAACTCACCACTATAGATCCTATGAGGTTTAATTTATTGGTCAATGGTCAATATTCAAAGTTGGAGGCTGTACAAGAAACTAGTTGATAGAAATACATTCATGTAGCAGTTCAAAGGAGGTCTAAGTAGGATGGAAGTAAGGACATCAAAGTTAACATCAGGGGTTGAGCTATTGGCTCACCTTCTAAGATTGCAAAGGATTGAGAGATTTTAGTGGCCTTGGTGCATTTAGATTTGCTGAATATTCCAAGGTCAAATAAAATTGTTGTGATCACCCCTTTTGGTGATCAGTAGCACTTTGTTAACACATTTTATTTCTTAGAGTTTTTGTTTTGCAGGGTTTGATGTAAGGTGATTGCAAGAGTGCATGATCTCCATCACAAGGAGAGAATGTAATGAATGAAGGTTCCACTTTTAGCAACATGCAACAAAACCCCTATTTTTCTTTTTGTGTTTGGCTAAACTCATGATTGCATGAAATAAGATCAAGGATATCTGCATGTGTGAGAGATGGAAAAGAGAAAACTAGCACCCCAACAGATTGGAATTCCCTCTTTGGGAGTTATCTGGTTTTAGTAAGGATCAACCAATATCAATTCAACACACATCTGCAACATCATAGCAAGCATTGCATGCAGCCAAAGCACAAATCCAAATAAGCATGCATAATCATCATTCCAAACAAACATTGAGATAAGTGCACTCGACTATCACTTTATTAAAGTATAATTAGAATGATTATCATTAATTAGTATTTATGCCAATTCATCATGTATTTAGTGCATTAAAAACACCGTCACCTTTCATGTTATGATGTGTCCCTCCACATAATCTCATATTGTCAAATCACTTCACTTTGCATGCTTCACATGGTCACATCAATTAATGATCACTCCTAGTAACCATGTGATGTGTTTCCTTTCAGTCTCAAAGTTCAAAAATAATCAAAAAACTCAACATAACTCAATTGTGCATCGTTTCTTCAAGAAGAGTTGTGTTATTATGTATTGAGACCAGATCAAGGTTGCATATTCACAATGGGAGGAGATTTGATATGACATGAACCCACTGAGAATTCTCAACTTCTTAGCCACCCTCGAATTTTATAGTATTTTCAAGATAATGGTTGGCTAGATTACATAAACTAGTTTCATGGTTTCAATGAAGCAATGGTTGAAGATTTTTCCAACACATTTAGTGATGGGGAGGAAAAAGTGAAGGTTTTATCAATTAGAATTAGTGATGACATCTTGGTAGAAGTAACTGGCCTACCTACCCAGGGAGAACCATTTCCAGAAGAAGGCTAACCCAAAACAGCCAGGAGAGAATTTGTAGATGATGATGATGCATTCATCACTAATAGACAAGGTACATAAATAAATTCCCTTAAACCTTTATGGGATGAGGTTGCAAATTATGTAATTAATTATTTTACCTATGAGGGAAGATATTCTAGGTTGAATACAATTCACTTCAAATTATTAAATCACCTAAAGAACAACAGGAAAGTGAATGTACCCAATTTCATTGCATGAGGATATTGAAGAGGATGAGTAAAGAGGCACATAGGGGAAGGTCTACATTGTCACACCATTACCTCATCACCTTAATAGTAAAGCATACCCTGCAGAGGGATTATCCTCAGATACAGTGTGGGAGATTTTGTAAGAGCAAACCAGTATATATGATTTTTTGGGAAACAAGAGAAAGAGGAGGAAAAGAAATGAGATATCTTCCACACATGTAACTAATCCTGTAGCATCAACCTCCCAACCTAAATAACCCCTTGCTTCTAAGAATTTTCCATCTACTGAGAAAAACCCTGTACCTATCTCCTTAAGAGAATTTTCATTATTGAAACCCTATTGTAAGTTCTCCACTCCTGAATCCTCCACCTCCAAGGGTAAAAGTAAGTCTTCTAAATCCACTCCTACACCACCTAAGTGCATCTTATAGGCTCAAAACCAAAAGGCCAAGAACCTCCAAACCAAAATAGTCAAATCCCATCTCACTAGATAGTGATGAGGAAGACTACAAAAGGGGTCTTTGGGCCTTAACCAATGGAGACACAACAGGGAGATATTGATGCCCCTGTTCATGAGAAAGAGAACACTTGAAGAGCCCATGGAGGGGCATGAAGAGTCAGCTCATGGTGAGGATATATTTTATGCAATGGAAGGTCATGAAGAGAAGAAGGGAGAAGAAATTGGAAAGGAAATTTACTAGGAAGCTCATGATGAGGAGACAATTCCTACATCAAAGAAGGTCATGAGGAAGAAAAATAAGAAGAAGTTGGAGAGGAGATTGAACATGAACACATGCCAGACATTATTGAGCAAACCATTGAACATACAGAAACAAGAAAGTGAACATGAACAAGTGCCATAAGTTTTTGAGACAGGTCATTGAGTACCAGGTGCATGGAATTGAACAAAAGCATATGTCTGTAGAAGTTGAACCATTAATGGAACAAGAATAGGAGAACATTCTTGTAGTTAAGGATGATGTAATTGAGAAATTGCTAGAGAAAACACCACATGTTAGTATATAGTAGATGTATGTAGCACCAGGTAGCCCCAAAAATTTTATTAAGGAAATTTTAAGAGAACCTATAAAACTTCTTTGTAAGGAGGTGACCACACAAACTATACTACTATACATATATTATTTGACGCCACAATTTGATATCTATGTTGATAAGATAAAAGGGAAATGGAAAAGAGAAAAATAATCCCTTATCTCTAAGCATGAGGAAGAATTGGAGGAAAAGGACAAAGAGATAGAAAGACTGAATTTCAGGTGGCCCATGAGATATTTAAATGCAGACCTCCATCGAATGTTTATGCTATTTTCTTAAAGTAAAATATGTTATAACTCAAACTCACCTGTATCAATTTTGAGATACCATTTGATATCAGTGCAGCTAGGATATTCTTTAGGATATATCAAAACAACACTCATGAACTTCAGCTCCTATTGTGTGAACTTTACATGTACAACTATGCTCTTGAATATGATAAGGTTTGGATTCCAATCCTATACATTAGAGATGTTTAATTCAAATCCCTCTATTATTATTTTGTGAATGAGTTTGATAGAGAAATAAAAATGGAGGAATACATGCATTTAGAGAAGGTACAACCACTAATGGTCAAGGTTGAAGCTAAAAAATATGGAGAATTTATAGAACACTATTCAAAGTATGTAATGAAAAAATTGATCAAAAGGAGAAAGTGGAAAATGAGGAAAGCAACACATGATGAAGAAGGGACATGATTAAGGACCATGGAATTCACGTTGTACAAGCATGAAGGATGTGTTGGAATGAGATGTCTCCTGAAATGCAAAAGAAAGACATGCAATCTTACCCTAATATAATGCCAACTCTAAGAAGAGTGAATACATACATTGATATTGCTACTGAATGTGAAGATAGTTGGCTTCTAATTGGTTATCACTCCCCAATCTTCCACTTTCCAATACTACCATGGATAGGTGAAAGACCAATGAATGAAAGGATATAGAATAGATCTAAGCACAACTTTAGGATAAATGGTGGTTACTTCTTCTCAGAACCAAAAGGGACAGATACCCTAATTGATTTCAGACATAAATGTTATTTTCAGCAGCAGGAAATTGAACCACTAAAATGAGGAAATTTAAGAAATTAATCTTGTGGATGTGATGAGTCATTCAAATTCCATTTTTAAACAAATCATCATCTATATTTTTGTTAAGACATTGTAGCCATGTCCTTGTATTTCCTAGTTATACTACTGAACATTATCATCACAACTTGAACTTATGGCATCAATACTGATTAATATAGTTATGCATAGTTATCTTTATTTTGTGGTATTTTGTGTGTGCATTTATTCTCTTCATTTCAATAATTTATTTGAATGATGCTTTGTGTGATATCACTCTTGTTTGTGAGAAACTTGTTATATGCAACAACTTGTATGCAAAAAAAGACTTATTTGTAGCAACTCGTCCGCACCCAAAGGGAATCACCTACAGCTAAGCAACCATCTACATCCACTCATCCATAGAAAAAGGGGGATCACCTACAGTAAAGAATTCATGATTATGAAGATCTCTTGGAATGTGAAGGATAACACTCAAGTCTTTACATCTCATTAAAGGAGTAGTTATAACTAGGACATAAAGAACTAGGAGATAACTTGACACTATATATGATTATTCATTACAACTCACTGAAGAATTGATTGATTAGTTAACATAAGATTAAAGGAAATTTTTGGTTACTTGAGTTATGTTTTTGATATTTGGACACCTGTTAATTAGTTTTGTTGCATGTATGGAAACTCTTGTTGATTTTTTTGAGATCTTCCACTTATTCTACCGAAGATCTTCCACTTTTGGAAACTCTTGTTAAACTTCTAGTTGAACTCTTCATAAAAAAATTTTTAATTGAGGAGTATAAAATAAAAGGGTTAATATTTTAAATCTAGATGGAGAATATAGAGAATAGAAGATACACAAATATAGAGGTTTCTTTATTCCTATATGTAACATTCATTCCAATTCAATAAAATATATTAGTTATGTTCACTAGCTTTTGGTTACAAATATCTAGGAGGGATTAACACCCAAGGCAGGGCCCACTTGTGGTCTATTAAACCCCTCCATAGTTGTGTTCCTCTATTTCATTGTATGATTAGACTAAGAAGAAATTTATCTATTTATCTACATTCTGAATTTACAAGCTTTGCTTTAGTCATAGTGTTTAGAATCCATTTTCTTTCAGTTCTAAGTTTTGTTTCAAGCATCATACTTTCAAGTGTTGTTATTTCAAGTATTGTAATGACAATTATTTATTTCCATACCTCCTGAATTCTCTATAAATGTGCATAAAGCACTGGAATTATTGAAATTTTATGTCCCTTGATTTGATGATTACATGAATATGATTTAATGAATAGCATATTAGTTGTTGCAAGTTAATTTGTACCACCAAACTCCTTGGGGAACATCATATTTCAATGCACAATGTTTTTTATACCTCTTCCTACAACTACTATTGCTACTATTCTACTACACATCCTACATCCACTCCTCATGGTTCACACACTTTCTCATCTAACATGCAAGCCCTTGAATACCTTGTTCATGCCTTACAATCTCACATCTTATAATTACAACAAAGTGCATCTGCTTCTACTCATGATATGGATTCTACTGAACTGATTCATTCTTGAATTACACATGAAGTGGTGTCTTACTCTTTTCCCATTAGTTTTTTTATTCCTAAACTCCCTACCTATAATGGAAAAAGAGACCCCGCCGAGCATGTTTGTTCCTTCTATATGGCATGTTTTTATTATGCCTCTCATGACATCTTGCTTACCAATCTCTTTCTTAGTATTCTTAAGAATGTTTCATCACAATGGTTCTATGATCTCCCCAAGCATTCTATTTTCTCTTTTACTACTTTGACAAATCAATTTTTTGCAAAATTCTTTATTAACATTGGGTACAAATTTTCTTATGCATAATTTATAAATTGCGATAAGGATCTAACAAACACATCACCAATTATGTCTTATTATACAAGACTATGCTTACCAAAATGTGCTATATATTTGCTGATAGTGAAATGTAATATTTATTCACACATAGCTTACTTTATCCTTTGCAAGAATCAGTCATATTTGACAAATTATAATATTTTTACCATTTATGCAATACACTCAAGAAGCATGAAGCTAAGTTATTACATGCAAATAAACTCAAGTATGTTGTTAGCACTCCTACTACATCTAATGCCAATTTTCCAAGTAAATCCACATTTAAAGGAAAGATTAATGATTCTAAGGTTTTTTCTAAGGATTTTTTCAATGTTTTTTCTCAATCCACTAAGTTGTAACTCCAATCCACACGGCAATAGTTTACCTTCTTACCTTGTACCCCACATATTATATTTAAATAATTACTTGATCGTAATCTTGTATCTATCTCTCCACCATTTTAGGTTGATACAAGTAATCCTCAAAGTAAAAAAATTGATGTAAATGATTATTTTTACTATCATCAATATATTGGTCACTTCACTGATAGGTTTCTTAAGCTTCACCATATCATTCAAGATCTCATAGGCCCCCATGTTATCAAATGAATGAGAGCATGGAATATTTTGATCCATCCACTTATAATGTTAAACTCAAAATATTCAATGATCCACTTCCTAATCATATAAACGATAAATCTACACCCAAATTGCATAATAAATATTATGTGGTGCCTCCATCACCCCTTATGATCACCCCTTAGATGAAATGATTAAAACTATCACTCATACAGATTTTTTACTTCTCATTACTTTTTATGACTCTAATATAGGTGACACACTTGTATCAAATACTTTATTTATTCCTATCTCTATTAATCAAGTACCTATACACAATGTTTTGGTTGACCCAAACAACAAATATAATATGTTCACTCTCAAGCTACTATAATATCTTGTAATTCCTACATATAATATCGCATTTGACACTAACCCTCAATATTGATACATTACTCTACCCATAAATGTTGGTTTTATCACTACTTCATATTCAATATTAGTTGTGTATAGTCTTAGTTCTGGGGGATTACATCTTAGTCTCCCATGACTACATACTCTTAGGGATATTCCTTTTGTCATCCACCAATGTCTCAAGTTTATCCATAACCAGTAGGTTATCACTATTAGAGGTATTCCATTTTAGGGTCCTTCTCCTAGTTTTCCTAGTCATTCTTCTACATTTCTTATTCCTACGCCTAGTGCATCTAAAGATAGGTATTTGGTTATATATAATGTCCCTCGCATCTTTAGCCATCATAGGTTTCTCCTTGAATATGTGTAACTACTTTCTACTTCTCATAGCACTCACTCTCATAGGTATCTTGATATACCTCTGGTTACACACAATGCCTCTCATGGCTCTTTCTCTCATAGGTCTCCTAATAGGTTTTTTGTTACACATATTGCCTCTTATGGATGTTTCTCTCCTAGGTATTTTTATAGGCTTTCAGTTTCACATCTTGTTTCTCATGGATCTTCCCCTTTCAAATTTAGTTATAAAATCCCTCTACTGAAAAAAATCTCTCTCATGTTTCCCAAAGGACTTCTAGTACTCGTGGTATATATAGGGGTACTCACTCTTCAACCCCTCTGTGTTGGTCTTCTACTTCACGCAATTCATACATTCTCTTCATCCCTTGGACCTACTTTTGCAACTATTACCACTATTGTACCTATTACATTTGAGTCACATCACTTTAGAAAATGGAGGCCTAAACCTCCATCCCCTATACCAAACATTCCACCTCCTTCATAGGTTTTCATTATATATATCATTACTACCACTTATTTCATGTCCATAGCTAAGCAATTCAAAAATAAAAAACATTCATATATTTATGAAAATACAAAATCAGGACATGTACACTTCACTTTAGTTCTTAGAAATTTGCATTATACATGTTGTCGATTTGATAAATAACATGCTTATTTACTCTTTACACACATACCTTAGTAAGGTAATTTGAGCATAATGTAAGACATACAAAGAGTGGTTTACGATGATAGGTGTGGGTTGACCCTTTACTAAGACTTCCTATACATTTGTGGGAATCTATTTTACATTACATATAGGTGATATCGTGTTATTATAGTTCCTTTCTACTTCTTCATTATGCTTGATTAAATATATTGTGTACATTATATATTTTGAGCTAACATGACTAACACATGTTTCTTGTGCAGTGTTAAAATCTCATGTTTCACATATTTTCACCTATATTGGCTACTACATCATATTATCATGTTTTGAAAATCTTATTTCTTCCATACTTGTGTGAGTGTGTGTGTGTGTGCGCGCGCGCGCGTGCGTGCACGTGTGTGTTTGTTTGTTTGTTTTACTACTTGCTTGTTTCACTACTTATGGCATATGCACCTTGACTATATTGTGATATCGTGGGTGTCCCATATTTGTAGCACTATGCCCATCTTGTTTTCTCTTACTTGCAAGCCTATGGGACTTGATTTTCTTATGACTCTGTGGGTGACTCATATTTTTGTATTTATACCTTTTATGTGATATTGCATACTTGTTACAACTGATTTCATTATTTTTGTATTTTTCTTCTACTTCATGCCTTCATACTATGGTTACTATCATCTATACTATTTTTATTTATTGATATCATTTTTTTTATTATGTGTCATGGTTTCCACCATTCATAAATACCTTACTTTTTACATGCATATTTTAATAAATGTAGCCACCTCTCCAATATTATACAGTCCTCTATAGCTTCTCAGACATCTTATGCATGAGCACATATATTTTCTTTTTATCCAAGTGCTCAACATGGTTTTTGCACATGCCTCAAAAGAGTTGGCATTCATCCAAGTATATTCTACACTTACAATAAAATAAAAACATAATTTTGGGGTAAGTTACATACAAATCTAGATAAAAATGCACATGTTTAAAATCATATGGATTAGTCATGACCGTAGGTATGGTCTTGGCCCTCTTATGCATTTTTACCTAGGTGAAGCTAAATCAACTTTCTTAAAATTTTCATATTTCCAACCACTGTTATGGTTTTTTTTATATTTTCATATTTATTTCATTCAATTCAAACTAGTACAAGGGGAATGAAGTGTTTCAATCCTTTGCCAAACATTTAGTTTCTATTACATTTTAGGAATATTGTGGGTAAAAGTATCTTTCCTCCATCAACATCTCAGTACATTACAGTTTTTACTCAGTTGTGTGGCATATGGGAAGGGCATGGGAGAACTCATTCCCTTTTCTAATATGTTTCTTTATTTATATAATTGGTCCTAGATTCATTTATAGTAGTGTGGTCTATGAGGTTATGGAAGGTATCAAATAAGTTAAGTTCTTCATAGGAATACTTTCCTTTCCTCTTACACTCAAATAAGAAGATGTTAAAGTGTTTAAATAAATTTGATACCCACTCTTCTTCCTTACTGGGTTTTTTCAACACTTCATTCTTCTTCTCTCTCCTTGTCATTTTGTGTTTGGTTTCATGCACCTAGTACTATGGTTTCTTCTTGGCACAATTAAGGACTAATCACCCCCAATCCTTTAGAAAAATCAACAATGCAAATCTTCAAGCACAAGTAAACCATGGGAACTTCTCCCTCCAGCAAAAAACAAATTTATTTTTTCTTATTTTACATCTCTTTCATTATACTTTTATGGAAATGCAAATATTTTGTGCTACACTTTACATTTGAGTGAAATTTTAATTCTTTAGCATGGGCATTGACTACACACTATGTTGTAAGTTTCATCATGGAGCATACCAATAATAAGCACAACGAGACTCTGCAAAACAAATTCTAAGTGAAGATAAAAAATTTCTACACACTTAGGTATATTTTACTTTAAGCATGTAATTTCATTTCATACTTAAAAGGGGGAAATGTAGACACTCAAATTTGGAAAGTCACTCCTTAACACTTCTAGTTTTGAAAATGCACTCTTGATAAGATAAATAAAACATTCCCATTCCTACTTATCACATTTTTAGGTCTCGTGTTTATCTTGTTTATCCTTACACATGAACATGTCATCCAATTCTAAGAGTATTGTTACTGCTTAACACACCCCATTTTCAAACTAGTTACTTTTAAAAAATAGTAACCCACTTTTCCTTAAAAGCATATGGTAATACTTGGTAACTTACCTTTTATCCTTTCAAGTAACCCGGATGACTAGATAGGCTTACCTAATATCATTTCATACGAAGGAAGAGTTGGATTACATCAACATAATTAATGATGCCCCGTGCATCTTGGTTTTTAAACCCTACATCAGCTCCTTGTTCTCTACCTTCCTTCTTCACTTTTATGGCTCAAATATAATGGAATTCCTAGGTTTTCCATTCATCCACCCTCCATGGAGAAAAATTGGAGATGGCTCTCACCTCGACCATATCCCATCATCGTCTTTATGATATCTTTCATTACTCCTTAACCTGGGAAGTTCAAACCATAGAGAACATTTTGGGTGAGACCTACATGCATGACATGCGAAGGGTATGAGTCAACTCTGAAATTATAGTTACCTTTTTTTCCTTCTGCCTCCTCAACCATCTCATTCCTATCGATGTTGAGTTCGTCACCGTTAACATCATTTACCTAGTTCACAAAGATGGACTTCATGAAGAACTGGTTGATTTTCATCTTCCTGACCCCTTATTATGGGTTAAGGAAGTAGATGAACTAGTGATTGGTTCAGGGAGGGGAATTTAGTGACTTAGTGAGAAATACAGAGATTTACTCCATTATGCAAAAAAAATTGGTTACCATTTTTAAACATGGCTGACCAGACCCTCACCTTCTCCCTCCCTTGGACATATCTAAATCTTGCTTCCCTCTGCACTTTTCCATTGATAACCTTAATGAACTGAGGGATTATGTTGGGGTTGATTTTCATTTCTTGATTAGTGAAGCTCCATGACAAGTTGGTGGGGCTGAAGGTGGAGTGGCTCGTGTCAGAGCCTAAGCTATATGTGTGGTGGTGAATGCTCCCCCCTTTTTTGGAAATTTCTTGTTCATTATCATCAAATGGATATGGATAGTCTCTTTAGCTCTTTTGGATGTTTTGGATTATGTTTCCCAAGTTTTGTCTTTGCTTGGTTGGCTCTCTTAGATCATGTTCTCTTCTTGATGGTTCCTTGTCTTTTTGTACTCATATATATCTATTCTTTGGTTTTCATGCCCTTTTTTTTCGTATGGGTGGGGTCCCTTAACCCTCTGGTTCATAGCTCCGTTCAAAAGCGTTTAAAAATTTAAAAAAAACTTACCTTTTATCTTTGTAATTGTTCCTTATATTTCCTAAATCCTTGTTTTAATTACTCTCATTTTTAAATTTCTTAGTACTCAAAATAAAATATTAAGTTCTTATACTTAAGAATTATTTATTACTCGTGCTAAATCAATATTTAGTACTCACACTTTGAAAAATTAGTGTTTGCACTTTTTTATTTTTTGGTCCTTATACTTGCACTTCAAAGTGTGTAGCATACTTAGAACTTATGTGTGATTCACACTTCGAAAAATTAGAATCCTTTCATTTGTTTGATTTATCACACTTTGAATTTTTTTTCCTCGTACTAATGTATTCCTTGTAGCTTCAAATATTATTACTCACACTTCACATTTAAGAGGACTTATTCTTCAGTATTAAATATTTTAGCTAACTTTGAGTTTGAATTTTCCTCTCACTCGATGGTTCTTGCACCTCACACCTCGTAGATCTGAAATTATAAATATTTCACTTCATGAATGTGAAATTTCAAAACTCGTGACTCATAAATCTGAGATATCAAAATCCACATCTTGCACCTTGTACTTCATATTTGTGAGGGCTCGAACTTTGCAGATGTGAAATATAGATAAATTAAAGGATACCTCAGTAGTCAAAGAATGGTGATCCAATCATAGTAATCCACATAGAACCCAAATATCATGTGGCTTATTACATGACATACACTTGGAACCCAGAGATAAAGTGGATAGTTAAGATCAATGATTATGATTAAATTTGAACGTGTACAAATGTATGGTCCACATTCAAAAGGATAAATTTGAAAAATAAACATTCCTAAGATGAAAAAACATCATGTTGTACATTATGCACCATTAATACAAGCACGCCAATTCGAATCAAAATATTTCTCAATATAATATGGGTGCATGAACCAAGGTCATTTATAGAGAATTAAATTATCAAAATCTTGAATTCACAAAGAGTAAAGAGTTAATTTATAGAACAATGGTGAGTGATTTAGGGAAATCAAGTGTAGACATATTATTTTACACCTAGGTGGATAAAAGGATAGTAAGAGACACACTTTTGGATCCCATCTCACTTGACAAGGAGTTCGCCCATTATTTTACAATCTTCTCAGCAATTCATACGGAGATAACCTCTGTAAATGTTACATGGAAATAAGGGATACTACCTAATCAGATTCAAAGAGGTACAAACATTCATGCCTTAAATAAATCTGAGATACATCAAATAGTAGCTAAAATAAAGGTATTTTCATTTCCTAACTTTCTCCCATATTAACCCTCACTAAGCAGAAGGATGAAATTCTACTTTTAAAATATGAGTAAAATAGGGTACATTTCATTTTTGGTTCTACTTTCAAGTTTATTATAATCTACTTGAAACCAATACAGTCTAAAATTTCACTACCATTGAATATTGGATGGTTGGATGCCAAGTAAGGAAAATTTTACAAAATTGGGAAAAGGAACCAATTGATAAATTGGATGATGAAAGTTTAAATAACATCCTTATCAAGATATTCAAACCAAAAGTTATAATTTGGATGGCATTAATGAATCACCTATATGGCAACCCCTCCACCACTGAATTGGATGTTTCATAGGTTCCTTTACTATATTTGATCATTGATGAAGATAAAATTCCCGTCTTAGGGAATATTTTTTGAATTAATTTAATTTCATATAGTAATTCCTACATAGAAAACACAAATTCCTTCTTTGTGGCTTCTTACTTGATGAATACATTATGTGAGATCTTAATGTGTTCTAAATTTTTCCCTCCTTGGGACTCCATAATCCCTCGAGAGGTAAATAAGACTTACTATAACCTATATGCCCATAGATTTAGGGCCAACATTGAGGATATCTACAACTCCTACCTAAAAATTTACAGATTGCTAATGGAAAATCCAATGCCCAAGATTTATGCAGAATTCCTCAAATCTATCCAACAGATGGGATTTACATTCTTTTACCCTAAATATATAGTTTTCATGATATAAGGACTCTTGCCTCCACCATTTAAATCTCCATATTATGTGCTCAAAAAATTGGTAGAGAAAGAAATTTATTTTTAGATCAACAATGGAATTTTTAATAAATACAAGGAAAAGAAGTCGAGGACTCATCCTTCACTTCCTCTGATGGTTGAACACAGGGAATTAAAAATATGACATGATCTTGAAGTAGCTACTACTCATAGGAACTCATTCAATTCACTCAAAACTCCCTCAAGAAAATATGATCCAAGAAAAAGAGTTTCCAATCATTTGGAATCTCTTATCAGGAAATTGAATGTCACATATGGCCTTAAAGTTGATGTGAATGATTAGGTGTGGATCACCCAAGATGATGGAAATTTTACAACAGAATATGAAGAAAATAGGGGTGATTCCCCCATGAAATTAAATTATCATAAGGGAATTCTTAAGGAGAGGGGTAGGTACTTATGTGGAGCCATAATTTCAACTTCCCAAAGGGTCTCCTGCTGCTTCTCCTATTGAGAATATTACTTTTGAATTTCAGGAAATAGTTCCTGAACAAACCCAAGGTCCTTCTCTAGTGGCATATGAGGTGTCTTATTTATAAGATGAAGAATAAACTAAGGAAAAATAAAAGAAACCACTAATTAAGTGGAACAAATTCATATGAGAGAGGGAAAACAAGCCTCTACCAGCATACCTCCACAGTAACTACAGAAAAATTGGATTTAACAAGCCTTGATTATTGGGGTTTGTAATATTAAGAGGGAAACCACTTAATTAAAAACCTGTCAAAGACTTTTAAAAGGATTTGGTTAAAATTTATGTTTTAAACATTGGTAAGTTAATCCCCACGTTGACCAGTGTAAGGTAGTTGTTAATTCAATTTTTAATTATAAGAGTGAAGTGATAAAATACATCACCTACCTTGTATATATCAGAGGGATCTCATTTGGTATTGATAACACATATGATTAACGATGCGAGATATATATAAGAAGATGCAAGAAACATGAATGTGAAATATTCAAACTATTACTCTGCATTGAGTGAATGTTTATAAAACCTTGCAAATATTGTAGTTGTGTGGCATCAAGGAAGTGGGAGCGTTGGGTGAAATTCATTTGTCAATAAAGATACGTGATATTTTTCAGTGGTTTTTTAACTAAAAATTTTTCCCACTTAAATATTTTGTTATGTGTTATTTAATTTCATTTTTATGCATGTAATTTATGATTTAATTCAATATAATTTGATGTACATTCATAACTATAATCCTTGGTTATTTTTTATCTTTGCATCAAACTACACCTCATGAAGTATGGACCAAACAGAAACTTGATATCTCTCATTTAAAGATATTTTTTAGTCATGCTTCCCTTCTCATTCCTAAAGCTAAGAGATAGAAACTTGATCCTTCCTCCTAATCTTGCATATTTTTGGGTATGGTGGTCAAACAAAAGGATTAAGAGCATATGATCAACCCAAACATGAAATAATAGAAAATAGGAATTCTCATGTTCTTGAGAAACCATTTTGTGAAACTTCATCTCTTCCCTTCTGTGTTTTCCCTAAGTCTGAAACCCTTAAGTATTCTCTAGACAATATGGAAATAGAATTCCAAGAGGATGCGCATACTTATTGATATATTATGGATGTGGATATTGAGGGGGAGTCTTCTCAATCTATGTCTCGGTCTAGAATTCCTAAATGGGCTCAAAATATGGTTTCTAATTCTCAGCCTAATTATCTAAGAAAGATGGATCATAATATGCGTACTAATCATGCCTTATAAAAATTGTATGAGGTTGAACCTCAATCCTTTAAATAATCTAGCCTAGATGAAAGGTGTATTTAAGCTATGGAAGCTGAATACACAAGAATAAAATTCTGGGAATTATTTCATCTTCCTCCTAAAAGAAGCATTGTAGGATCGAGATGGTTGTATAAAATCAAGTATAACTTTGTTTCTAAGATAGAAAAGTTCACACAATATTAGTATCTAGAGGGTACTCTCAGAAACTTGGTATACATTATGTTGAAAATTTTTCTCATGTTTCCAAAATGAGCATCATTAGAATTCTTCTAGCTCTGGCTTCTCAGCATGGATGGGAGATTGTCCAAATGGATGTTAACAATGCTTTCTTAAATGGTGATCTGAAAAAATAAATATACATGCATCAACCTAAAGGGTTTGAAGAACCTAGTAAGTAATTAGTTTTTTGTAAGATTAAAAAATCTTTGTATGGTCTTAAATAAGCTCCTAGATCTCAATATGCTAAGATAAATAGCTTCTTTCAATATCTTGGTTTCAAAAAAAAATTTATCAATAATGATTTGATTTTAAAATCTAAAAACAATCATATTATAATTATTACCTAATATGTTGATGATCTCTTGATTATTAGTAGTGATAAGAATCTAATTTTTAAAATCAAAGAGAAATCGAGAAAATGTTTTGAAATGATTGATTTAGGACTGTTGAATCATTTTTTAGTCATGGTTATTGTTCAAGATCACAAATCTATTCTTTCATATCAAGCACAGTATGCTACTAACATTCTTAAAATATTTAACATTATTGATTGCAAACATTTTACCATTCATATGGAATTTAATGTTAAATTAGATCTAAAAATTACATCTAATAAATTTAATCCTACTTTGTATAGACAAATTGTTGGTAGTTTTATTTATTTAACTGTCACTAGGCCTAACATATCCTATGCATTTGGAGTTGTATATAGATTCATGAAGGATACTTATGAGGGTTATTGGAAAATGGGAAAATGGATTTTGAGGTATATCAAAGGTACAATCAATTATGTCTTGTATTTTCTTCTAGTAATTATGCAAATTTATTTGGTTATTGTGATTGTAACCATATTGGTGATATTGTGGATAGAAAATATACTTTTGTATATGTTTTCAAGTTGGTTTCAAGTGCAATCACTTGGAGTAACAATAAGAAAACAAAAATATCTATCTCTTTTATTGAATAAAAGTATAAAATTTCTATGGAAGCAACAAAGAAAACTATGTGGCTAAAAATATTGTTGAATGAACTTCATGTGGGCATCAAATGAAGAACTCTTCTTATATGTGACATCCAAAGTTACATTTCTCTTGAAAATTATCTAGTTCAACATCAAAGGAAAAATAATATTGAAATACATATGCACTTCATTCAGGATAAAGTTCTAAATGGTGACATTGAAATCAAGTTTTGTTCCACTAAAGATAAAATAGAAGATATTTTTTACAAATCCATTGTGTGCTGCAATTTTTTTCAAATTTCATGTCATGTTAGGCCTTTCAATGTTTCCCCTGAGGGGGAATGTGAATGATAATACAATGTGCATGAAAATTTCACCTCTTAACAACCTAATGAAAAATCTCAATACTGTTTCCATTTTGTAAAATATCACTATAGTTCAATCTTAAGTAAATAATAAAAATATGTGAGTTTACTTGTAATACCTAGTGAAGCATTAGATATGAACTATTATTGTTTTATAAAGATTCCATAATATTATGCAAGACTTCATACTTTATCTCTTTATCTTGAGAATATTTTATATTTTTGTGTACCAAGGAGTTTTGGTTTTTTTAAATCTCTGAAACATTAAGCCTTGTACCACATATTTTTCAAAATCCATGAAATAATAAAGATTTATACTATGGCATGTTTTTCTCAAAACTCGTGGAACACTAAAGTTGTGTATTGTGGATTTTTAAATATCCGTGAAAGAAATAGATTAATTTGCATGTTATCCTACCTCATTTTTCATGGTTTATGGATTGTAATTATTTTTGTATAAAATGTGATTTGGCACGTGTTTTGGAATAATCTTTATGTGTTTACATGTTATCCTAAATATTCATTTGATGATTTATGGATTGTAATTCCTTTTGTATAAAAAATTTATTTTTACATGTTTCCCTACTTAATATTTAGGGGGAATATTGAGGTTTGTAATATTAAGTGGGAAACCACTTAATTAAAACCCTCCAAAGACTGTTAATAGGATTTGGTTAAAAAATGTGTTTAAAAAATAAGTAAGTTGATCCCCATGCCAATCATTGTAAGGTGATTATTGATTAAAATTTGAATTATAAGACTAAAGTGGTAAAATGCATCACCAGCCCTATATATATTAGGGTGATCTCACTTTAGATTGATAACACATATGATTAATGATGTAAGCTATACGTGATTAGAAGCAAGAAACATGAATTAAAAATATGTGAGCTAGTAATATTCATTGAGTGAATGTTTATAAAACCTTTCAAAGGTTGTAATTGTGTAGGTTCAAGGAATTAGTGGGAGTGCTAGGTGAAATTCAATTTTCAATAAAGATAAGTGATATTTTTAGTGGGTTTTTTATCAAAAGTTGTTCTCATGTAAGTCTTATGTTATGCATTATTTAATTTCACTGTTATACATGTAATCTATGATTTAATTCAATCTAATTCATTTTATTTTTTTGTAAATTAATAAACTATAATCCTTTTTTGTTTTATATGGTGGATATGTAATATGTGGTTTATTATTTATCCCCATATTTCATAACATAAATAACCCAAAGGGAATAACTAGATTGGAAAACTCAAGAAGACCCTCAAATAAATATTAAATTCAAACCCAAGACCAACACACTAAGGAGGGTAATAAAAAAATAATGTCCACAAACCAAGCCCTTATCTAGCATGAAACTTTAGAAGATTTTTTACTTTTACCAAAAAGAGAAAAGTAAAGGGATCCCAAATTTTGTAGTATCAAGAGGAACCACTCTCTTTCATCTAGGCATTAATAGAGCTTACAATGAAAATGGTCTAAAGAGTTCAAACAAGAAAGCAAGCACGAAAAACCAAAGTAAAGCCATTGTCCTTGAAAAAAATCCAATGAGGTAGAATAGGATTTATTATTCCTCTTTAATATAGTGAAGGAAATATTTTAAGAAAAAATAAAGGATGGTATTTTTATAGGAAGGCCCACACTATCATCAGAAAAATGCATGTCCTCCAACAAATCCTTAAAGTGATAGATAGAATCATTAATGAAGGATCATGCAAACATCCCATAGTGCTCACAATAGAAGACATATACCTGTGTCAAACATATTCCAAATATGCAAAGGTTGTACTAGAGGATTGGTATGAAAAATTGGGTTGGCTACCCCCACAATTAGATGATGTCATTTCAAGGAGTAACCAAATTTTCACTGAGGTTGTTATTCCTAAGGTCTATAGAGAAAAACAAGATATATTGACCATGAACGAATTCTTAGAGTATCTCAAGTAGTTCAAGTCCATTTTCATAGGAATATCATGGAGGCATATGAGGTAATTAATTCTAATGTCATTGAATTGTTGTCCAAATCCAAGGATAAAATTCAAAAGATACATAACCTTAAGGAGATATTAAGAGCAATAATTGCTTCTCAAAAATTCTCCAACACTCCCATGATCTTCAGGAAGCCTATAATTGATCTCAAAAACATTATGGGGACTATAATATTTTCATAAACACCTTGGCAGCATATAAGACAAGGCCCACACTATTAGCTCCAAAGGAGCTAGTTGTAAAACAAGAGTAGTAGATAATTACTAGGAATATTCCAAAGGAAAATTGTACCTTGTACTCAATTGTCACATCCTAACTGAAATCAGCTAGAATATTTTTGTAAGAGGCCATTTTTCTATGATATTATTTTCATACAAAATGATTAGCATGAGAAATTGAAAAGAATAGCCGTGACAACTAAGCCCCCACTTGAAAAGTTCCCCTCCCAGTCACTATGAACTCTTCCTCTGGCCAGTCTATCATCAATTTAACCTTCATTCCAACTCAAAGGAAAATGTTAAAAATATTTTCAAGAATGTTTAATTTTTAATGATGTATTCCTAATTTGATTTAATATTTCACTGAGATTCAAGGAGAAACAACTGCCACTATAGGCCTATAAAGGGCCATTGTTGGGCATTTTACAACAGGTGAATACCCTCTGGAAGTTGATAGGGAAGATTCAAACCATATGAGATTTTTTTGGGAGAGAAATGAAGCTATGCAAGGAATTTTAGGGAATATTTATCGAAGAAATTTATTTTGGGAATAATTTGAGTAAGACATGGTCATTTTGGATGTAGAGAATGTTATACTCTAATGGTGAAAACTGAATTGTCCAGATGATTCTTGTAGCTTTGGGAGGATTTGGGAAGAAACCAAGTAATAAATGGAAATATATTTCTATACTCAACATGATGGAAACATATTTTTTTGTCAATGTCTTCAATATATTCTCTGATATTTCAAGTCACTACTACTGCTCCTTCGTGCTAAAAGGGTGAATGGTGCAAAAATTCAAATTTCAGGATTAATTGGCTCCTAAGAATGGTTTTGATGATCTCAATAGATTATTTAGAGTTAAAATGATATTTTGTTTACCCCAAAACATTATTTCATGCTCTCAAGGTGGAAAAAGCATTCTCGGTGTCCTCAAATGCACTCGACGAGTGACATCAACATTTTAAAATGGCTTAAACAAGATTGTGAGCACGCTTTATCCCATTGTATTTTAAGTTTGGTGAAAATGGGACAAGGGGAACATCAAAGTTCACTCCCCCATCCATTTTGAAGTTTCGTCACTTAAAACATAACTTAAGGTGTAAGGGAGAGCAAATGATTGAGTTGAGTTGCAAGGCCTACTTTTCATGATACCTAGACCCCATAGCACATTATTGAGATTTTGTTATCCAATTTTATTCTCCATAAGGTGTAAAGGGGATAATGGGGACACCAATTGGTGCCCCTTCCCCATATTTTCAAAATTCTCACAACTAACCACTTCTGCACTTAGGGAACCTCAAACTTGTAAATTGTTTATCTTCATGCCCCCTCTTTATGATGATACCCCCCGTGGTGCATTTTCAGTTTGGTGGTATCCCCTTGGATTTAACTAGGTACAAAATTGATATGGGGAAAACAAAATTGCACCCCCCATCCAACCATTCAAGCCTGGTCACATGAAAAACCAAATTTAAGCCCCCAAAAGCCATTTTTTAGCCCCCGCATCTCATTCACCCTGAACAAGAGACTTCCACTTGCCACCATATTTTTTAAAGTGTACTTGGTTTTCCCTTATGTCCCCTTTATCCCTCTTGCACTAGTGTAACTCCACTTCAGCCATCCACTAACCATAATTAAATTGTTGGGTCAAAATATGAGTTAAGATTTTGCAATGGAAAATGACTAACTCCTCTCAACACTTAGTCATTTTCAAAATTTCAAAATTTTGTGTTCTTCCTTCCAAAACCTCCATTTTTATATAATTATTTTGTTATATTTTTCCCAAGAACATCAATCTTGAAAACTGATAAATTCTCATAATTCAGAAATCGAGCATTTGATTTCCATTAAACTCTGTCAATGCACTCCTCCCAAAAATGTCTTCAAATTGGTTATAAGAGCATTTTTATTGATTTTCTATGTAATTTTTAGCATCCATTCGAAATTTTCATCCCAGGAAGTTTCCTTTTGATATCTACAAAGTTATAGTGAATGAAAAACCTCAAAATGTGGAGCGGAAGGTCTTGAAGTAAAATCTAAACTTTTGAGACCAATTTTGTTGTCATTTAACATCCAAAAGACCTCCATCTAAGAATACTAAATGTGTAAGGCTTCATATTTCAAAATTTATTAAGTTTCTAAATAAAAAATTCTCAACATTCATGCACTCCAAAAAATCAAAAACTATCCGACGGTGAAAATAGGGAAAAATTGTTTTTTTGTTTCTATTTATGGAACTTTTAGTGCTCATCTAATACACTTTTTCCTTGGACTGCAACTCACTAAAAGTTAGATTTCTCTTCATTGGTAAAACTTGTAAAAAATATGGATGAGGTTTTTGTTAAACACATTACTATGAATAAAAATCTCACTCATATTTCCCATTGGATTCTCTAATTATTCAAAATTCCTCAAAAATTATCATTCCTTTGATGCAGGTTCTGAAGCTAACGTTACTCTATTGATGCAGGTTCCGGAGCTAATGTTATTATGTTGATGTAGATTTTAGAGATAAATCTAATGGTTTCAGAGCTAATGATACATGTTTTGGAGCTAGCTCCAATGGTTCTTGAGCTAATGTTGCATGTTTCGGAGCTAACGTTGCATGTTCTGGAGCTAACTCCAATAGTTCCGAAGCTAACTAAAACAACTATAAATTTTGCGTGCGATCTCAAATTGAGATGATTCTTGTTTTGAAATTGAATAATTTTTTGAGAGGAATCTAGATATAAAATCATATTTGATTATATATATATATATATATTATTCATGATCAATTTCATTTTTCCCAAAACTAGCATTATCTTTCCTTTATGGCCTGCATACACAAGACTCTACATCTTTTCCCAATAATCAATAGGATTAGTCAACAAAATAGAGAAAAAAATATTTATAAAGAATGAACAAGATATATATCCTATATTATATCCTAAGAAAACTATAATTTCCAAGATTATATTTAAATCCATTGTCAAAGGTAACTTGGAAGGACAAAATAATGGTAATTTATGGCCAATTTATGGCCTCATCATTGCCCCACACCTAATCTGATGCAAGTCCTCATTCATTATATTATTATATCCTCTTATTGGATTTTTCTCAACATTGAGCTTATGAATATATGCATTCCATCTATATTTCAAGGATAGGCTCTTGTATGGGTCTCCTTCTGTTGTTTTTTATTTTTTTCTTTTACAACAGGTTCTTGTGTGGATCTTCTTCTGTTATTTTTTATTTTATTTCTTATACAATAGATTCTAGTGTGGATCTCCTTCTGCTATTTTTAATTTTCTCTCTTGCATAGGTTCTTGTGTGGATCTCATTCTGTTGTTTTTTGTTTTCTTTCTTGTATAACATATTCTTGTGTGGTTCTCCTTCTGTTGTTTTTTATTTTCTTTCTTTTATAGCAAGTTCTTGTGTTAATCTCCTTCTGCTATTTTTTATTTTCTTTCTTGTACAATAGGTTCTTGTGTGGATTTCATTCTTCTTCTTTTTATTTCCTTTCTTATACATCAGATTCTTGTGTGGATTTCCTTCTGCTATTTTTTATTTTCTTTCTTGTACAACAAGTTCTTTTGTGGATCTCCTTCTGCTATTTTTTATTTTCTTTCTCTTACAATGGGTTCTTGTGTGGATCTCCTTCTGTTGTTTTTTATTTTCTTTCTTGTATAGCAGGTTCTTGTGTGGATTTCCTTCTACTATTTTTTATTTCCTTTCTTGTATAGCAGGTTCTTGTGTGGATCTCCTTTTTTCCCTTGCACCTCATATTTGAAATTAAAAAATACATACCTCATGCTTCTCCTTCTCTCCCACACCTAAGATCATGGATGTCCTCATGAATGTTATTTATTCATGGCTGCCCATAAATTAGACTCCAAAAGTTTCATTTCAAAGAGGTGAACATATTTTTCATATTGGTAAGTAGGGGAGATATGAATTTTATTTTTCCTTCCTTGGAGATATGAAAAGTGGATCTAGCTGTAATAAAAAAAAAACTTACAAGAAAGCTTCAAAATAAAATAGTAGAACAAAATAACTTGATCATACATCTAGTTGTCCTTGTTGTCTTATTGTTAAAATGGTCAAGTAATTCCAAGAAGGAAACCACCAGGTAACATTTGATTTCCTTTGAAGAAGAGTCACCCCCTTTTTTCTTTTAATTGGCTAGCAAGTTGGTTTTCCAATTAAATTTATTTTTTTGCTTTTAATTAGCCAGCAAACTACTTTTCCAATCAAATATTTTTAATTGTTTTTATTTGCTAAAATGATAGCATGAGAAGGATTGGAGAAAAATTTGATCCATCATCATACTATATTCATTAAAGTTCATCATGTGTAAAATAAGAAGCAATGTCTAAGATCTCATAAAAACCTCTTTGCATACTTGGTAACTCCAAGAAGATTTCTAAAAATTGTGTAGACAATTTCTAGGTCTTCAAAGCCTAACTTGAATTTTGCATTATTGGAATCACCATAGTAATCTTCAAATCTCAAACTAGTGATCTCAGGAGATGGATTGTGTTATGTATCTTTGGGTCCCTCCAAACTGCTCCTTGGTTGATATTGTTGGTGCTCAAAAATCTGCATGTTGGTACCAAGAACAACTCTATAAATTCTTGTGGATGTTAGCATGAAAAAAAAAGTGATTGCCTTGATATTCATAATAATTGATTTTTAATTTTATACAAACATATACAAAAATGAAGAAATTGGAAGACATAAAAACAAATTTTTCTGATGGATATAGTTCAAGGATTGAATTTTATTATGGGATGAAAAAATAATCTGGATGGGTGGATTTATTGTGAGTGGGTTTTTATTTTGGCTCTAATGAAATACTTGAATATGGATGGAGTTAAATAGAAATTCTACCACTTCATTATTCCAAATTGGATAAGCCAGTTTTTACTAAGGTTATGTGCAATAAGATAACTGAGCTATTAGTTGATATAAGGGGGAGTGGTGGTGGTTGTCAAGAATGGCATATAATATTTCATCAACTCGATATACTTCCAAATTCAATATAATATTCTACAATTTCCAGATCTGAATTCTTTGTTGATACCATTATACCTTCTTGATCAAACATCACAGTCATTTTCTTATACACAGAGTTAGTTTTTGGGGAGGTGAATATTTACAATCTAATATTCCTAATTGTAGAAATAAAATTTTTAATCTATATCGCATGAAATAAAATTAATCTATTTGCTGAAAGTAAAAGTCTAAAGAAACTACTACCAAATACTTCCTATCACAAAATTTTCTAAGAGGTATTCTACTATCACTAGAATATTCTTATAGAAAACTCTGAATCTCCTAATAACACCTTGTCCCTAGAAACAACACCAAAATGATGAGGTTCATCAATCCTCTTCATTACTAATGTCAATCTAGGGTTGGTGTCTAAAGGCTGTGTGCATTAAGAGAAGAAGATCTTGGAAAGAAGCTCCTTTAAACACAATCCAAACTTGCATAAAATAAATCACATATGTAGAAAATTAAAGGCACACTTGCATAAATAAATCTTGCATGGAAGAAATCAAACTTACGTAAATGAAATTGTTAAATTAAAAATAACTGAAAGATAAAAAGACACATGTAGGTTCACAACAAAAATTGTATTGAAGAAGGATCACATAACATGAAATCATAAGTTTACAACAAAGGAGAATGAAAAAAAAAAGAAATTAACATAACATATTGATCAATCTTCCTTAGAATGAGTGTTCAGCACATTCCTTGGAAAAGGACTTAATTCATACTTTTAATTAAAAACTTGCAGAATGATTTCACTCATAAGATTGGAAAGAAAGAACGGATCTTTATTCCTTGGGAGAAAAATTACATATCTCAGTGTGGAAGGTTACATTTATAATTCATGCATTCAACCAACTCCTTATTTTCGGAAATACAATATGATCTTATATTTATTTCAATCCTAACAACTAAGATCTCCATCTCCACAAAATATGGAGAGAGATATATTATTGGAGTCAAAGTCTTATCTCGTTGTTTTAGGAAGATTTTCTCCCAAGTCTTCTCCTTTATTTTTGGTAACAAAAATCACAATTATTTTATTCTCCTACATTATTGGAAGGAGGGTTTTTCCTAAAAAAAACAATTTTACCAAATAAACTTTTCCTGTAATTTCCCATTTGACTTTGTTGTTTTTTATTGTGGAATTTTTGACACTTGTTTGACACACCGTTTTCCTTAGAATGCAACTCACTAAAAGTTATATTTATTTTCATTGGTAAAACCTGTAGAAAATATTAATGAGGTTTTTGTTAAACACATTTCTATGAACAAAAACCTCTCTCATATTTTCCATTTGACTTTTCTATTTCTATTTATGGAACTTTTAGTGCTCGTCTAATACACTTTTTTCTTTGGATGGCAACTCATTAAAAGTTAGATTTCTCTTCATTGGTAAAACCTATAGAAAATATGAATGAGGTTTTTGTTAAAAATAATTCTATGAACAAAAATCTCTCTAATATTTCCCATTGGATTCTCTAATTATTCACAATTCCTCAAAAACTGTCATTTTGTTGATCCAGGTTCTGAAGCTAACGTTACTCTATTTATGTAGGTTCCGGAGCTAACGTTACCCTGTTGATGTAGGTTCTAGAGCTAAATCCAATAGTTTTGGAGCTAATGTTATAGTTTCGGAGCTAACTCTAATGGTTCCGGAGCTAACGTTGCAGGTTCCGAGGCTAACTCAAATGGTTCCGGAGCTAACAAAAACAGTTATAACTTTTGTATGTATGTGATCTCGGATTGAGATGATTATTTTATTGAACTTGTATAATTTTTCAAGAGAAATCTGGATACAAAATCATATTTTAGTTTAGATCTACTGTTCATGATCAATTCCATTTTTCCCAAAACTAGCATTATCTTTCCTTTATGGTCTACATACACAAGACTTTGCATCTTTTCCCAAATAATCAATAGGATTAATCAACAAAATAGATAACAAAATATTTATAAATTTAATGAACAACATATATATCCTATATTCTATCCTAAGCAAACTATAAGTTCCAAGATTACATTTAAATCCACTATCAAAGGTAACTTGGAAGGACAAAATAATGGTAATTTATGGTCTCATCAGGAGTAATCCTTATATCTAAAAAGGATCTCTATTTCTATAAGGAGAATATAAGAAAAAATGTGTTTGAGCATCATGCAATTGATTCCATTCAAAAAGGTGACATCTTTTTCACAGAGGTGAATTTTGAATCCAAGGATAGTAAGGTAATGGTCACTATTTTTTACTCTAACCTTGTGTTCAAAAGGATCATCATGTTTCCATGATCTGGAATCCATTTCATGTTCACATGGTACAATTCACTTAGTAGTATTTTTGAACACTTATTCAATACCTTGGCATGTTTCTATGTCTCACAAACGAAAGAGTTTGCAATCTCAATGTTCCCAATTCAAAAGGTGGTCAAGCGTAAGAACTTCATTCAAGGTCCATCCAAAGAAGGTTCTTCGTCAACAAGGAGATTTCTCATATCAGGATTTCTAATTCTCTCCCCTTCTTCTCTCTCTACATATTCTAATTCTTCACCAAAAATGTACTTTTTCACTTTTTTTTCTTATTCACTTAAGTGTCCATTTGATTTGACATTATAAGACATCTTTTTCATCAATGATAAAAAGGTTCATTTTTATTCCCTAGGAATATGAAAGGTCACAAGTGATGAGAAAGGTGAAAAGTTACATAGGGGAGAGGAAGAGACATTTTGTAAGTTATAAACTGAAATGGCTTCTCCATTACAAATGGTTGGAAATTGTTGATTTTTTTAAGTTGTTGGATTTCACCTCTACTACAAGAAATAAAAGCTACATTTCTTCTATCTCCTTATCTATTTCTCCTCCATCCTCTCTACTTTCAAATTGTGCAATAACTGTAATCTTGTATAACTAAGAAAAAACTTTGTGTCTTTGATTAATGAATTCATAGAATTTTTTGTCTCTAATTTTTTATTCTTACTATTAATTACACGGTTTAATTATTATAATTGAATGTGGGCATATTATGGTTACTGTTTGTGAGAATTTTCTAGTTCCTACTCACAATGTTAACCATCTCTCCCTATTTCTCTCTCTACTCCCCTTTACCTCTCTCCAAACTAATTCCTCCCTTGTAAATTATAAATGTATTTTACCACAGGTTTAGTGGATTATTCCTATGTGATCCCCTGCCTAACGACTACCCCAAATAATTAGTTGGTTTAAATTCAATAATGGGATCCTCCCCTTACCCAAGAAGGAGGGGCTTAGCCCTGTGATCGTTGGTGAATAAATAATAATCTACACTGCAACAAATTATTTCACTAACAATTTTTAGTGACCCGGATGGGGAAGATCTTCCCTTTGTGCACCCATTAAAGATCTTTGAAAATCCAATAAAAAATATCCTAAAACCCATAAAAATAGAAAACTAAAAATACCAAAAACTATCTAAATGTGTTAAAGCCTTGTGTATGTGAGGTCTGAGCTATAAATTAACTAAATAAAAAACATTATAAGAAATAATTAAATCAAGCACATTCCAAATATATTGTAATAAAATTAAATAACACAAATACTAGAATTAATGTGGAAAACCCCAAATGGTGAAAAACCACAGTGAAACAAATTTTCCATTTACTTGAGAAACATTTTACAGTCTGGTTAAAACAACTCCATTCACCTCACTTCTATCCACCTAACTAATTCACCACATGAATTCCACACAGTACAAATTACCTAATCCCATAGCTCAATATAAATAAATTGAGTGGGTGTAACTTCTCACGAAGCACCCCAATTAAATAATTGATTTATAAAAAACCAATTAACCTATAAACATATAGTTTATATTAAATAAATTAAAATATATAATATTCTATTTATTTAATTATAAACTATAGTTTACAACTAGAACACTTAATATTAAATGTTCTAACACTCCCCCTTAATATTAAGTGGGGATCATATGCCAATGTTACATGTTTATACAACAGGATTTACAATCCTTAAACCATATTTAAGGTTTAGGTAAGCATATCACATTTGCAGGACCTTAAACACCTTCATCGTGTTAATATTACCTTTTAGTAAAAAAGGATTTGGAAACCATAAATCATAAGTTCTGATTTAGGCTAAGCATGGTTTGTGATACTACATTTCATAGTTTCTCGTGGAAAAAATCTATACCAGCATCTCTATAGAGCCTTTTATAAAATAAGGACCTCCTTTACAATAGATGAAACATAATTGGACTACACAGTAAACTTAAAGTTATAAGTTTACTAAGATCATAAAAATATATTTTACAAAGCTTTAAATTGGAGAAGAATAATAGAATTGAAGGATTTAAACACTAAGGCCGAACATTAGGAGGTGAAATTTCCCTAAAAACTCCCCCTCAATGGAAACTTTGAAAGGCCAAGCATTGTACAAAACTTGCAGAACTGGTATAGCACACAATGGCTTCGTAAACATATCTACAACTTGATCTTCAGTTAGGCAGTACTACAGATCTATGTCACCAGAGAGAGCACCTTATCTCAGATGAAATGAATATGAATCTCTATATGCTTCATTATATTATGTTGAACTGGATTATTAGTAAGATCAATATAACTCTGACTATCACATAGAAGAGGAGTACTTCCTTTAACTTCCATGTGAATCTCTTCCAACAGCCGCTTTAGCCACGTGGATTTTTTCGCTACTTCTAATGCACTTCTATATTTTTTCCTCAGTAAAAAAGATGTAGATTATCGGATGCATTTTTCTGCTCCAAGTAATGACGCCTATACCAAATTTGAACACATATCCAATTGTATATTTTCTATCTATCACATCACTAACATAGTCAGAATCACAATATCCATATAAACATGCATTATCAGAACAAGTATAATGTAAACCAAAATTATTTATTCCTTTAATATATCTTAGTATCCTTTTGGCTAAATTTTGGTGATCTTTATATGGTTCCTACATAAATATGGATGCAATACCTATTGCATATGCAATGTCAGGTCTAGTAATAGTTAGATAAGTTAAACTACCTACAAGTTTCTTGTAAAGAGTAGGATTAGTTTTTTCACATGTAGTTTTTAGGATCAAGTTTACAACCAACTCCTATAGGAATAGTAACTAGTTTACAATCTACCATATTAAATATTTTAAGCAAGTTAGTAGCATATTATGACTAAGATACAACAATATAATTTTTATCTTGAAAAATTGGGCATGCCTAAGAAATGATGTAATATTCCTAAATCAGTCATTTCAAAGTATTGTTTCAATTTAGATTTAATTTTGAAAATTAAACTATTATAATTGTTAGTAATAAATAAATCATCAACATATAATATAATAAGAATAATCTTATTATTTTCAATTTTAACAAAAAAGATCATTATAATAAGAAGAATTAGTGAACCCTGATATCTTTGAACAAAAAAAATATTTTTGCATACCAAGCTTTAAACCATATAGATATTTTTTCAGTTTACACACATATTATTATTTTCTAGGTTCCTCAAAACCTTTAGGTTGAGTCATGTAAATTTATTCTTTTAAATAACCATTTAGGAATGTATTCTTAACATCCATTTGGTGGATTTCCCAACCATATTGAGTAGTTAAGGAAATAAGAATACTAATTATGCTCATTTTTGAAATAATTGCAAATATTTATACGTAGTTGATACCAGGATTTTGAGATAAACCCTTGAGCTACCAACCTGGATTTCAAATTATCAACCTTTCCATTTTCCTTATATTTAATTTTGTAAATATATCTAGAGCCAACTATACTATATTTTTCCAGAGGAGGGACAAGATCCGAAGTCTAATTTTTAATTAAGGAAAAATATTCATCTTTCATAGCTTCTACCCATTCTTTAACTATGATATACCTCTACAAAAGATAGGGGTTCCAGAGCATACATGTTCATTAAGTAATGATAGGTATGATGTCTTCTATTAATCTTACTAAGGTTTTCAAGATTATAATTTTGAAGAAGAGAATGAAGCCCATTTAGGTCTTTTAGATATAGAGGATGTCGGAAGAGACTCGTTTTAAACTATAGAATCTTTATTAATATCTTTTTTATCATCACAATCATCATTATCAAGATCACCTTTTCTAATTTATTAGGGTTTATCATAAACATTAGAAATAGTAGCAAAAGACAATGAAGAAGAAAAAAAAGTTTTTTTATAATATTTTAGCATTCATGTTCTCTACAACTTCATGTTTTGTAGTTACATAGATCCTAAGACATTTTGTTTTTCCTACATATCCTACAAAGATGCATGGATAGGATATTTGATCTAACTTATTTGTTTTATCTTTAGGAAGGAAGATAGAGGTAGGGATGCTAAATATTATTAGGTGGGATACACCAGGTTTCTTATCAGACCATTTTTCTATGGGGTAGATTGAAATAGGGCTTTAGTAGGGCACTCTAGTCAAAATATGAACAACGGTATTCATTTCTTCATCCCATAGAAACTTAGGAACTTGAGATGAGTGCAACATGGTTCTCGCCATTTCAAAATTAGTGTGGTTGTATCTTTCCACAATACCATTCTTCTAAGGAGAGTAGGGATTATTTAGTTCCCTTTTATACCACATTTGATACAAAATGAATCAAATGATTTACTAATATATTATCCTCTATTATTTGTTCTAAATATTTTGATTTTACGACTGGAACTATTCTCAACTAAATCTTTAAATTTTGATAAAACAGTTGATTTATTTTTAATAAATAAAGACCAAATTATGTGAAAAAAAATCATCAATAAAGGTGACAACATACAAAGAACTGTTTGAGGATAGAACTTATAATGGTCCTCTAACATCACAGTGGACCAATTCTAGAGGTTCTAAGGAGTTAGCTTCATGATGACTTTAGAAGGGGTTTGCTGGTTGCTTACCACGTAAGCACCCTTCACAAATTTCAAGAGCATGAAATATACGTGGAAAACTAATAACAAGGTTAAGACAAAACATGTCATACATGATCCTAAAATTAACATGACCTAATCTTTCTTTGCCACAACTAAACATTATTCCTATTTTGAGTAAACAAACATGAAGTAGATACAAAAACTTTAAAAACATATAATCCATTATTTTGTATGCCTTCATCTATAGTAACATCTAACTCGTTCTGTATAAACCATTTATATATTAATAAAATTACACTATAATTGTTCTGAGTTAGTGGCAAACAAGAAAGTAAATTCATTTTTAATTTAGGAACACACAAAACATAGTTTATAAGATCATTAAAAACTTTTAATTTTCCTTGACCCCCGAACATTGAGAATGGAATGATCACCTAGATGGATTGGATCATTACATTCTTTGATATCAGTTTGAATATCATACCTACATGTCATATGCCTAAAATCACCACTATCTAATATCCATTAATTTTATTTTGTAGTGATAAGAGCATCATACAAAGCAATGACATCAGGTTTTTTTATTGTTTTTTGAATTCTTGTTTTTATTTTGATTTAGCTTATTCCATTTTTTTATTTTTGAAATTTGGCTAGTTTTTTTTATTCGACAATATTCCTTCTTGTGACCAAATTTCCTACGGTTATGAAATTTCCCATCAAAATTGACTCTTAGATTTCATGATTTCTTTTCTTTGCTAGGGGTTTCAAAGTTTGATTTTTTATTCTTGTTGAACATAGAAAAATTGTTCTTAGGTTTTTGTGTGAGAAAAACCTTAGTGGAATTCTCCTTTGAATCAAAGTTTAACATGACCTTCTCTTCCTAAATCAAGAGAGAACTCGGAGTATAAAGGTCATAGATACCTTGTTCAGTTTGATATTTTCAATTTAGAATGGAACTAAAGTTCCTAAATCTCTTGTGGATGTTCATTTGGATAATAAAATAAAGCATTTTATCATGAATCAAATTACAATTACACCCATCTAGTTGAGATTTAATATTTTTTAATTTTTGCTAAAAAATAACTAATTTTTTTTCCTCCCTTCATGGGAGTGGTCATTAACTCAAGAATCAATTTTATAATTTTCAAAAAATGTGTACCTTCATGCATTGATTCTAGTAGCGTCCAAGCTTCACTCAAACTTTCTTGATTTCCAATGTGAAGTAGGAAATCATTATGCACACTTCCCAGTAAGATATACATCACTTCCTACACTTTCTATTGATATGTGGATACATTTTTTGTTGTCACTTATCTACCAGTCGGTGCCTTGTTCTGTACCATTTACGATAGTCTAGAGCTTGTGTGTCATGGATTCTTCCTTTAGTATGATTTTCCAAATGTTGTAATTTTTCCTGTTCAACATCTACATCTTATCAATGTTAAAGTGATTAGACCCCCATTTTTAAGATTTCAAAATTTCAAAACGAAGAGATAAAATATGTTTATTATGAAAATTGAGCGTTTTAAAGCCTTATTCTTCACTTTTCAACAATTAGGTTTTTATGAAGGTAAAAATTGCAAAACATTTTTAGGAAGCCCCCTATCATTTTTCAAGTGAGAATACACATCAAATTTCAATCTTTTTGACCTCTTCTATGCTGAAATTGACCTGTCAAAAAATTATTACAAAGAATATATTAATTTGACTATAGAATTCACAATTTAACTAAATTGTAAACGATTTTTTTATTTTTATTACACACTTAAATTGTCATCAATAACTTCCCTATTTGAAAAACATAAGAATAAATAAAAAATAGAATTTTTTAGATTCCAAAAATATATATTTACAAATATATTTAAATAATTAATTTAAATTATCCCTAAAAAATTATATGGATATATTAATATATTTAAAAATTTTATATTAAGCTCTGAGGAACTGAGCTGATAATGAAACCAAGTTATGGAAAGTTAGGAACCAAGTTGGCTGAGCCAGACTGTCGAGCTCCAAGGATGAGCTCACAAATAATTCCTTCATATCAAATCAACCACTTTACAGCCAAGTCACATACACAAACTCACAGAGCTTTCTACCAAGTCGAGCTAGCAAGTGAGTTGGGATATTAAATAAAACTAAAGAGAATACGTCACCGTACTCACAACCTACCACCAATGGAAAAAAAAAATTAAATCCATATTTATTCACCAGTCCACCACATGTGGGATTAAATCCCATTCACTGGTCAAGGTGAGCTATAATGAAAAATAAGGTAATCGGTTGATTTTTTTATTCCAAAATACATGCATATATTTATTTTTAGTCCAAACACCAACTCACACAAGTGGACAACCAAATACCAACCCACAAAATGACTAATACTCCACTAAGTAAGTATCATGTCCAAGGGGAAAATGAAATGCGATCAGGGGCTTTTGTTAGGTTTTATTTTATTTTATTGTAAAGCAAAAAAAATAGCCACCAACTTAACTATCCAAGAAAAAGCAAGGAGTATGTGGTTGAAACCACGTGGAGCACTAGGATATGGGTAAAATTAAACTCAAGCAAAATTCATGCCATGACTAGTATATAGCATTATATGTTAGGGTATATAGGTTAAAACATTTAAAGTACATGTTTATAAAACAAATATCCAAATTAAGGGGGGTCAAGGGTTAGACATAGGTAAATAATATAAGTTTAATATAGTTTAGGATTATAAAATTTATTTCACCAAAAAAGATGGTCCCCTTCTAAGGGTCTTCATCCCAACCAATCACAAAATTTGAAATGCTTTTTTTTAGGGTTGTCTCCATCCTGGAAGACCTTCCACTTTACCTTCAAGAATATTAAATTTTCTTGCACATTATAACATAGGAAATAAATTTTAAAATATTTTAAAATTATAACCCATACCTATGTACAAAAGGGGAACAAAAGAGTAAATTTCCATAAAAGTAACCTTGCAAACTATTTTCCACGAGAGAGAGAAAAATTAGAGAGTATTTCAAAGAGGATGACCCAAAAATGGAGGGGGGTTATTTTTTTCACCAAAAAACCAACCACTCGAACCATTATAACATTTAATTAATTTAATTAAAACATTTGAAACCGCTCTGATACCATGTGATGTCTAATCACATTAATTAATTAAATAAAAACATTATAAGATTTAATTAAATAAATACACATTATAAACTATAATGCGATTAAAATTAAATAACACAAATACACATACATTTAACGTGGAAAACCTGACATGGTTAAAAAACCACATGATGAAACTCTCAGTAAGATTTCCATTTACTTGAGAAAAAAATATTTTACAATCCAATTAATACACTATCAATTCACCTCACTTCATTTCCACCATGGTAATTCACCACATGTCAATTCCATACATTTGATATGTTAGTTCACCTAACCCCGACCGAGTCGATTTAAATAACTTTATCCGATGTGACTTCTCATGAAGCACCCTAATTAATTAATAATTGATTTATAAAAAACCAATTAAAACTATAAAGGTAGAGTTTATATTAAATAAATATAAAACATATGATATTATAATTTGTTTAATTATAAACTATAGTTTATAACTACAACAGTAAATATTAAATGTCCTAACAGTTGAATCCATTGAAAAAATATGTATTTTTCTAGTTGCATTGTTATCTAAAAATTTGAGCAAACTAGAAGAAAAGAGATACACTCAATCTAATTGTGTAAGTGGTATTGTTAACCCCACATTCGAAGAACTACAAGCTCAGTTTAGACTTCCTATTATCCAGGCAGCAAGAAAATTTCCTGAAATTCCACTTGAAGATCTCATTTGGGAAGCAATTGTAGAATCACATGATATCCCTTCCTCAGGAAGAAGAAAATTAAGAATAAACTGTTGCACTTGTGCCATGTGGACATAACATCAGTCTACTAGCATTGGTTCCTCCACTTCATGAATTAACAAAAGGATCAATAAATAACTTTCCAAATTCTATCCAAATGGAAAGAAACATCCGAATGATCATATTACAACTTTCATCACAACCTGTGGAATTCTTGGAGTGGGACATAAATATTTTTTCATTCAATTATTTGTGGAGTCATTGTAAGATGTTGTTGGTGAATGGTTTTACTTCTTTCCTTCACATTAAATTATTGACTAGGATGATATGAAAACCAAGAAGCAAGATTTAAGACTATGAAAGATGCACATGCCCTCCTTGCTCAATCGTTTTAGATGAAGAAAGGGTTTTAAGAGCCCGGGAGATATTTTGTAGTAAATTGTAATAAGTTGATCAACAAGATTCCTACCGGTGCGTTTCCTACTATAGATAATTAAGAAATAGTTCTTCATGAATGCTCAGTTTCCTAAAGTTGGTTTTATACTATAGAGAGGTCAACCAAACACTTTGGATAATGCTCAAGAGCTTTCCATTGATTTGGAAGATAACCTCTTCATGTCAGGGAAAATAAAAAACTATTCAGCAAAGGATAAGGATCATATTTCTAAAGATGAAACAGTTGATCCATTGCTACAAAATTTAGTTAATGACTTGACTTCATTAATGAAGGAAATTTTCCAACATGCCTCATATCAAATCCAGAACATGAATAAAAATTTTGGATCTCCCCAAAGGATTTCCTGGGAAGCTCATCCAATAAAGAAATTTTTGAAGATGAAGGAGAATAAATTGTTGAATCAAATATTGAAGAAAAGGAAGATGGATGTGTCAGGATTGGGTATTTTAAATACTCTCCAAGTGAATATTCTGAAGAATCCATGGCTAATATATATAGTTACTCTTATGCAATGTTTACTCACTCCCAAACATAGAAAGAAGCTTCTTCTTCCGCTGCCCAATCAATGTACTTGAATCCTCAATTGGAGAATTTAAAAAAAAATTAAAAAAAGAAGGAGGCTCATAATTTTCCACATCCACGGGTTCATCCAAGAATAATCTTGATACTACCTCAGTCAATAATCCATCTTCCTATTTGATTAATTCTCTTTCATATCCTCTTGACAAATCAGTTTCTACTTCTATTGACCTAACAATGTAAATCCTAATCAAGTCAAGGATACCATAGTTATTGATGTGCCTACCACTTCTTCACCTTTTCACATCATTTACCATGTTAAGAAATCAAAAATTCATATTTCTGATTTTGAGTACTTGAGAACTCATCCTAAGTAGTTTGATAGGCTTGTCCAGTTTATCAAAGGAAGTAGTTCAAGTTCATGTTCCAAAAATTCCCATACCAAAGAACAACTCCTTTCCCTCATTACCATGCCTTAGAACCTTATTGTTTCCACACCCTCCACCTATGTGAATGTATAACCTTTATATCTTGTTTTGATATTCAATCAATATAAATTTAATAATTGCATTACAAACTTTGATGCCTTTAATAATGTCATGCATGTTGAGCCATATTGTATTGATTGGTGTTGTCATATATGTCACTAGAATTGATGGGAAAGGAGGAATGAAATGGCATGCATGTAGGTGTCTATCAATGGTGTTCAGTGCTTTCAAGTTGGTTCTTGAAGTCTTTAGGATAGTTCAGGGTGGTACAGGATGAATTCAGGATGTTATAGGCTCAAACGGTGAGGTGATTGACCATTGAAGTTATAATGAAAGTTAATATGCATGTATCAGAGATTCTAGAGGTCATATATTATGATGTTAGCATGGTTAAGAGTTCTTACAATGAGATCCAAGTCATTTGGTGGAAGTCTAAGTTGAAACTGGCTCATTTAGGCCTGCTTCAAGAGCCTAATGAACTATGAAAGTTTAGTACAAGTCATAAAGAGATAGTGTGAGCTTGGAAGGATCCTGGGGATGGTTTTTAGGGCATGTATGATCAATAACAAGGTTTACTTTAGCTCTTGCAAGAAAAATTTAAAAGTTCACCAAAGTTATCTTTGAGGACTTACAGTGTAAGCTGAGGTAAGTGAGATAGGTTTGAATAGTATATGAATATTTATAAAAAATAAACATATCAATCATATAGAGGGTGAATTTTGGTGCTTCATGTCAAATTTCATCAAGTTTTGAAGAGGTATGTGAAATTTATGCTAGTTTTTCTGAAACTAGTTCATTGAGAAATGTAAATTAAGCTCGTTGTCTTCTTAGCACCCAAGAAAAAATATGAAGGATTCCTTAGATAAATCATATAATAAAATTTTTGATAGTACTAAAAGCATAAAATTTTACAAAATTTTTAAAATAAACTGGTTAATAATTAATGAATTTATTAGTCTTTTTCTACCAGTGTTTTCTCTTAATCCTTGGCTCTTTCTTGAGTTGATGAGGCTTGAACATGAGTCATTTCAAAATCTAAATCATCTTGTTCAAATTTGTGACACTCCTCTGAATTTTATAAAACCCCCTCTAGAGCTTCAAAATTATGTACTCTCCATTATACCTCAAGGTGGATTGTGCTATGATGAACTTTATGCATGATCATTCTAGTAGGATCCTTCTTGGTCCTTACAAGGACAGTCATAGGTTGAAGCACTCTGAGCTTGGAAGGTACAGTCAGTAGAAGTTATTATTGGGAAAGGTGGTACTAGAGATTATGAAATAAGTTGATAAAATTCTTGTATAGGAGAAAGATTTTAAGTTGTTAGAGCATCTTGATAGGTCTTTAATGGTGAAGGGTAAAACCACTCATAGGTGATGCAACATCTTGGCACTCGAAGGTGTTTGCATGATGTGTATGCCAAGAAAGTTTCTTCAAAATAGTATGGATTTTTTCCTTCAAAATCGCTGTGACTTGTGCAAAATAACCTCTCCTAATCTCTTATTTGACATGTATTAATCCTCCCCTTCTTGAGATGTATATTTGGCACATTTGAAGTGATTTTCAAGGTTGAAATTATGAAGACACTATGTCCAAAATCTAGAGTCATGGTAGACCTACCAACCTTGGCAATGTCTGAATGGAGTCCATTAGTACTAGCTGGATATCTCACATCAAATGCTTTAGTTAGAGTATGAACATGTCAATGACATATTCTGGTTAAGAAGGATAATTGAGCTCCAAGGTAATTTTTCTGTTCTTATGTAAATCATTAAACTTCTATTATAACTATGTATCATCTTGCTTGAACTGAACCTTGTCAAGTTTTTTCACCATGTATACACCATTGTGCACATTTATTTTTGTTCTGAGAGCTGATTTTGAATGTTTTCAACTTGTTAAATTTTATTGGAGAGGGATGGAGATAAATGTTCTTACAAATTCACATAAATCCTTCTAAATTTTTGATATTTTCATCTATAAATCGGCCAAGAAATAAAGTTAGTTGATTAGTCTTCTCGTGTATCTCACTAGTGTCTGGAACCCTGATTCTAGGGCTTGATAAGGGGAAAATTGATTGAATCTTGGGTTATATCCAAACAAAAATTCTACCAAATTTTTATTATTTCTCTGTCCTAGAGCTTATCAACATGAGCTCATGGAAGAAGAAATGAAATGATTTCATCAAGGAGTGGGATAGTGAGAATTGCTTGACAATTTTCTGAGTAACCTCATGTAAAACTATGTGCAGGGTCAAGGTTTTTATGTTTTTTAATTGCAAATATCTTATGCTAGATGGTCTAGAATTACATGATACATGGATCATAAGACTATTATATGATGTACAATAATTTGGAAGTGGAGTTTCTGATCAAGTTGAAAAACTTGATACTTGTGAGCCAGTATATTCATTTGATTTATACCCAAGATCAAATATCACATGAAAGTGGTGAACCTGTGAAAGTAAAGTTTGTCTAATGTTGACTACATCAGTGATCAAAATGTATACAAGTAAAGCGATATGGGGCTTCATGAAATGGTTGAGCAAGGATTTACGTGTTATAAATTGAAAGGTTAATCATACTTCTCATATGTCCAAGACACAAGTTGAAAGGTTTCTTAACTACAAATTTTCAATCTCATTTTGAAGTTGAATAGTTTAACTAACTCTCGAGCTCAAAGTCCTTATGTCTTTGGTGAAGATCGCAAAAGGAGTATCCAATGATTAACAAAATCTTAAATTGAAAGTTAAAGATCTCAGTGGAGAATTTGAAGAAACCATATTGGTCAAGTAAGGCTAATGAACACAAGAAAGGCTAATAAGAAACTAATAATTGAATTTGAAGAGTCAATATTTATTAAATAGGTGAACTCAAAGGGACTTGTGGTCTATGATTGAAGAAAAAGAAAATATAAAAGTTACACCAGAGTGTGAAATGTATGAAGAATTTGATGTGAATGTGAATTTGACAATAGGCATGATTGTTCTTTTTTGTCTTAAAGATAATTGAGAACTATGAAATTGAAGTTATTTTTTAGACTAAGTACATGTGAAGTAATAAAGTGTAAGTAGTAAGTTATTTACTTATGAGGTATACAAGAAAAGACAAGTTGAAGAATTCTTGAAGGATGTTACAATGCAATGACTTGATGTAGAAGTATGGTAATAATGCAAATTATCTTAAAAATAGTACAAGGCATAGGCATTAGTAAGTGTGTTGAATAAGTACATGTGAACAATGAGAAGGGGATAGAGATATAGTGTTCTTTGACAATGATATAGTCTCTGTGACATCTTAGCCAACAGTAAGATTCAAAGATATTGATAGAATCATGAATGAATGAGATTTCATGTAAGTGTATAACAGTGTCCTCCTTGAGTACAGTGTGTTAGTGGGAAACTTGAAGATCAAAAACATGGACCTCAAACTAGAACTTACTTTAGGAAGAATAGGTGAATGCATCAATTGGTAAGATAGCAAGTGGACAAAGATGTGAGTGTCTTGATGAAATTTCAGAAGTATTTTGAGAAGGATAGATTGGTGATAAAATATAGGATCACTATCAGGTGTTCATACAATCCAAATTGAAGTGTGGTCATATTTTTGTATGTGCTTGATGAGTTGTATCTCAATCTAATCAGGAAGTTGTAGCTTACTTGCAAGTTATGGCTTGCATATTGATCAATTAGTTGCTTGACTCAAAGTTGTAGCTTCATCAAATAAGTTATACCTCAACACCTTGGTAACTATTGAGCATATAATGATGTGGTTTAGTGCGTATTTTCTCCCACTTTTGGTTTCCCATTTAAAAAATCTTGTCTCTCTGTGTGTGTGTGAGTCCATTATTTCATTTTGATGTGTGTTACTTCTTAAGTGAGACAATATGATTGAAGATTGAATTGATTTAATAAAAATTTGAATTGAACACTAATTCACCCACCTCTAATTTTTCTAATATTCTAATAATTGGTATCAAATCATAGGCCATAGTTGTGGTGAGTTTAAAAACTCAAGGGATATCTAAATAATTTAACTATGACAAACAATCTATACAGCTAATGAATTTTATACCTCTAAATCACCCATTGTTTAATGCATCAAATTATGCCTTCTAGAGTGGTCATCATGAAGACTTATTTGATGTGACTTGGATTTTCCATATATTAGTGAATTGAATTAGTCAGTAGTTACACTGATACCTAGCCATACTCCCTGTTGATTTACCAGGAAAGAGAGATACTGAGAAACAATTCGAAATATATGAATGTAATTCTCTATGAGTTGGATGAGGATGAATTTATACAAGGTCATGCAGTGCACTACATCTAATTAAATGTGTGGACAAACTGAATGACAATATATAAAGGATATAATAAAGTGAAATTTGGCCAAACTTGCAAACTTATCGTGCACAGTTTGAAATCATGAAAGATGAAGGAAGGTGAGAATGTTTATTCATATTTATAGAGAATGGATGAAATCATAAACTATGGCTATAGGCTTAGGAGATAAGATAAAATAGATTGTGGTTGTGCAGAAAGTATTCAGATCCTTGTCCTCAAAATTTTATGCTAAAGTGTTCAGCAATAGGAGAAGCTTAATACTTAACCACCTTGAAAATGGATGAGCCTTCATGGGATATTAAATACATATGAAATGAGAATCAGTGACTCAAAAATAGTAAAGAAAGAGGCAACCTACAAAGCTGATAAAGAATAACATGGAAAGAAGAACGGTGTTTAAGTTTTATATGGAGATTGATGATAGAGAATGTGAAAGACATTTTTATAAGGAAGATGAAGATAGGTTCAGGTAAATATAAAGTCAATCTTCAATTTAAATGTTTCAACTATGGTCAAGTTGGTAATTTTTCTTCTAAGTGTCTTAATAAACACAAGGGAAACCAAGATGATGAGGAATATTCTCAAATAGAAGAATAATAAATTCAAGAAGCAAGGGGGAAAGAAGAAATACTTAAAAAACAAGAAGAAATTCTACAGACAAGAAGTTTTAATCTCTTCACATTCAATTGATTCTAACATCTTTGAAATTGATGACAAAGTAATGCAAGTTTAAAACATTTATTTATGGTTATATAAGTGTCTAATGTAAGTAATTCAAAAGGCAAAAATTATAGACCCAATATTAAATTTTAAATGAAGAAGAAGAAGACGTTAAATCTTTAGGTTTAACTGATAAGGGCTCTAGAAGAGATGAAAGCATTAAAGGAATATGAACCAAAAAAATAAAATTCATGGTGAAGGAATATGAAAGGAATATTAAGCATTCTTGGGGAGACATCATAAAGAAAGAATTACAAAGAACATGAAAAAACGTTTAAGGAGTTTGAAGTAAAAGTCAAGAAAATTGAAAAAGCCTTCAAATTCTAAGAAAGAATAACATTTGAATTTCAAAACTTGAAATTGAGCAATTGCTATAAACTCAGTTGGATTAGACCTCTACCAAAATTTAAGATTCTACCACAAGTTTGAAAAGAGTACAACAGACCTAGGTGACCTCTTAAGCAAGCAAAAGAGATGCAAATGACAAAATCAGGTTTGGGATTTGATGAGAAGAAGGAAGATGAAAAATCAGCAAGAAATAAGGTGATCAAGAAAATTCAAGAGCCCCTCTAAAGTTAAGAAAGATGATTTCAAGAAGAAACATCATCCAAGAAGAGAAAACTATGTCATCAGGTATGCGCACTCATTTTACGGATATTGTTTTGCATGTAATGAATTTGGTAACAAAGCCTGCAAAATATAGGATGTATGCAAAAGGTCATGGTAGACATATGAACTTTTACCATGAAAGAAGCAAGGATGAACTGATTTGTTATTAATTTCAAAACGTATGGACATATAGCCAAAAAATTTCTAACAAATACCTTTACATCATAATAGGAATTTTTACAAGGTCTAAATCAAACCCTACATGCACAAAAAGAGCAAGGATTCATAGCACAAAACAACCTTTGACTCTCATAGATTGAAGATATGAAATAGTTTATTGACATTAGGTGTTATATCCATATGACAGGAAATAAGAGAAAAATCACATCTTTAGAGGAAAATACTTATTCTGGTACAATAATATTCGTGAGACAATAAATCAGCCAATATTGTCGGAAAGGGTAAGCTAATTCTTGACAATGGAAAAAACCATAATTGAAAATGTATTGTATGTTCAAGGATTTAAAACACAATCTTTTGAGTCTCAGTCCAAATGTGCAAGACAAGGATATACAATATTTTTTCATAACGAAAGAATATAACATAATAGAAAGAGACAATCAGATAAAGTGGTTGGAAAGTCAAAATAGAACTAAAAATAACATGTATGTTCTCAAAGTAAGTGAACAAACAAAAAATTTTCACAAAAAAAATAAATGAGAGTTAGCTTTGGAACAGCAATATTGGGACACCTAAATTTTGACAACCTTATCAAAATTAGGTATATGGGGTGTGTTAGAAACATTCCCAATATAAAAAAACCAGCTGATAAACTTTGTAAAGCGGGCCTCCATAGGAAATAGATAAAGATAATCTTTGAAAACAAAATTAGTAATCTACCACCCAACCTCTAGATTTGATTCACATTGATCTTGTAGGAAAAAATACAATTGAAAGCATACAAGGAGATAGCTATTATCCATGTTGTTGATTGATTAATTATCATAGGATTACATGGTTTTCCTTTCTCAAGGAAAAATCAGAGGCACTAGAAAGATTCAAATCTTTGAAAGCACTAATTGAAAATGAAAAGATTGGACAAAATAAAGAGCTTAAGGTATGACAGAGGAGGATAGTTTGGGGTCAGCATGAATTTTATGAACTTTTGTGAGAATCGTGGAATAATAAGACAATTCTCAGTTACAAAGGCACCTCAAAAAAATGAGTTGGTTGAAAGGTATAATAGAATTGTACAAGAAATGGCTAGAACTATGCTCAATGAAACAAATTTGTTTAAAGGATATTGGAGTGAAGAAGTAGGAACAAGTAGTATACATTTTAAATATGGCTCAAATCATAATTAATAACAAGAAGACACCATATGAGATATTGGAAAGGCAAGCCTACAAGTGTGAAGCACCTTATAGTATTTGGAAGCAAGTGCTACATCAAGAGGGATTATGAAAATCAAGGGTAAGTTTGACTCAAGGTGTGATGAAGGTATCTTTTTAGGATACTTAGTTGTTAGTTCACCATATATATGCTACAAATAAGATTCAAACACAAGATAATAGAGATTAATAATGTTATAGTTGATGAATCTTATGTTCAAAGAAGGTGACAACTCAGCCTAAAGAAACTCCACAAGCTGCTGACAAATTAGGATGATGAAGAAATTTCAGAATTTGAACATGAATAAGATGAGTGAAAAAGACATAAAGACATGATACCAAAGCACCTTCAAGGAAGGTTAAAATAGATCATCCTTCAAGCCAAATCATAGGAAACAAAGAAGAAGGTATTTCAAAAAACACGGAGGCTGAAAATTTTTCAAAATCAAGAAGATATGGCTCTTTATCCAAAATAGAACCAAAGAATGTAATGGAAGCAAGTAAGGATCAGAATTGGGTAAAATTAATGAATGAAGAGATGGACCAAATTGAGAAGAATGAAACATGGGAGATCTGGTACCTAGGCCAAAGGACAAGAATATCATTGGAACCAAGTGGGTTTTTTAGGAACAAATTGAATGAAAAAGGTGAAGTGAACTAGAAATAAAGCAAGGATAGTTTGTAAAGGTTATGCACAGGTGGAAGGAGTAGATTTTGATGAAACATTTGTCTCCCATGGCTAGGATGGAAGCCATTAGGCTCTTCTTAGCATATGTAACTCATAAAATTTTCAAAGTATATCAAATGGATGTGAAATCATCATTTCTAAATGGGCACTTGAATGAGGAGGTTTATATTGAGAAACCATATGGTTTTTCTCTTACTGATGATTTGGATTATGTGTCCAGGATGAAAAATGTAACTTTATGGGCTTAAACAAGCACCTAGGGCCTGGTATAGCAGGTTAGACAAGTATTTGATTGAGCAAGGATTTAGAAAAGGTGTAGTTGATATTAATTTGTACATAAAGGAAGAAGAATAACACTTGTTTATTATTGTTATGTTAATGTGGATGACATCATTTTTTGGGAGCAAAAATGAAAGCATGTCACATGGATTTCTCTGAGGTAATGAAAAAGGAGTTTGAAATGTACAATGTTAGGTGAGCTCTACATTCTTCTTAGGGCTGACAAATTCTTCAAAAAAAGGTAATGAATATTTATTTCAGAAATAAAGTATAACAAAGAAATGCTTAAGAGATTCCAAATGCAATATTGTAATCCAATAAGCACTCCCATGAGTGTAGGGTGTAAACTTAGTGAGGAATATATCTCACCAAAGGTAAATCAGACCCTATACAGATCCATGATAGGGAGCCATTTGTATTCAACAAAAACTAGACCTGATATTATGTAGGTAGTTGGTTTGGTGGGAAGATTTCAAGAAGACACAAGGGAAATTCATCTCTAAGAAGACAAAAGAATATTTAGGTATCTCATGGGGACTATTATCCAATTGATCAAACACGAACTTTCATAGGAGAAATGGAGAGGTTGGTTAGATCATGCGAGCTCGCATCTAATTTTGAAAATCAAGTTATGGGCAAGATCGTCAATGAAATGCAGGGTTAGAAAATCATTGCTCAAGAAAATGTTGAAGAAGATCAGAGCTCAAGGGGAAAATCAATGGAGAAAGGATCAAAGTTTTTAGTTTAGCATTTTTGGTACTTTAGAGAAAATAGGGAAAAAAATGATGAGCAATGTCCAAAACCTAAAACCTCGAAAGTCTAAAATTTTAGACTTTTGGGTTTTGGGATTTTGGAAAATCTCAGGCACAAAGTTAAAAAAAACAAGCAAAAATCCTGAAATCCAAAATTCTAAAAGTCCAAAATTTTGGACTTTCGAGTTTCAGAGTTTCAGAGGTGTGGAATTCGGGGTTTCGGAGGTCTCCGGCGGAAAAATTTGAAAAGTGACCAAAATGTCAAAAAACCTGAAAGTTTGAATTCCAAAAGGGTTTGGAATTTGGAATTCAATGCAAGTTTGGAGGTCAACGCTATGAAAGTTTTGGATTTCGGAGTTTCAGAACTTCGGGTTTTGAGGTTTCAGAACTCTCGAGGAAATTTGGGTGATGAATAGTGCAAAGGTCCAAAAAAGCAAAATGTCTGAAAGTCCAAAATTTTGGACTTTTGGGTTTCAAACTTTTGGAGTTTTGGGGTTTGGATTTTCAGAACTCTCAAGCCCCAAAACAAAAAAATCTCAACTCAATATCTAAAATCCTAAATTCTGAAATTCCAAATTTTTGAACTTTCAGACTTTCAGGTTTCGGAGTTTCGGAACTCTCAGTCCACCATTTTTATAGAATGACACCTCGACCTTCAGATGGCTATAAATTTTGACTGGGATCTCAGATTTTCACAAGAAAGGAATTTTTGGAAATATCTTGATGTGTACTATGCAACTAAAACTAGATATCTTTAAATTAGTGGGACCAAGTTCTTAAAAATGAAAAACATAGTTCACCATTTTTTGAGGTGTCCTAGGTTTCTCACCACCATAATGAGGTATTGGTTTCCTTTCTTACCCAACAAGGAACAACACATGGAGGCATGGGTTTTTTCATGGCACCCATCACTGTTGCAGAAAAATTCAATGCATTTTGGGGGTGGTTGAAGCTAGATTTCAGATTTCTTCTATCTCCTTCTCTAATTCTTCCTATATATTATAAGGAAGAGCATTTTCTTAAAAGTTAGACATTTTATCTTTGCACCCTCCCTTCTTCTCTGGTCTGCAAGTGAATTTTTGGAGTTCAAACCTCCCATCAAAATTATAAAATGAAATCTTGCCTCTTGGCCATTGTAATGCACTGTATCAAATCTTTGGAGCAACAATAAAAATTATGTGGATGATTTTCAACCCTCTTTTTTTATTGCATCTTCTCGATATCTCATTGCAATCCCGGTTATTTGTGTATGATGGTTGTATTTCTTTTTTAATGGTCTGTGTTTAATGGAAAAGTAGGTGTTTAATATTCATTTGGTGCATCACCTCTATTAATTTAGGTTTATTTTCTTGCATCTTATTAACCCTGTCTCCTTGGAAAGCTAGAGTATATTTTAGATTAGATCCTCTGCAAATTATATGTGTGCATCTGAATAGAGGAATAGGAACCAACCTTCATTCTGAGAGATTTCCCAATAGCAAAGTCCCACACTTTGGGAAAATCTCCATGTTATGCAATCATGCTGATAGTTTTAACCCATTGAGTTGTAGACATTCAAGGGTGTTGTGATTACGCATTAATAGGCACATTGGACTATGGCCTTTGGTACCCAAAATGTAATGAATTTCAAATTAAATCCTTCACAGATGCAGATTGGGTAGGAAACATAGATGATAGAAAAAGCACAACTGGTGGAAATTTATTTTTAGGTAAGTGGCTTGTTTCATGGTTGAGTAAAAAGCAGTCTCTTGTAGCTCTTTCTACTTATGAGGCTGAGTATGTTGCAGAAGCCATTTATTGTACACAACTAATGTGGATGAAGAAAACTCTTGAAGACTACAAAGTGGAAAGTGAATGTCTTATTCCTTTGTACAGTGATAACACAAGTGCTAAAATTTTCTCGAAGAATCTAGTGTTTTATTCAAAAACAAAACATATATGCATAAAATATCATTTTGTGAGACAACAAGTCAATGAACAAAGAATTAGGCTTGAACATGTGTTTACAAAATAAGAGTTGGCTAATATAATGACAAAACCTTTGACTAGAGCTAGTTTTTAGAATTTAAGCCATAAATTAGGGGTAAGACCAGCCCCTAAAAGTCTCTAATTATCTCAGAATGAAAGGGGGATCAGCTCAGGTGCCAAATTTTCTCCAAGAAGGCTCATGTCGAGTCTAGACAGGGGGAGTTTGTTCTCTAACCCAAGGCACAAATCAAGAGGTCTATAAAATACATTAGAAGAATGTGTAAAGGCTGAATATTCAAATGATTAAGCTCAAGGGGAGACTTGCAAGTGTTAAATGGAAAAATATTTGTAGCTAATTGAGTCTTCTCAAGCAAAAGAGAAGCATATTTCTAGGGGGAGTATTAAAGTATAAGCATGATTTATTGTATTTTTATTTCAGACTAATCAGGTTGTTGTTCTTCTGCACATTTTTCATAGATGTCAAAGGGGCAGAGAGTGTGCTAGAAACTAGAATTCATTGTCTTTCATATTTGAATATGTCAATGTATAGGTTTTCCATCAAATGTTTCTAAGGGTGTTGTCATCAATGATAAAGGAGATATTGTTGAACCCTGATGCATTTATTATTGTCATCATTTATGTCACATGACATTAATGGAAAAGGAGGAGTGAAATGACATGTAGGTAGGTGTCTATCAGTGGTGCTCAATGATTATAATTTGGTTCTATGGAGTCTTCAAGATGGATTCAAGGATGGACTCATGAGTACTATAGGCTTAAACAGTGAGGTGGTTGACCACTGAAGGGTAGAGTGTAGGGTGAATATGAATGGGCTTAAAGGTTCTACAAGTTCATATATGATGATGTTATCATGAGTCAAGAACTCTTACAATGAGTTCCAGGTCATTTGGTGGAAGTCTCTGTTGAAACTGGCTAATTTAGGCCTATTTCTAGAGCATGATGAGGTGTGAAAGTATATTAAAGGTCATGAAAATACCATGAGAGCGTGGGAGGAGCCTAGGGATTGTGTTTATGGTATGTATGAGCAATAGAAAGGTTTATTTTAGCTCCTGGAGGTAAAAATTAAAAAGGTCACCAAAGTTGGCTTTGAGGACTGACAGTGTAGGCTGAGGTAAGTGAGATAGGTTTGAATAGTATAGGAATATTTATGAAAAAAAGACTCATGGATCATGTAGAGGGGTGAGGTGTGATGCTTCATGTAAAATTTCATCAAGTTTTGAAGAGGTGTGTGAAAGTTATGCAATTCTTCTCGAAAACTGGTTCGTTAAGAAATGCAAATTGAGCCCTTTATCTTCTCAGCACCGAAGAAAAAATATGAAGGATTATTCAAGATAAATAATATAAGTAAATTTTTTAGAGAGGATTCCAAACCTGAAGTTATTGTAATTTTTTTTTAGGTAAAATAGATAAGTTTCAGAGAAGTTGTGAGCATTTTACTAGTTATGTTTTCTCTCTCTCCCAAGCACTTTTCTTCTTGAAGTCAACAAGTGGAAATTAGTTGTTCTGATTTGTACTCAAATCACTTGGATGAAGATTATTTAAATATTTCCATGAGTCTATTAATGAGGTGTTCTCTATGTTCCTTGTGTTGTGAAGGTTATGAACTCCAAGCATAGTCATAATCTAGTACAAGGTCCATCTCAGGGTATGCAAGGTATATGTCTACAGGTGTGTTGTGATGATGAATCAACCTTGAATGGTATAGTCATAATACAATGTTCAAGGTACTAAGCTTGAAATAGAATGAGGTGTTTCTCTTCTTCTAGTCACTGGTGAATGATAAATGATCATTTTTATGTTAGATGAGGATAGTGTGAAGCTAAACCATTCGTCATCCACATTGTCCTTATGTTTGTCTTCTACGTCAAAATGTCATGGAGTGAACAATATTCCAAGTATGCTCAGAATGTGGGTCTGGACCTTCATCTTGTTCATGATAGTTCAGAGCATTGAAATGTCCTACACATTAGGATGTAATGATTTTTAATGTGTTGGGGCTTCATGTAGCAAGGTTTATATGACTAGTGTAGTAAAACAAATGTTAAGACCATAGTGCAAATGGGACAATTCTTGTGTACTGGTGTAAGATTGACAAATTGGGATGTTGATATGTTCTGAAGTATGCAAGATGTGATATGAGCATGTAAAGGTGGTGAAATGTTGTACAATGTTTATGTTATAATCCCCTAAAATGAGGCCAAGAAGGATTTATTGATCCTCCATGACACAAAATTCAAGACTCCTCATATACCCTGAAGCAACTTTTTGAACTCAACATTGTATATGGTTTGACATTACTGTACACTATTGTATTGTTGCTTTTGCTTTCTGGGAGATAATTGGAAGGAGCTTCATACTCGAATGAATTGCATTGGAGAAGATGGCTAATCAATCCCATAAATGACCACAGTAAATATTATATTTTTAATTTTCATCTGAGAATTGAATGAGAAATCACCTGTTTGAAGGGTCATGAAGATAGACATAGTTCCAAAAAACCTTTAGTTCTAGGGTTTGAAAGTGAAATTTATTTGAATCTTCATAATTTAACTAGATAAAAATTTCTGATTTTTTGAAGGATTTCTCTGTAGTGAGAGTACATGAACACATTGCAAAAATAATTGGACAATCTTCCATCTTCAGAATCAAGAGAGAATTTCAATGACATTCTTCATCAAAATTAGCACGGTCTTGATCACTATGGAGGTAACTTGTAAGTTTCATAAAATGCAAAATATTCTATGTTTGAGCTCCATTGGAGAGATATTTCATACAAAGCTTCTAGATGATGAGTGAAGGGCACAAATGGATGTTTTGTGTGATTCCTCTAAATTTCATTTTAAGATGTGAAATTTCATGTGGTAGTGAGAAAATAAAGTAGTGTCTGTATGAAGTACCAAGGTACCAACTCTGTGCAAGGTCTCAAATTGACTGTTTTAACTTGCAACGTTGTTTCATTGAAGAATGGACTAGAGATTCTTGTAAATGTGTCCCTTGAGCATCAAAAAAACCTTGGTTTATAAATGTCTCAAGGTTTCAAATTTATCTTGTACTCAAAGACTTAAAATTCATAACATGGATGAAACCTTTTTACACAGTCTAGTTGTTCCTTCTTTCTAGTGGATGTTTAAGGGTCTCAAGTCATGTTAACTTGATAGAAAATGAGTTCAAGGAAACTTGATCAGTTCCAAGAGCTTTTGATCAGTTATGAATCTTATGATGTCTTCCTCTTAGTGTCTCAAAATAGGAATGTGAAGAGTCATGACTCATTGTATAAAGACTCATAAATTTGACTCAATAGCTAAATTTTTTACCTCCTTGTGAAGCTAAAATACAATTATTGAAACTCTCTAGTTTCAACATATTTTGAGAATTAAAACAAGTGAAGTGTGAGATGTTACAAAACTGATTACAAACTCAGGAAGTTGAATATCTTTGAAAAGGAAGTAATTGTATGATGGTGTAGTAGGAGATATAACTATGGTCAAGTGACATGAAGAATGTCAAATTGGTAAGTGAAGAGTGCAAAATGTACCATGTGAATTGATGAGTCGAGTGTATCAACAGAGCAGGGTATAGTCGAATTTATATGACAGAGAATGTGTATGTTAAGTGCTAAAAATGTTAGTAGTGAAATTGATGAGAGTATAAGGTGAAATAACAATGATAGTACAATATGCATGAACAGTGGTACACAAAATAGTAATGAAAGTGAAAATACTAGTCTGAACTAACAGATGTGCATGAGTTAGTAGAGATGATACATGTTTTCATACTGAGACAATATGTTTAGAAGGTGTATTGAAGATCCTGAATTTAATGTTACTGATCATGTCATGATGACAGTTTTGAGTATGTGAAGGTTGAAGAATGAACAAGAGGCATTTTTTGTACAGATGAGACAAGAAGAGTAAGTGAGTGCTTCAAGAAATTAGAGACAAAGTAAGCAGGTGTGTAGGGATTTGAGATTTTTGATGAAATTGTATGAGTGACAATGAGATTTGGTCAGATTGCTAATTTAGGATCACAATTAGGTGCTTATGCAACCAAATTGAAGAGTGATCAAATTTTGTATAGACACTGAGTTGTAGCTAAGTCTAATCATAAATTTGTAGCTTTTTAGCAAGTTGTAACTTTCCTATGATTAAGTTATAGCTTGATTTGAAGTTGTAACTTCATCAGTTGAGTTGTAGCTCAACACATTTGTAACCATTGAAGCATATAGTCCTTTGGTTCAGTGAGTTTTTTTCCCAATTTGGGTTTCCCACTTAAAAAATCTTGTCTCTCTCTTGTGTGTGATGTATATTTCATTTGATGTGTGTTGTTGCTCAATTTAGAAATATGATTAAAGGTTGACTTGTGATTTAAAAAAAGGTTTGGCATGAAAAATTGTTCTCAAGGTTCTCAAGGTTGATTTATAAATCCTTCTTTATGATCCTATCATGTTCTCAAGGTTTGGCATGAAAAACTATTTAATGAGTATGATTGTAAATACAAAGTTTTATCTATCTCATTAGGAGAGGATAACTATTTCAAGAAGGAATGCATAAATGACAATATTTTTGGGCCTATTGAAGTTGAATCTAATCAAGAAGATGATGACTTTATAATCGAAATGAATTTCCAAGCTCATGATGGTCAAGATTGGGAAAATTATGATCTTGATATTTCATCCTCAACCTTGTGCTTTTTCTCCTTTCAAGAAGATTAAGACCTTCTCAGTGAAGAATAGATAGGTGGAATGGTACTCAATTCACCAAAATCTGATTCCATTCAAGATGAAGAAATTATCAATAAGGAACGTATGAATAATATTATTCTTGAATCTTTCAAGGTTGATTCCATTCAAGGAAAGGATGATTTCATCATGAATATGGATTTTGAGGCTCAAGATGGCCAAGATGGAGAAGATGATGGTTTTCATTCTTCATATCTGAACTTGTGCTCATTTTACTTCTAAGAGGATGAATAGTTGTGCACATCACACCGTAGTAAGAAACAAGTAAAGAATGAATCAGTGTGTGAAAGAATACTATTTGGAGCAATTGGTAAGCATGGAACATCAAGAGACTTGTGAAAGTGTCTAAAATATCAAAATATCTTTTGAGAACCAGATCATAGAGACCATGGTCATGAAGGTAACAAATAAAATTTAAATATAATAAACCTTGGTGTGAAAATGTAAGCTAGGTATGATTAGGACTCATTCTGGTAACAACAATATAAGATCAGAAATTGGGATGAATTTGCAAATGGATAAGCAGATCGAAATATAATATTAAAGCAATAAAGAAAATGAGCTATCTAAGTATACCCTCACTTACAAGAACAATTATGTAAAATCTCTCAATAAATTGAGAAAGGGGTCATATTTCATGGATCCATTCAATGGATTTTTGAAACAAAGGACTTTGGCGATACCTGTGTACCGGTAAACATTCATTGAAGAATTGGTGTTACAGTGAAATCGGGATTTCCCCCCATGTACCATAGGTGATTTAGTATGGTGTACCATGTTTTAATTCCATTATTTGTTTCGTTTTCCACTCAATTTTTTTCCCTTCCCATTTTTTTTCCTTACTCTATCATGTGTTTATTTCATCTATTTCTTGGTTTTGTTTGTACCTTTGCAAGTTTTATTCCATGTCCCAATGGACAATGCACTAGTTTGTTATCCCATAAGATACCTGAGGTTATTCATTAATCCTTATTATCTAGTTTCCCTAAGCTAGAGCCATTTGTTGTCATGCAAAAAATTTAGCATGCAAATTTGAAATTTTTGGCCATGACAACTAAGCCTCCACTTGTAAATTTCCCCTCCCAATCACGATGAACTCTTCCTCTGGCCATCCTATCCTCAATTTCACCTTTATTATAGCTTATAGGAATGTAATAACAATATTGTAAAGTGTTTTTTTAATGTACATGTATGTATGCCTAAGGTTATTGAAGAAGTCACTAAGATTCGAAGAGAGAAGATTTCCTATGGAGGCCTAAAAAGGGCTTTTTTTTTGCATTTTGCAACAGGTGAACACCCTCTAGAAGCTGACATGGAAGATTTAAACAACCCTATACTTTTTTGGGAGATAAATTAAGTTTTAAAAATAATTTTATGGAATATTTGTGGAATAAATTGATGTTGGAAAAATTTGAGCAAGATATGGTCATTTTGGATGTAGGGAATGTTATACTCCAACGATGAAAGCTGAATTTTTTGGATGATTATGGGATCTCCAGGAGGATTTGGGAAGAAAAAATTACTCAATGGAAAGGTATTTTAATTTTATACATTATGCAAACATAATTTTTTGTCTAATTCTTTAATATATCTTGTGATAGTTCAATTCACTATTAATGTTCCTTTGTGTTGAAAGGGTGAATAGTGTCAAATTTTAAATTTCACGAAGAATTTTCTCCTAATAATGGTTGTAATGATCTTAATAGGTGAATTTGAGACAAAATAATATAAAAATTTACCCCAAAACACTCTTCCATGATGCTCCCGAGGTGGAAAAATCCTTCCCATTGTCCTCAAATGCACTCGGCGGATGACATGGGCATTTCAAAATGGATTCAGCAATATTTTTAGAATGATTTGCCCCCTTGTATTTTCTCTAGGGTTAAAAATGGTAAAAATTGGACACAAAATCATGCTACCCCATTATTTTTTAAATTTCATCACTTAAAAACATAACTTAAGGTGTTATGGAGAGCAAACGGAAGAGTTGAGTTCCAAGGCACACTTTTCATGATACCTTAACCCCATGGTGCATTATTGAGCTCGTTTTTCCACTTGCATTGTCTCCAAGGTGCAAGGTGTATAATTAGGACACCAAATTGTCCCCCCCCCCATGTTTGCAAACTTCTCGCAAGTCACAACTTCCCACTTCTACACCTAGGGAACCTCAAACTTGCAAATTGCTTCTCTTCACGCCCCCTCTTCATGATAATTTCCTCCATGGCACATTTTCAATTTATTTTTGTCCCCTTTGGTTTTTCTAGTTTCAATGGGACAAGGGGACAAAAAATTATGACCCCATCCAACCATTCATCCCTCATCACATAAAAAACCAAATTTAAGCCCCTGGAAGCCACTTTTCAGTCCATGCATCTCATTCACATTGAACAAGAGGATGCCACTTGTCACCATATATTTCAAAGAAAAATTTGGTGTCCCTTTTTTCCCCCTTTTCCCTCTTTAATTGGTGCAACTCCACTTCAACCATCCACTAACCACATTTAAGTTGTCAGGTCAAAAGATGAGTTAATATTTTGTAATGGAAAATGACTAACTCCTCCTCTCAACACTTAGTCATTTTCAAAATTTAAAAATGATGTGTTCTTCACTATAAAACCTCCATTTTTTTACATGTATGTTGTTTTATTTTTACTATAATATCAAGCTTGTAAACTAAAAAATATTCATAACTCACAAACGTGCACCCGATTTCCATCAAACTTTATTAGTGCACTCCTCCCAAAAACACCTTCAAGATGGTTATTAGAGCATTTCCATTTATTATCTATGTAATTTTCAGCATAATTTTGATATTTACATCCCAACAAGTTTCATTTGTATATCTACAGAGTTCCAATGAACATAAAACCTCAAAAACTAGAGTAAAACAATGTTTTAGTTTTACAAGAGGTCTAAGGAAAAGAGTTTCACTCAAGGAGTAATTCTTGTATCTAAAAAAAGACCTATTTCCATGAGGGGCATATGATAATGAAGGTTTTTGACAATCCTACAATTTATTCCATTCAAAAAGGTGATATCTTTGTCACAGAGGTGAATTTTGAAGCCAAGGAGAGTAAGGTGATGGTCTCCATATTTTTACTCTAACCTTATGTTCAAAAGGATCATCATGTTTCCATGATCAAGAAACCATCTCATGTTCACATGGTACAATTCACTTAGTGTTTTTGAACACTTATTCAATACCCTTGAAGGTGTCTATGTCTCACAAAATAAAGAGTTTACAATCTCAATGTTCCAATTCAACAAGCGGTCAAGGGAAAGGAAATTCATTCAAGGTCCATCCAAAGTAGGTTCTTCATCAATAATGATCTTTCACATCTATGGATTTCCACATCTCTCCCTCTTCTCTCTACCCTTTCTTTTCTCTCTCCATATTCTAATTCTTCATCAAAAATGTAATTGTTCACTCTTTTATCTTATTCACTTAAGTGATTGTTTGATTTGACATTGTAAGATCTCTTTTTCATTAATGATAAAAAAAAATTCAATTTTATTCCCTAGGAATATGAAAGGTCACAAGTGATGAGAAAGGTGAAAAGTCACATAGGGGGGAGAGGAAGATAAATTTTGTAAGTTATAAATTGTAATGGCTTCTCCATTCCAAAGGGTTGGAAATTTTTTATTATTATAAGTTATTGAATTTTACCTCTACTGCAAGAAATAAATGCTACATTTCTTCTATCTCCTTATCTTTTTTCCTCCATCCTCTCTACTTTCCAACTCTGCAAGCACTATAATCTTGTATAACCAAGAAATAACTTTGTGTCTTTGATTAATGAATTCATAGAACTTTTTGTTTCCAAATTTTTATTCTTACTATTGATTGTATGGTTTAAGTATTCTAATTGAATTTGTACCTAATTTGGTTATTGTTGGTAAGAATCTACTAGTTCCTACTCACAACATTAACCCTCTCTCCCTATTTCTCTCCTACTCCCCTTTACATTTGTCCAAACTAATTCCTCCCTTATACATTATACAAGCATTTTTCCACAGGTTTAGTAGAGTATTCCTATGTGATCACCAACCTAACAGCCACCCCATAGCTTTGGTTAGTTTATATTCAATAATGGTAGCCTCCCTATACCCAAGAAGGAGGGGCTTAGCCCCATGACCGTTGGTGAAAACAAATAATATGTACTGCAACAATTTATTTCACCAATAGATATGTTCAATCCTAGGTAGTTATGACATTGCAAGAGGTGGAATGAGGCCCCCCTGTTTTTTATAAATGGATATGCAACCCCCTCATCCAAAAAGGACGTGAATTATATATCATTAATGCAAGTTGGTTTTATCATTTTTGTGAGTTGAAGTGATATGTTTTAATTTCCCTCTTCTGTGTTTTTTTTATGAACTATTGTTGAAATCATAATCATTTTTATGCCATTAGTTGTGACCCTTAAATTGTGTTTTGCAAGTTTAATGGATATGTAATAGCATTTATAGCTTGACTGATTATAACATATGTGCATAAATTAATCTAATTAGTTTTTTCAATTTGTGAATGATCAATTATAGTCACGATTTGAATTCCCTTTGAGTATTTACATCATTTTCATGTTAATTTATATGTACCCTAACATGAATACATCTAGTTATTTAGGCATACATGTATAATTCATATAGTTCAACTTCACAAAATCCATTCTTTACAAAATCTTCTTTTCTCCCCTACCCTATCTTCTTTTTTTCTTTTCTTCCGAGTAATACCCATTAGTTAGGATTTCAATCAATTTTAGGTATAAATTAGTTGTAACATAAATGAGGTGGTGCAAAGAGTGGTGTTAGGACTGTAACATTGTCCAACAAACACCCTTCATTGGTCATTTATAAGACTATATACCTGCAACTTGTGCACTGAGTCATTTTATTGGCTCTAATACAAGGAGGACATTAAGAGTTTGTCATTCTCTCATGGGGTGTGTACTTCATACACATCAACAAGAGCAGAAAAAGTTGGCGCTAAAGGGCTGGTCTCCCACATCAACAAGTGTTCTTAGGCTTCGTTGTATATGCATCTTTCCTTTTGAAATTAGCCATTAATTTTTTTTCGATGCACTGGAGTTACCAAGAATTGTCACCAGGTCTTGTTTTGATTTGGGTCTATCCCACATATAACTGGATTTTCACATGAGGCCTTGATCTGAAAAAGGGAAATCAAAAGATTTAGAGACACAACCCAGTCCACTCAAATCAGGTCACTCACCCTTCACACTTGTGTCAACAATGGCTTGGTTAGTTGGGTCCTCAATTAATATTCGTGGTCTTGTCCATGATTTACCTAGAAATCCCGAGAAATACCTTCCTGTGTTTGATCCTTTAGGAAACATTTTTTCTGAAGAGCATATTAGAACTTTTAAATCATCTTTAAGGCTCTTAAATGCCACACATGAAGATTTAGCTTGTAGACTTTTTCCGTTCAAACTTCGTAATGTTGCATATGTCTATTTTTGAAATCTACCTAAAGATTCAATTACTAGTTGGCAAGGTTTTAATGATATATTTGTTGCACAATTTGGAAAGATTACTAGTCCAACAATCCTTTATCAAAGGTTCACCACCCTGCAAAGGGATAACAAATCACCCATCAAAGCTTTTAACGCAAGGTTACAAAATATATATAGTCTAACCACAAACCCAAACAAACCCACAATTGATCTAGCTCTAGAGATTTACAAAAAAATATCTAGATCCCATGACTGCAGTCTTTTTGAGAAGAATATTAATACCCTGACAACTACATATGCAAAGGCAATTCCAATTGATGAAAAAATACACCCTCAATGATATGTTGTATTTTCCTTTCAAAACACAAATATGAATCAGTTTCCTCAAATCAGTTAAAATATGTCAAATCTTGTGCAAACACCAGCCTTGAATGCTTTACCCATTAATTATGTCACCCGAAACCAACACCCAAGATTTGTCAACCCTACAACTTTTGTTAATCAACAAGTGAATGATAGTCACAATTTAGTCCCAATCAATAATCTTAACTCCCAAATGACTAATTAGGAGACCACGAAGGGAGAATTGGACTCTATCCAAAGAATGGTGTGAAAACTGGGCCATGATTAATTAAATTTGCAAATGAAAATGGCGAGTACTATGGAGGGCAACTCAAATAGAAATTATACTTGCTAGAGGTATAATAATAAACCCTTTAACATGAACAATAATAAGGCATAATCTTCCCAAAATAAGATGCCAAAAATAAATGTTTGTGAAATTGCATTACCTAATTGGTGTAGAGTGCATAATATAGGTAATCATGGTGAGTTAGATTGTGTTGAATTTTTTCATGCTTTTGAAGTCTTTCAAAATGAACTAGATAATTATGAAATAGTTCAGAATACTAATGATGTTTCTAGTTCATCTAATTCATCTGACAATGTAAAGCCACCCAACACTGCTATGATGGTGGACACCTATTGTTTCCCTTCACAAGAAAACAGTTAACCAGAGGAAAATATAGATGAGGTGCATGCATTTCAACAGTACCAAAAAGGTAACTATGCACTAAGGAACAAGACATACAACACTACTTCAATGCCTTCAAATAACAACATAACATCACCTAATCTAAAGGCCGACAATGATCCTCATCTTCCTAAGGGTAGTTAGCCCCGCCCAAAAGAAATTTCCACAAGTACTTTTAAAATTGGGTACAATATTCTAAAAGACATGAAGAAGATTAAGGCAAACATTACTTTGTATGAATTGGTTCAAATTACAAAACTGATAGATCTTTGATTGAAATCCTTGACTGGAAAGACCACAAAGGACCCCCAAAAGTATGCCCATGCCAATGTATCTTTATACAAGAGTAAAGTAAAAGTTCCACCCTTCTTTCTCACCGTTAGGATCTTTTGGATTAACCTACATAATTGCCTTGTAGATTTTGGATCCTTTTCTAACATTATGCCTTCAAATATCTACAATAAGCTCGATCTAACCCCAATCAAATAAGATAGAGTAGTGGTTCAGTTAGACAAGTCCACTGTCTCAATGTGCACGTGCAATTAGCCTCTGAACCAAAGATTCAACATTTTATGGACATGCAAGTGGAAATCCTTGAGGCCTATGGTATGCTGGTAAGCCATGATTGGTATAGAGTTTTAAATGGATATGTTTCCACCGACTATTCTCACACGTGGCTTCCATGGAGATGCATCCCAAACCAAATCAAGATATAAAGAGATCCCAAAATGAAACATACGATCATTTAGTACAATACCAAAAATTAGGAAGTCAAATTCTGCTCAGCTGATATTGGTGTATACTCTCTTGATGTAGAAGAAACAACACTATCCAAGGAGACCCATAACATCTCAGGTTTATGGAATTTACATTTCGATGGACCTTGCTCCAAACAAAATTCTGGAGTAGGAGTTGTTTTAAAATATTTTGAGAATCAACAACATTTTTATTCTTACAAATTATAACTCCCTCGCACTTACAATTTGGCCAAGTATAAAGCCTTATTTTTAGGACTACAATTTGTTATTAAACACAAGGTCAAAGAACTAATGGTCTTTGGATATTTAGATGTTATACTCAACCAAGTGAGGAACAAGTATCAATGTAAATGGTCATATCTCAAAAGATGCAAGTACATGGTATGAGATCTTATTGAATATTTTGATGCCTTTAACATTGTGTCTATACCCAAGAAACAAAATCAAGAGGCTGATACATTAGCCATTTTTCTTGCTTCTCTCGCACCTAATCCATAATTGAAGGAAGAAAGGATGTTAGTGGAGATGATTCCCACACCCTCTATACCAAACAATGTTGATCATTTCTAAGTATTAAATGATGGCCACAAGATCATTCAATTTATGAATAATTCATGTCTTTGCGTCTCAAATTATTGATGAGAAAGATATAAACGAGTTTTTTGAAGATGGTGTCTTAAATTTTAAATAGAATAATTCATAAGGGAATGGTGTCATTAGAAAGAATGTTTGATCTAGAAAAATATACTGAAAGCACTAATAAGGCTAAATTCAATGGTAAAGATTACACTCAGGTAAACCTTGGGACCAAAGAAGAGCCTCAATTAGTTAATATTGGTTTAGCTTGTTCAGACAATGAGAAAAATAAAGTGGCAAACCTTTTGAGAAGATACAAAGATATCATAGCCCGATCTTATGATGACTTAAAGATATTTGATCCTAGAGTCATTACTCACACCATACCTTTAGTGGAAAACCATAAACCCTTCAGACAAAGGCAAAGACCAATGAACCCGATGTTAGAGCCTCTAATCTACAAAGAAGTAAATAACTACTTGTTGCCGGGATTGTTTTCCCTATTAGACACTCAACTTGGGTGGCTAATTTGGTCACAGTTCAAAAGAAGAATGGAGAAATCAGGCTATGCGTAGACTTTAGAAACCTAAACAAAGCCTCCAAAATGATAATTCTCCTCTCCCTTCTTTAGATGAAGTGATTCAAATAGTAAGTGGTTCTGAAATGATGTTTTTTTCTTAATTTTCTTGATATAACCATGTTCTTGTTGATAAGGATGTTAGGAAGAAGACGACTTTCACCACAAAGTGGGAAATGTTTTCTTACAAGAGGATGTTGTTTGGTCTAATCAACGTTGGAGCAAATTTTCCGAGACCCATGAATCATGCTTTCCAAGGTTTGACCGTTAAGTGAATAATCATTTATATGGATGACTTAATTGTGTTTTCGAAAGGTAGGTCATATCATGTAGGATGCCTATAGAAGATATTCAAGCGATGTGTAGGAGGTATGACATTTCTTTGAACCCAAAAAAGAGCATATTTTGTGTAACATAAGGTAATTTACTTAGTCATGTGCTCAAAAAAGAAGGTATATCCATTGAATTTGAGAGAATAGATAGCATTTCTAAAATTGGTCCTCCTAATAGAAAAAAAAGATAATATTTATTTGGAAAAGATCAATTTTTTTAAGAAAGTTCATTTTTGGTTTTGCAGAGATTGTCAGACCCTTGGATGCCATGCTGAAGAAGGATGCCAAGGTGGAATGGAATACTTCTTTCTTTGGAAAGATCAATTTTGTAAGAATGTTTATTTCTTGTTTTGCAAAGGTTTTCACACCCTTAAATGACATGCTGAAGAAGAATGCCAAGGTGGAATGGACTACTGATGTCAATCAATATTTCTTAGAGATCAAGGAAGCAATAGTCCAAGTACCAATTCTTGTGAGTTCTGATTTCAGTAAAGACTTTTATAAATATTCTTGTTGCAACTATACTCACAAAAAAAAGACAAGATCATGAGCATCTTATTGCTTTCATGAGCACCAACCTCAAGGATGAGCAACTCAAGTACTCCATAATGGACAAACAAGCTTTTGCACTGATCAAAGAAGTAAAAAAGTTCAAACATTATGTCCTTAGGAACAAATTTTATGCTATTGTTACATACCCAACCATAAAATTGATGTTAGGAAAGAATGAACTGGGAGAACGAAGAGGGAAATGAATGACTAAATTGTAGGAATTTAATATGGATATTAAGCATACTAAGATGGTCAGAGGAAAAGGTTTAGTGTAACTCATAGTAGATGCAGAAACAAGGATTGACATCTTGCAGGGCAATGAAAAAATAATTCAAAGTAATGAATGGTATGACCACATTATTCATTATTTGTTATATGGTGTGTGTCCACCCAACTTGAATTGAGAGTAGAGGATAGCACTGAGATTGAAGGAATCCCATTTTATAATAAAAAATAATCCTATATAGGAAGAATTGTGAAGGGATTTACTTGAGATGTGTCTCCAAAGAAGAGGTTGATGTAATTCACAACTTTCATGAGAAGTTGGGAAGTGGTCATCCATAAGGAAGAGTTGCTCACAAGATTCTAAAAGTTGGTTATTATTGGCCAACGGTCTTCAAAGATGCCCATGCTCATGTAAGAAATTTCCACCAATGTTAGGCTTTCACCAATAGGGCAGCATACCCAACTATGCACTCCAACCAGTGATTGAAGGAAGACATTTTTCATGATGGGGTCTTGATTTCATTGTAGTTATTAACCAAAATTCATCATTTGGATAAATTTTTACTGGCCACCACTAATTATTTCACGAGGTCGACTGCAACAGTAGCCACCAAGATTTGCAGGACAACTGATGTCATTTAGTTCCTTGAAGAAAACATCATAACTAGGTTTGGCTATCCATTTTCCCTTATATGTGACAATGGACTAGCTTTTTCTTTTGTTGAATTCACTGAATGGGCATATGAAAACAAAGTAGTTATCAAGTTTGCATAAACTTACTATCCCCATGTCAATGGGGTAACATAATCAACAAATAAAAATCTTATCAATAAATTTGCAAATAAGAACCCAAGAGAATGGCATTCTCTTTTAAAATACGCTTTGTGCGCTGACAAAACTAGATTCAAACAAGCCTTGAAGGCCTCTCCATTATTATTGGTATATGAACAACAACTAATGTTACCAATCACCCTCAAATTGCCTATATATGAATTCATGCAAGAGTACATGGAGGGAGATAACAAAGTTCAAACTAGAATCTTGGACATCCTCCAAATGGAAGAAGTATAAGATGTGACATTACAGAACTTCAGCAAGCACCAAGACATTGTCAAAAGGTTGTTTGACAAGAGGGATAAAATGAAAATGTTTAGAATTTCAGATCTTGTGCTACCATGGGACAAATCCCATGAAAAGAAGGGTCAACATAGCAAATTCACACCTATGTGGATTGAACCTTATCATATTGTTGAGATACTAGACCAGAACACCTTCAAATTGAAGGATTTACAATGGAAAGAGTTGATGTTGCTACTCAATGGACAATTCCTAAAGCATTATTTCTCTATCGCCCCATCTCAAGTCCCAACAGAATAACTATAACAAAGAAGTAGTTTAGTTTCCTTCTGTATTTTCCTATTTTCCTTAGATTAGTTTCCTTTATGCATTTTCATGTTTTCTTATATTAGGTTCTTTTTTGTTTGTGTTGTTATTTTGGTTGTTTTGGCTTAATTATTTTTCCCGCCTCACATTAGAAGTGTAGTGAAGAACATATTGATTTTTTTACGAGAAGTTTGTTGCTATATTTAAAACTTGAAATAACTACTAGGGAATGTCAGTGAAAGAATATGAAAGTAAGGTTGTATATTTTTCAATGATGTTTACATTAATACTTTGAATGCCCAAAGTAAAAAAGTGGATTTTAGAAGAGTTCTGGTCATTTGAAGGAACTGAATTACACTTAAAACACATCAATAAATTATTCTATTTGACCATGATTGTTACCAAAAGGAGTGCCCAAATGATCTTCCCTTGACAAAATTCTTAAACCTTGCTAATTTGGTTCCTAAACCTTCAGAGGAATGTGGAGAAATTTTTCAATAAGTTTAACTAAAATCTCTATCCTAGTAAGGTGATTTTGGTAATCTCCACTAGACTATAGATGCCTGATTGGTAGTGGAGTAAGGCCACAATTGGAACTAAAATTATCTATGTCAGGGATATAGACGCTTGGCTGGCAGCAGAGCAATGCCCAAACACTCCCCTCCCCCAGTGTTCCCAAAGTGAAATGAAATATGACAAATAAAATAAAATAATAAACTATCAAATGAGCTTGTTATCTCGGAGTAACACCATGTTTCAAAAGAACAAGTTTAACGAAAGCACAATACACACAAAACTCGTTTTCTTTTGATATCTTAACTTAGTATATTACTAAGTATGATTAAGTGTTTGATTTTGATATATTATCCTAGTTTAACAATACTTAGTCTTAAGTTTATCATCTGTTGCACCCTAGAATTTACCAGATAACACCCTAGTCGCATTGGCACATCACTCAGCCTTGATTGAGTGCTCACCTGAAGCGCGCAAAGGTACCAGGTCCCTCTTTAGATTTGTTGTAGTAGGATGTTAGTGTGATGAAAGAAGAAACATATAGATGCATAACTAATATATCATTCTACAATGTATGCTACAATCAGATCTATGATAGAACAAACTTTAAATAGTAATCATGATTGAATCAATAACATGTACTACTTAATTCCACATAGGAATGACACTTAGGTTCATCCAATATCTTCCATCTATTAATAAACATAGAATCTCCTTACAATAATGTTAATCTATACCAATGTGTGTATGGGTCTATTACAATAATTCAGTCATATGCATATATCTCTATACCTCCATACATCCCTCACTCTAATTTCTTACCACTATGTATCTCACATCATATATATATATATATAGGGTGGGGACTTTCCCTTCACCAATTATCTATTCCAAAACTAGGCCGCATGCTATTAATAGCCACGCACCGTTCACAGGCATAGCCACACATGCAAGTGTGTTATCTATAGAACTCTTATAGTTAATTGAAGTTTCATCCCTATTCTTAGCTCATCTCCATGCAAAACACTTTGATCTGATCCTCCAAAAATAGACAGTACATGGCGTGCATGTCTCTATATCGTTGATGTATTCCGCACGCCATCTTCTAGAAATAGGTCGTCATGCCCAGAATTGGCTAAGTCCTAAATACTAAACTTGTCTTCCGTGTGCAGGTCCTTCCTGTCCCTCCACACCCTTGATCCTGGCCTTCTCTCCCATGCAGACTCCTTGTTTCTCTAACAAGTATTCTCTGATCAATATTACCCCACACTAATCTCATTGTCATCTCGACAATGGGTATTCCTCCAAAAATTGAAGTAAAGAATAGAATAATGGAAAGAATAAGAATGAAAGAATGTAGAAAAATAAAGAATTTTTATGAGGTTATGAGACAGCCTCCTATGTATCAGTTTGAAGTATCAATTCTGGACACTCCTCTTTTATCTCGGCCTCTAAAACTTATCATTCAGTGAGTGCATGTCCTACTTTTTCTGGGATGTCCACAACAATGGATTCCAACTCTTCCCTCACAATCTCTTCCTTTTCATTCTGTAGAACCAACACAATGTTGGACATTAATGTCATTATTCCTTCTAAAAGATCCATATTCTTTGTAATTAGCTTCCTCAGATCTTCCATCCAAGTCTTGTGCGGCTCTTGTGATGTTGCCATGGCCTCTCGTTTCTACTTAACTATTGACAAACTTTCTACGCGACCCAATGTCTCATCCTTCATTGCTTTCTGGACCTCATTATTTTCTTCTAGGGTCTTTATGCTAATAAGCACCTTTGGAGATGTGCATATATTTAAAGCCTACTCTTCTTTATTCAATACTTCTTGTAACGCTTTCAGCATCCCTTTAAAATATGCAATCTTTTGCATCGCTGAGGCTTTCTCTCGTTCTGCATCTTGCTCGGACTTCTTTGGCGTTGTCATGCATAGAGGTTCATCTTCAAGTACTAAGTCCACCAACATTCCTACTTAGTGTATAGTTGACGGAAACGTCCGTGGTACCTTGGCCTCCAAGTGTGGCCTCACTCTAATGACAGTCTCCTTAATATCCTTTGCGATGTTGATAAATAATTCGATCTTCTTCTGTGTCAAGTCCCTCTTTTGTTTTATGGACACTATCTTTGTATCCTTTTTCTTTAGCTCCTTGTGCAGCACTCTGATTGTTGTAGCTTTGTCCATTTTTCTTCTAGCCACTTCAGCAGAAACCTTCACCAATGCGTTGCTGACCTGCTCATCTGACATGACATTAGGATTTACTGTGATGTGCCTAGATTTGGGTGCCTTTTTCAGCTGTCTCAAAATGCATGACTCTTCATATACATTGGGTGTGCATTGACCATAATAGTTGCTTAATAGTGTGCACAGTCACCATATCCTCATCCATTATCTCCCATCTGAATAAATCCTTCTATGCTATCATTCTCTAGAAGTGGGCACGGACAATTTTTCCTGCATCCTCTACATACCCCATGGCTAGTGGAATGTGCTCTCCACTTGTTCTTCTAGATCCTTGTTGCTTAGAGACTTTAGATTCCAAATTTGGGACTTGTGTCTCCATGTCCTGAACATTCTCAGCAGTTGTCTCCTCTGTTCCCTTCTTATCCTCTTCTCTTCCCTTTGATCCCTTACCTAGTTCTTCTATGTTCTCTGGAAGTGTGGGAGAATTAGGCTCGCTTTCCTCTGACTCTTCTACCTTCTCATTTAACTTCAGTTTCCTCCTTTTCACGGTTACCTCCTTCTATGGATAGATTCTGGTTGATCTACGCACCGTGGTTGGATTAGCACTGTGGGTGCTTGTTATCCTAAACACCCTCTTAAATATGTGCTCCCCTTGGACTTCATTCAAGTCCTCATCATCCCCCTCTTGTGGCTGAGGTGGTGTAATGGTGCGCTCATCTTCACCCTTATTTGTAGGATGTCTCTTACCTCTATGCTCCAAACCACCACTATCTTTGCTCTCCTCCTCATCATCCTCCACTTCAATTGGATCTGTGGGCTTAGGGGTTGGGATGTTCTCCATTATATTCTTTCCCTTTGGTGGTGCTGGAAGTACAAACTCACCTTCCATATATTTTTTATTCTCCATCTTTGGCTTCAACAGAAGATACACTAATGTTGCCCCTAAATCTGCTACAGCCAGACTTATTGGCTTAATATTCAACACCTCTGAAATGATCCTCTTAGTGAAGGCACTTCTTCTAGGATACACATACTTCTTTCTCAATGTGTGGTAGTCACAGTCTACCTTATCTGCATTGAATACTAGTCGACGTGTGTCTATAAATCTATGAACAAATGCTTGGACATACCTTGCAGTGAATGCATAAGGTAACTTACACCAAGGGCTCCAGACTCCATCTTTCATTGGGAAGTGTGTGATGCAGAAATGCTGATATACAGCAAACTAGACTTGTTTTACTACTACTGGTGGTAGGTCCATTGGGATGTGCCACTCTTCTCCAAATTCCACACGGAGCCTATCATACCATTTCTCCACCGTTTGCTTTACGTCGTCTGTCATGACCTCTTTACATAGATACTTGTTGAACCTTTCAACTGATGACTTATTCTCCATGGGGTATTCCCATACTTTTTCCTTCGGTCTGTCTGGTACTCCAATTTCCATGAATACTAGTGATAGTAGAATAGCCCCAAAGTTGATCTTCCCTCCTATACGTGTTTCCTTGACTATCTTCTCGATTACGCTCTTCTGAAGCATGTTCATCAGCTAGACCTCCATCGCGTGCAATGCATAAAGAAGGTAGCATAAATTCTATAAGGAGAATAGCTTCCACACTAAACCCCAACTGAAACGGTGTGGCTTTATTCAATCGCTTATAAGTTGTTCTATATGCCCAAAGAATAGCTGACACTTTTTCATCCCAATCCTTTCTTCCAACATCACAATTTTTTCTTCAAAGTCTGGCTCAAAATCTAGTTGAAAGCCTCAATAGTTCCATTTTCCTAATGATGGTAGGGTGTATTTTTATGGTGTGTAACCATAAAATCATCTAATATGATCCTGATTGTCTCATTCAAAAAGTGTGTACCCCTATCACTTGTCAAGCTTAAAGGACATCCATATCTTGTAAGAACATTCTCCCATAGAAACCTAGCCATTATAGTTGTTGTACAGTCCTTTGTAGGTGCTGCTTCTGCCCACCGTGTGAGATAATCTATGCAAGTAATGATATAGAGTGATCCAGTTCTGCGCACGGCTGGAAAAATAAGTCCTACAAAGTCAACAGCCCATTGCTCAAATGGTTTGGCACTAGTAATTAGTCTCAAAGGCATCTCATCTCTTTGCCCTAGTTTTCCTAGGCGTTGACAATGATCACACACCTTACAATATTCTTTACAATGTCTCCCACCATAATCCAGTAAGTAAGATCTTCCAGGCAGTCACATCACCTGCATAATGGCCTCCTGCAATACCACCATGATCTTCTTCCATAATATCCTTACGCTCATGTTCTAATACACAATGGCGTAATACTTCATCTCTGCCTAACTTGTAGAGGTCACCACTGGTTAACATAAATGGTGTTGCATGTATAGCAAGATGTTTCTTTTCTAATGCCTTCATTCCTTCTGGTGTTATACCATTCCGCAGAAAGATAACAATGTCTTCTAATTCTGATGGCACGTTGTAACCTATATACTTGTGCATTTGGCATGGTTTCCTCAATTGTTTGTGCTTCCTCTCCTAAGTTGATTCTAGATAAATGGTTTGGTCCAGAATTTTTTTTCCCGTGCTTCACCAAAACTGTGAAATCAAACTCTTGAAATAGGAGTACCCATCTACGTATGTGCCCCTGTAGGATGGGCTTGTTTACCAAGTACATCAATGCCATGTGATTTTTATAAAACACAAATGGTGTTGCCAACAAGTATTGCCGATACTTGTGTAATGCATAAATCATGGACATTGCTTCATGCTATGTAGTTGTATAATTTTGTTCAGCATAAGTCATCTTCCTACTAGCAAAATAAATTGGATGATCGATAATACCTTCTCTAGGTTGAGATTACACAACACTAATGGCCATGATAGAGGCGTCTACATGCACATGAAATTTTTTATCCCATAAGGGAAAGTATAGAATGGGCGCAGTAGTAATTTTGTCTTTTAATATCTCAAACGTGCACTGCTATGGTTCTCCCCAATAAAATGTACCTTTCCCCTTCAGTAATTCTTCCAAGGGTTCAACAATGTTGGCATACCCTTTGATGAATTTTCTATAATATCTTATATGACCTAAAAATCTATGCACCTCACTTTGACTGGTAGGTTCTTCTAGGCCTAAAATGACTACAACCTTAGCTGGATTAATGAGCAAACCTTCCTTACAGATTATATATCCTAACAATATTCCAAATGGTGTAGAAAATATGCACTTCTTGATGTTGAAAGAGATACTCAACTATATGCACCGTTCAAACATTAAGCATAGATTGTCACAATGATCTTTCATAAGCCCATATACTATCCAATCATCTAGGTAGACCTATAAGAAGTTGTGAATAAAATATTTAAATACCTGAACAACTATGCGCGAGAATACAGTAGGCGTGTTTTTTCAATCCAAAAGGCATCGTAGTATAGGAAAAACTACCCCATTCAATAGTAAATGTTGTCTTTTCTTGATCCTCCTAAGAAATCCTAACCTGATGATACCCAGAAAACCCATCTGTAAAGGAGTATATTTCATGCCCTGCAACGCCTTCTAGTATTTCTTCAGTAAATGACATAGGGAACAGATCGGTGATGCATGTAGCATTCAACGCCCTGTAGTCCACACATATTCTAATTCATCTATCCTTCTTGATATTGATCACCATTGGGCTAACCCATTCTAACTCATCAAGGGGTTTAATAATTCAAGATTTTAACATTTTATCGATCTCTTCTTTTATCTTTTCATGCACATTAGAATTCATTCTGTAAGGCCTCTTTCTAACTATGTGTGCACCGTCCTTAATATTTATCTTCATTTCCCTAAGTGATCTATGCATGCCTTTAAGTCCATGATACCCTTGAGGGAATATTTCCTAATAATCCCTGAGTAACTCAATGATCTTTGCTACCTCCAAGTCTGACCAGTAGTCTCCAATTATGGCCTCCTTAGGCTTAGCCTCTGAACCAATATTCACCTTCTTTTTCTTCATGGGTTCATGATAGGCATGTGTATCCTTGTATGTACTATCCAAGACCTCGCATACCACTTGTGAATTTTCAATATCTAGGTTCTCAACTTCGTCATCATCTACCATGTAAGCCATCTTTACTTTCTCTTTCTCAAGGAAAGCGCGTTCAAGTAGTACGAATTCCATTTCTTCTTCCTTCTCAAAATTCTCTCTAGAATCTGTCTCACCAAATAATTCTTGAATATGCTCTTCCGATTTTGCACTATCTCCCATGGTTAAGCACTTGATAAATTTTAATGCCTCTTCTATTATAGGTTGAGAAGAAAAGTATTCAAAGGTCTGGATCATCCCTGCAGTAAAATTTTTCACTTTTCCAGTTTCCAGTCTCTCGATGTAGTTCTGAATATACATACTAGGCATGTGCGCATCCTTGTAACATAAAGTACAATCTATGCACCCATAGTGAAGGTGGTAATGCTTCATGTCATGTTGTCTAGAGTCTCTCACACTGTTGAATGTGATGCTGAACAAGTTGATCACAATGATAAGTGTAGATATGTGTAGCTGCATTGTTCCTTAGAAACCTAATAGATAGGGCGATTCTAATCTCTTCCCATTCTATAATATTATCATTTTGGACTACCCACCAGTGCGTTGTTTTCCTGTGAAAGGTATATACTAACATAGCTCTTATCTTAATTTGATCTATCCACTGTGTTTTTGTGGCTTTCAAAAATGTAGGAAGATCTTCTGCCCCTGTATACCAAGGTACTATGCTACCTATCTATCAGACCGAACAAAGTCCATTCTTGTGTGCAACCACACTTTTTACTTTGCGCCCTACTAATTCATATGTACCATGAGCCCAATTGTCACAACCAATATACTTCAGTTTAAGTCCTGAATAGCGCATATAAAAATTTAGTTTAAGTCCTCCTCACTTAGAGGCTCAACATATGGTGTAGACTTCCCATCTGTCAATGGTATCACAACCCTTTCCTCCTTGTTCTCAAAATTGATATACCCCTTGCTGAATCTCAAGTCAGTGTTATTCACATAACACCAAGGGCATCCAAGCAAGGCTAGAAAATTGTTTGCTTCTGCAAGTGCTAATACCTCAAAATCCCTTGTGAAATTGGCCCCTTGTATGGTTATAGATGCATCCTTCAAAACTCCTATGGGAGTGGCCTTAGTAAAATTTTCCTTAAACAACACATTAAATGATGGCTACAATGGAGGCCTCCCCATTTGTACCCATGCATCTAATGTAAGCACATTTACTTCCACACCTGTATCAATAAATATGTTGCTCAACAACCACCCATCCACAACAGCATTTAGAGTAATTTCCTTGTCATAGTCAATGCTATCAGGGGGAAGATTTTCATGCAAGATCTTCCGTCCAGTTTCAAAACTTGTGTGCAAAGTGTTCCCCTTTAACCAACTTCCTAATAGTGGGATAATGTTCTCCTAGCGCAACATTCTACACAATTCTTACAGATCATCGATATTAGTATGGACTGTCTCTGATGTTTTATTTTTGTCCTTTAAGTATTGTATCTCACCCTGAAGATTCCTTAGCACTTCCATGATATCTTGATAAACCTCCTTCTGATGAGCAAGATTTCGGTACCTTACATGCAAAACCTCATCCTTGGTGATCGTAGGCTTCTAGTGCAATGCTTCTCTTGAGTTTGCCACTTCATCGCGTGTAGTAATATTCATTTTCAATGCCTTGAGTCCTTCTACTATCTTGGGCATCCACTGATCTTCTACCACGCACTGGATTCTAACCATCTCGATGTCTTGGTTTTCTTACTTATGTTGCTTACTTAGATGCTCATATAAGTTCGGGCACTCTTCATAGCTATGGTTCTTCCCGCAGAAAGAACATGCAATATTCTAAGGACATTCATGCCTATAGTGATTATAAGATCCACATTTACAACATGTTCCATGAGGAAACTCACCTCTTCCTCCACCACAGCCTCATCCTTCATATCCAGCAGGATATCCACGTCCCTTTCCACAACCTCCTTCAAAATGCCCCTCATTCCTGTCATAGCACGTTTGATTATGATCCCGATCCTAGTGCTCATTCTTATCCTTAGAATTATCTGTTACACTTGTATGTCGTACCCCAATGTCTATAGCATCCTTGGATCTAACCAATCAACCGATAATCCTTAGTATCATGGGTCGTGGACCTACAAATCTTGCAAAAACAAGATACATTCTTTTATATCACATGAAGTAACTAAGAATAGTGACTAGCATCATGATTCAAATGGCATATCTCACAATCCAACAGTAATGAGCATACATATCTGTGAGGGCAACTATCCTTAGTGTGACCTTCCACTTCACAATATGTACACCAAATTCCTAAGCGTGTTTCATGGGCTGAATTTGTTGAGAGATTCTCTAACTGCTTTGCCATAGTGGAAATTTGTGCCTCTAACAATAGACTAATGCCACTGGTAATGCTCCCAATTGCCTCATCACGCAAAGATGCTTCAAGTGCTTTGCATGGATCAGTGTATGTCTTATGTGACAGCGCCCTTCTAAATGGTGTAATCAATCCTCCAACAAACCATTGTACATGTTGGCTAGTGTGAATATCATAAGATATCTTAGATAGAAGTGTCTTAAAGTGAGCATCATACTCACGTACACTCTCAGTAGTGCCTTGCTTGATATCCTTGAGTGCACTTATACTCTTCTGCTCAAACTTAGGGATATGGAACTCTTTCAAGAAAGCATTTTTCAATGTTGCATAATCCACACAAGTTTGATTAGGGTCAAACTTCTTATACTAGTTGTGTGCACATCCCTGTAGTGTAATAGCAAATTGATTTTCCTTACACTCAGCAGTCGTGATCCCTTTAGCGCGCCACAATATTTTACACATATGCACATGTTTGGTAGCATCCTCTATACCTCTATACTCTAGAAGACGAAGAGACATCTCCATATAAATATTTTGTGGTTACTGCAGACCTTGACCACCTGATCTAAAACCTCTTGTGTTCCCTCTTCCTCCAAAACCACCGGAACTAGAACCACATATACCTCCTGATCCTCCACCTATAGTGGGAATAGGACCTGTAGATGTACTCCCTTGTGTTTCGACAATAGTACTATACTAGACCCCTACAGTCTGTGAGGTAGTTCCACTTCCATTGGTGAATCCAACATTATGCGCACTCACATTCTGTACAGATGATGTGCCTAAGGATGTTCCTCTAAATATCATTGAATTTGTTTGTCCTGCCATCGATGTACTTTCTCCCTGACTTACTCCTACTCTCCTACTTCCCAAGTTCACTTGTTGGTTACTTGTTGTACTAGATACTGGAAAACCAAGCACAAGGGATAGGTCACCAGGTGAATTAAGATGCTCACCCGCAGTCCAGGTAGCCTCTGCTGGCACACTTTTGTGTGAGGCTGAGGGGGGATCTCTGTCATGTTTTCCAAGATGGTGGAGTTCTTGATGCTCTAGCTCCACATCTTCTACATGAGGTGTAAATCCTTCACGATTCATCTCTCTTCTCAATGCCATACTTTTTGCAATGGAACGCTACTTCTCTGTCTCCCTCTCGCGCACCTCATTATGCTTAAACCACCTTTCCTCTCTCTACCTCTCTGCCACTAGGTCTACCATCTTTCACCAAACTTGTTCCTACCCTCGTGCATGGTGAAGTTTAGTTAGCCATTGGTTTACTATCCAAGTTCAAAGTTACCATCAAGATCTTGATCGCCAGCAGAATACCTCACAAATATACTCTTCTTGGATACCGCAAAAATTGGAATTTAGCTACCTCTAGGAAAGATTACATCGAAATTGAATACCCCAGAATATAACTATTTAGAACACCACAAAACCATGTATCCATAGTGTGAGTCCAGATCAGATCAGCATCATAAAGGGCATAAAATTCTTCCCGTGTCCAGACAATTGTGTGATACCTCCAATTCTGTTGAGATGCATAAGAAGTAAGCCACTCATATAGTTATATTGGAAAGATGGCAAAAAATCTCTCATATAAGCTATCATATAGATTCTATTCTACCCAAGTCCGTGTGTTAAACTCATATCCACTGTTGAACCACCATGCATATTCTACCTCCAAATTGTGTATACATTCCTCAATACTTGCTAGAGTTAACGGGTACGTCTTCATCGCGAACCATCTTAAAAACAACTGAAAAATAGGTCCCGGTAACAGAACTAATGTTGCAGCCTAGAATTTACCAGACAACACCCTAGTCGCGTTGGCACATCACTCAGCCTTGACTGAGCGCTCACCAGAAGCATGCAAAGGTATCAAGTCCCTCTTTAGGGTTGTTGTAGTAGGATATTATCGTGATGAAGGAAGAAACATATAGATTCATAACTAATCTATCATTCTACAATGTATGCTACATTCAAATCTATGACAAAACAAACTTTAAACAGTAATCATGATTGAATCAATAACAAGTACTACTTAATTCCACACAGGAATGAGACTTAGGTTTAGCCAATATCTTTAATCTATTAATAAACACATAAGCTCCTTACAATAATGTTAATCTATACCAATGCGTGTATGGGTCTAATACAATAATTCAGTCATATGTGTATATCTCTATACCTTCATACATCCCTCACTCTAATTTCTTACCACTATGTACCTCACATCATATATATAGGGTGGGGACTTTCCCTTCACCGCTTATCTATTCTAGAAATAGGCTGCATGCTATTAATAGCCACGCACTATTCACAGGCATAGCCACACATGCAAGTGTGCTATCTATAGACCTCTTATAGTTAACTGAAGTGTCAATCCTATTCTAAGCTCGTCTCCATGCAAAACACTTCAATTCGATCCTCCAAAAATAGACAATGCATGACACGCATGTCTCTGCATCGTTGGTGTGTTTCGTACGCCGTCTTCTAAAAATAGGTCGTCATGCCCAAAATCGGCTAAGTCCTGAATGTTGAACTTGTCTTCTGCACGCGGGTCCTTCCTATCCCTCCGCGCCCTTGATCCTGGCCTTCTCTCCCGCGCGGACTCCATGTGTGTTCTCTAACAAGTATTCTTTTATCAACATGATCTTTCATTGGAATTTTCAAAACCAAAAATTTCAGTATCTAAATACTTAGTAGTGCTTTCCCCATAGAGTCATCAATTATTATTTCTTAACAAACCTCATTTTCAAAATAGTTACTTTTAAAAATATGGAGGCACTTTGCTTTAAAAAACTGATGGTAATACTTAGGAAGTTACTTTTTTATCTTTGAAGGCATTCCTTGTTTTTCCTAAGTGTTTGTTTTAAGTACTCTCATTTTTAAGTTTATTAGTGTTCACACTAAAATATTAAGTTCTTATACTTAAGATTTTTTTATTGCTCACACTTTGAAAATTTCTTACTCACACTTTGAAAAATTAGTACTCGCACTTTGAAAATCTAGTTCTCGCTCTTGCTTACTTTCTGTTTCTCGCACTCGTACTTAAAAGTTTACATCACACTTAGAACTTTCATTACTCGCACTTTGAAAACTTAAAATCATCACATTTTTTTATTTCTCACACTTTGAATTTATTTTGTTCTTACACTAATGTATTCCTCGTAGTTTCAAATATTATTACTCGCACTTCATGTTTGAAAGGATTTATTCTTCATAGTTAAATATTTTCCCTCGTGGTCAATAATTTCAAAACTTCATGGCTGTGAAATTTCAAAACTCACGACTCGCAAATGCGTATGGTCCAAAGTTCAAATCTCGCACCATACTTAGAAGGGCTCACACTTCTTAAATGTAAAATAAACATTAATTCCATGACACCTCAATAGTCGGAGAATGGTGATCCATTCACAATAATACACGTGACACTCAGAGATCATGTGGCTTATTACATGGCACACACATGGCACCCAGAGTAAGACTAACGATTAAGATTAAATTTGAACGTGTGCATGTGTATGCTCCACATGAAAAGGATAACATTTCCAAGACAAAAACATTAAGTCATACATTATGCATCATTACTACAGGAACACCGATTTAAATCAAAATATTGTTCAATCTATAACAGGTGCATGAGCCAAGGTCATTTACAAAGAACCAAATTATCAAAATATTGAATTCACAAATATTATAGAGGCAAATGATTTAGGGAAATCAAGTGTATAAACATTTATGTAAACCTATGCAGATCAAAGGATAGTAATAGACATAGTTTTGGATCCTAACTCACTTGAAAATGAGTTCCCCATTACTCTATAATATTCTCAACAATTCGGAGGGAGAGAACTTATGTAGATGTTGTGGAATAAGAAGGGATGACAGATGATCATATTCAAAGATGTGCATACATGCATGTCTTAAAGAAAGTATGTCTACATCAAATATTAGTTAAAACTAGATTTATTTCCACATCCGGACTTACTTGCTCCCATATTCACCCTCACTAAAGAAAATGATGGAATTTTACTTTCAAAAGTGTTGGCCATTATGTCTTGGTGTTTTCACTGATGTCAAATACCATTAATGGAAAAGATATTTTAGGTGATTTATGAGTCTCTATGAGGTTTCATGATGATGTATTACATTGGTGAGTGTTTCTTGGGTGAAGTAGAATGGTGTTTAAATGTGTTTGGTGCATGGTCCAAGTATGTATGGTCTAGTGTATGAAATAAAAAAGTTGGTTAAAGGTATATCATGGTTATTATGACATGTGAGAGGTGTTAATGAGTCAATAATTTTTCATCATGATCATTTCATAAGTTGTCATAGTTGAGTTAGGTCATTCTAGACTTATTCATATACCTAGTGTATGGAGTTTGGTATGGAAGCATGAGATATAGAGTTGGGAATTAAAGCACAAGAATATTAGGATTTTTTTTGACATTTCATATGATGTGTATGATGAGTTTCATATCATTCTTTAAAAAAATTATGAGGTTTCATGGTCTTTTGAAGCAAGTTTCTTAGGAACAAGGCTAGTAGACACAAGTAAGTCTCAGTGGATGGAAATATTAAGATATATTTGAGAATGGATTAGTGTTTACATGCATATAGAATGTTGTTATGATTCTTCATGACAAGTTTCAAGTCCATGTGATGAGTATTTTTGAAGATATTGAATTTTTGCCAAAACCAGGGTTTCAAAGGTGTGTTTTTGTGTTAAAAGTTGACTTTCATATACTCATTGTGGGTGGTATGGTTTGCATGGGGACCTAATATATTTGGAATATATTATTAGGTCATCTATGAATATTTTCCAATAATAATTAGGTAGTTTTATCGTCGCATTTTTATGAATGATTGTTAATAAGATAAACAAGTTTGAAACCCTCCTAAAACCTTAGTTGAGCAACTACTTGGAGGAAAATTCTTGTAGTGACCCAATTTTGACTTTTTTGGAAAAATAAATTATTATATGTTATGTAGGAATACTCCATCTATATCCATGTGTTATTTAAATTTTTTTACAGTGTGTGGGCCCTACTCAAATATTCTTATTTCTGGAAAGTTTCAGTTTTTGCAAAATTTTCCCTTTGAACCTATTGACTAATTTACCATTTATTGAAGAATGGGAGTTTTAATACATGTCCATGAAAATTTTAGATCATGGTTGTGCCTCTAAGGTATAAAGTGTGCCCTATTTATGAGTACTGGTTTTTGGGCAGTTTTAAGCAGTTTGGGAAAAGAATGGTTTTAGAGGAGCTACAGGTATTTTTATGACTTTGTTTAAATTTTTCCATGATCCTTATTCCAAGAAATTTCCAATGATATATCACACTTTTTTTTTCTAAGGTATGAGCAAGTTATGGCCTGTTTTTTGAAGGTCAATTTTGAGGGTGTTTGGTTATGCATGCTCTTGAGTGGTTTCTTGAGGAGAGACGATTATTTTGAGTTTTTTCATGGTTTCTGGAGGTTTTTGAAACCTTATACAACATTTATAAGCATGTTCCCTACGTTAGTGAGGTTTTATTTTGTCTTCTTCATTCAGATTTGGTGAGTTTTCTTGTTTTAGTGCATTTGGTCTTCTTGTGTCCCAAATGATTATTTTTGGGTTGTTTATGATATTTCCGACCTATGAGGACATTTTTAGAATTTATCTAGGATATTTTTATGATTTTTATGGAATTTGGCATATGAATGCCGAACTCTATGTATTTGCGTCATAATTCATGTATAAAAGTAAAGTTAAAATGCTCATTTGAGCTAGTTGAGAGGGCTAGAGTTTGAGTGACCTAAAGGGTATTATTTGGAGCTTGAAGGAGGTATTAGTGATCATAATGAGGAGAATATTTTTTAAGTTATAACATTACAAAGTGAGATTAAGTGATGGTGAGCTAAGGAAAAGAGTAAATCAGCTTGAAGAAGGAGATTTTGAGTAAGAAGGGGAGAGTTTATTTTGAGAGGGTTTGAAGAGTTGTGCGTATCATAATTGATCATACATTTATAAGTGGTTACTTTTGTGTTTGATCACCTTATGGGGTTGTAACCTCCTTTTGGGTTAGTGATCCTTGGGGGCTTGGTTCCTCACTAAAGAAATATTGCATGGTGTTTAATATTCTTGCAATTCATTTTTTATGAGTAATATTAGTAGAGGTTTCAATGGGTTTTCTTCCCCTTGATGGTTTCCCACTTTAAAAAAATTTTCATGTGTACTCTCTCTTTTTTATGTTCTTTTGAATGGATTTTACACACATGATAAGTTCATAATTGGCTATGGATGTTGATTGAATGGTTTGAATGTTGAATACATGTAATAGAATTTTGTAGGACTAATTTAGCCCCCCCTGCCTCTCATTATATTATGTTTCTAATCATTGGTATCAGAGCTATGACCTTCTGAAGCAAGTTTAACCACTTGAAGGTGATCCTAGAAGAATAATATGGATAAGTGAATACGGAAAGAGAACCAAGAGTTGAGAGCCATGGCCAAAAAGGATAAAGAGACTATCAAGTGTCTCAAGAGTCAGTTGGAGATGGATATTTCAGATTTGATTTCAAAGGAAGATGATTGTAATCAGTTGAATTCTAATCCATGTTATAGTAGTGTGTATAATGATCTTGGAAATGAAAAGGTTGAATTATATTTTCATGATGAATTGGTTCATCAAAGATTGGAGAATCTCAAGCTGAATTATAACATCAAGGAAATGGAATCTCAAGTTGAAGGATTAATTGTTGATCTCAATTCCAACGAGGAAGATTGTGTCAAGCTCTTGAAGAAGATAGAAACCATAAAGGACAAAGAATATGAATGCATCAGATGTGAATCAGAAATGATGTCATTGAGATCATAATTAGAGTAGGTATCCATCATGTTGGAATCTTATGAGAAGGGCTCTAAGGCTCTAGATGGTTACTCAAGACAAGAAGATGTAGTTCCTAATTCAAATATATATCAAAAGAGAGATGCATGTGTAAGCTAGGTCACTATCAATAATTCAAACTCTATGAAACAACCAAATGCTATGAGGTATGAAAATTTTCATGGTTATTGTTATGCTTGCAATGTTTTTGGTCATATAGCAAGGGATTGTAGGAGGTTTTTTAGTTATGTGTATCCTTGGAGTAATGGAAGAGATCATAGTATTCATCAATCAAAAGATATGTAAGATTTTATTTTAAATGAGTGTCATCTCAAGGGTCATATTACAAGGTGTTACTTCTATGAATCATCAAGAAAAATGAAGAATGTTGAATCTTCCAAAATTAAGGAAGTATAGATGCCAAATACAGTCAAACAGAAATCAAGCTCAATCAAGGCTGCTACGAAGCCTATTTATGCAAATGAATTCAAGGAATCTGAATCAAAGGTTGAAGATAATCACTTATGCTTGAATACAATTCATTCACCAGTGTTTGAGAAGATAAGAACCCTATAAATTCTTTAGGATACTTATAAATCTATAAGGTGCGTTCTATGATTGTTCTTGAGGTCTGAGTTTAGGATTCCTAATAGTTAGGTGTCTAATAGTTGGTGTCAAGGTTTAGAGATAACCACATTGTTTCAAGACCTCATTCAGGTCTGTAGTGGTCTTAATTTGATGGTTCAAAGTTTGTACGTCTTAAACAAGTTCTGGAAGTTCCTTAAGGAGTATTGTTAGGAATGTGAGCTAGTATCAAATGGTATATCTTGATCTGTGGACTGTATATTGGTATGGAAGAGCCTTATAAATTTTAAGATCTAAGTTATATCATTAATTCAGTTATATAAGGAGTTGGTTAAAGCTTGGAAATGGTGATAATGTTTGTGTCAAGAGTTCAATCGTAGTCATGTATTGTGTACAAATCTAAAATTATTCAATTATGTTGTTTCCTTGAATATGAAAGAGTCCAAATGTGAAAATTTTGGTCATGAGGGTTCATGTAAGGAATTTGTCTCTGTCTAGTATATGTCATTGTTGATTGGTCTTAAGATTTGATACTTGTTATCATCATCAATAGTATGGAAATTATGTTCCAGGGGGAGTTAGTAAGCATTCCAAGAGTATATATCGCCTTGTGAGTCTTTAGAAGTTCATGGTCTAGTGTTCTAAGTACCAAATGTTGATTAGAAAGAAGTATGTTGTGAGTAATTATAGGTTCATCAGTATAAGTAAGTCAATATATGCATGTAGAGCTCTGTTTTTTAAAATCTTGAAAAGAATAAAAAATATGATGGTCTCTGTCAAGTTACATATATATGAAAAATCCCTTGATCTAAAAGGTTGTAGGTTTTTAGAAGAGAGACAAAAGGTGGTATACCATGAGGATTTAATAGTCTAACGTTTCTCTATAAATAATTTTTTATCTAACTTTTCCCCTCAGGAAAAATTGATCAAACAAAGTCTTACACAGGAGAGATGGAGCGGTTGGTTTGGTCATACGAGCTCACATCCGATTTCAAAAATCAGGTTGTAGGCAGGATCGTCAATGAAATGTAGGGTCAGAAAATCATAATCAATAGGAATGACGAATGATATCAGAGCTCAAGATGAAGAAGAATATAGAAAGGCTCGAATTTTTCAGTCTTTACATTTTTGGCACTTTGAAGAAACAAGGCAAAAAATGGTCAGCAATGTCTGAAGTCCCGAAGTTTGAAAGTCTGAAATTTCAAACTTTCTCGGGGTTTTAGAGAACTTGAGAAGCATGCCAAAGATGGAGCAGTAATGTCCAAAATCCCAAAGTCCTAAAGTCTAAAATTTTAGACTTTCAAGGTTTCAGGGTTTTAGAAATTTTGGGAATCGTGCTAGAAAAGTAGAGAGAAAAAAGTTCAAAATCCTGAAAGTCTGAAATTTTAGACTTTCAGATTTTGGAATTTAGGGGTTTCGAACTTCATAGTTTCGGAAGTCTCGACCCCAAAAACAAGAAAATCACCCCTCAATGTCTGAATTCCCAAACTTTGAAAGTCTGAATTTTCATACTTTCAGATTTTCAGGTTTCAGACTTTTGGAACTCTTAGGACATTTTTCACAGAATGACATCTTGACCTTTAGATGGCCATATGTTTCAACTAAAAGTTTTCCATTTTTTGAGGTGTTCCAGGTTTCTTACCTACCACCATAATGAAGGTATGGGCTTCCTTTCTTACCTAACAAGGAACAACACATGGAGGCATGGGTTTTGCAGTAGAACCCATCATTGTTGCAGGTGAATTCAATGTATTTCTTGGGTGGTTGGAATAGGAATTCAAAATTCTTCTATTTCCTTCTCTCATTCTTCCTATATATTGTAAGGAGGGGCATTTTTCTAAAGGTTGGACATTTTTTCTTTGCACCCTCCCTTCTTCTCTTGTCTGCAAGTGAACTTTTGGAATTCAAACCTCCCATCTAAACTGTAAAATACAATCTTGCCTCTTGGCCATTGTAATGCACTATATCAAATATTTGGAGCAACAATAAAAAGTATGTGGATGATTTTCAACCCTCTCTTTTGTTATTGCATCTTCCTGTTTTCTCATTGCAATCCTAGTTATCTATGCATGATGGTTATATTTCATTTTAATGGTCTATGTTTAATGGAAAAGCAAGTGTTCAACATTCCTTTGGTGCAACACCTCTGTTAGAATAGGTTTAATTTCTCACATCTTCTTAACCCTATCTCCTTGGAAAGTTAGAGTAGATCCTTTACAAATTGTATGTGTGCACCTGAACAGAGGAATAGGAACAAGCCTTCAGTCGGAGAGCTCTCTCGATTGCAAAGTCCCACACTTTGGGAAAATCTCCATGTTATGTAATTACACTGAGAGTCTCAACCCATCGAGTTGCACACATTCAGGGGTGTTGTTATTACGCATCAATAATTTTGGCATGCCCGGTGGGACCAAGAGGTCATTCCACAAGCTTTGAAGGTATTTTCAAGAAAATTATATTTATAAATTGTAGCTTCTCCAATTTTGGACTTTTCACCTCCCAAGCTGAACTCCGAAATCAATTTTTAGGGGCTTAACTTGCTCAAAATAAGTCCAAATTTCACCAGTTGATATATCTAGGGCTAACCTTCAAAAGGGTATTTTTTAGTTTTTTGAAATTTTATTTTCAAAATTTTGGAGTTTTTTGAATTTTGGGTTTCAGAATTTCAAGATTTCAGGATTCTCTCAATTTTGGGTTTCGAAATTTCAGGTTTCAGGTTTTCAGACTTCTCCAAATTTCAAGGTTTCAGGTTTTAGACATTCAGAAGTCTTGCATTTATAGGTTTTCAGGACTGTCATTCCAAATCAAATTTCAACCTCCAGAATCTCAAACACACAAGTCTTTCAAGGTTTTCATTTTTATTCTCTCAAGTTTGGTGTGTAACTTGTCAAAATATAGCCTTTAGAGGCTCATTTTCCAACATGCCTAGCGACTCTGAAGGGATAGAATTCATTGGTGTAGTAGCACAAGTATCCCAAGTACATGAGAAGAATTTGAACTAGGTTTGATACTAGAGAAGAGGGACTATTTGTCTACTTGCAATTATCACTGGGTAGAGGAAGGAGAGGGAGAAGACTGCAAAGATCACCATCTCCACCTAATAGAACCTTGTCTACACATCCACCTGGTAGACCTTTTCTCCAAGCAACAAGAATTCTCTGACCAATCAGAATGGCACAACCCAATCCCTATGTCAACTTCACGAGAAGTAGTCCATGTTATCCCCGAATCACAGCACCCCTGTGCATGTATTTGAACTCACAGGGTGATTGGATAACATGGGTACTATCTCCAAGTTGTGGGACTTGCTACTTGAGACAGACCTCCAGAGAAAGTTGGTTCTTGCTCCTAAACTACCTGCCACAATCTACTCTAATGCAGGATAAGCTAACTGTTCTAATCTAAACTTCCAAGGGACCAGGGAGAGAGAATACATAAAATGAAAGCCTACACTAAAGCGGTGATACACCAGAAAAGGAGGGTGTGAGAGTAATCTCCAAATGTGTGAAATACAGAGGGAAAGTGCACACTAGAAGAGGTGATGATAGTTCACCATAATCTAGCAAAATGCATTCACAACAATATTCCAAGCATACACAATGTTAGTGAATTCCTGCAAGAACATAATAATAGACACAATATTCTTGTAGAAAGATAAAAGGGGCAAGAAGAATGCAAGAAAACACAGCAAGGGAAGATACATCCACAAACTTTGTATTTTATTGCTTCCTGGTATGCACAGTTCAGTCTATTACAATATAAGGGCCTGGATCACCATGCAAGGAGTCCACTACAAGGGCCTACAACACACTGGCTTCACAAAGCAATTTTGGTAGAGCTTTGCTACCCAAAAACTCTCTCTTTTCAATGAGCCCAACACTCCAATTTATAGAAAAAATGAGAAGGAGAAGAGAAGGGAAAATGGAAATCCTGAAATCTGTTCTTCAACCACCTATAAGAAGCATTAAATTGATTGAAATGATTGTATATTACTTGCAAAAGGCTCCCCATACTGTCCCATGTGCTACAGCAGAGAAAGAATGATGACCATGCCTCTTAATTGCACTCCCAGCTACCAAATAAAACACTGTTCTGAACCTGGCCACGTTTTCTTAAAAAACTCAATCAATCTCTCATCAAATATGGAATTTCTTGATTTTTGTGCGTCGGGCTCGGAGCCACGATTCCAGCGGTACCAATTTTGTGTGATTTCGTTGAGAAATGCAGAAGTTATGGCCTTCTGAGTGCGGGCAGCTATTTTGGGTCTGGCAGGCGTTTTCTGTCATTTGACGGGAATGAACATTAACTGACTGGAGCTGAATATGTTTCTCTTAATTAAATATATCTCCCCCATTCCAGAAAGTCCAATTTTGTGAAAATCGGAGCTCGGAGTCAAAAGTTATGGCCATTTGAAGTTTCGTAGGTCAAACGTTGACTTTTCCTCTTCTGTCTTCGCCTATTTCGCGCTTTCGCGTCCCACGCGTCCCTCGCGTACTTTTGGCCCAGCTGTCCCGAACAAAAAACTCTTCCTTTGGGTGATCCGTGCTTTCGCGTCCCTCGCGTACTTTTGGCCCGGCTGTCCCAAATGCTTTGTGCTCCTTGTGCTGATTTCACGCGAACCGGCCGGTTCGTGTCCTTGCGTCCCACTTGTCCCGAACTGTCCCAGTTAAGCAGTTAGTCGATTTTCTCTCGATCGAACCGGCATTTCACGTCCGCCGCGTACTTTTGGCCCAGATGTCCCTCTCGCTAGCGGGCTGTTTGTGCTGATTTCACGCGAACCGAGCGGTTCGCGCCTTTGTGTCCCGGATGTCCCAAACACTTTCTTGAGCAGGACTTAGCCAATTTTCACGATTTTTCCTGGATCAACCTACTTGCCTTCCTGCAACTTTTTTTTTTTTTTACATTTTTTCAGAGCTTGCTCCCTTCTTCTAGGTCAGGGGAGTTAGAAAAATATCTGAGAGAACCTCCGAAACATGATGTTTGCTCTAAATCAATCAATATGCCTGGGACTTGAATTTTTTGAGCATGTTATCAAATTTACCCTGGGGGGTGAATTTTGGATAACAGTCCATTTGCCCTAAATACTCAAAATCAGGTCCCGATTGTAGCACTAAAGTATATTCCCTATTTCACTGGAGAAAATCATACTACTCCTATTGACCACATCCAAAATATTGCCAATGTCTGTGTAATTCACGAAATTTCTAAAATGGACATTGTGTTTAAGTTGTTGGCATCTTCCTTTAAAGGTGAAGCTTTGCAATGGTTCATAAATCTAACAGCAAGGTCTACCCAGAATTGGGACCATTTATGCATAGTCCTCCATAATCAATTTGGGGAAAAGGAAGATAGCGTGTCTTTATTAGAACAATTGACAACAATCGAGAGGGCTCCTAATGAGAAAATGACAGATTTTAATTTCTATTTCCAAAGGACATGGGATAGGATTCTGATAGCTGTCAAACCAACTGCCGAAGGAGAATTCCTTTTATTTCTTAAAGGCTATAAATTCAAATGTAGCCATGATGATCCAATTAATGGGAGGAACAACACTTCCAGGAGCCTATAACATTACTATTAAAGCTGAAAAATGCTTGATTTAAGCTGGTAAGCTAGGACGAATGCCACCAATGCCTCTTTATCCAGATGTGGGAGATCCTATAGCTATTCAAACACCAGATTTGAATCCCATTCCATCCCCTAGAAATCAAAGCAATAGTGAGGATTCTACTTCTTCAAACACTTCAAAAGAGTTACAGGAGGTCATTAAGCAATTACAGAACCTAGGAAATGAGCTAGTGACTATTAAGAGACAACAAGCTCAGGGTTCTAGGATGTATTAGCCTCAAACTCAATATTAATCTAGACCCCCATACCAGTAAAATAGACCACCAAAATCAAGTTGAAAATTAAAACCAGAACCATGGATAACCTCAAGTTATCAATCCATTCTGACCATATGATCCAAATGTAGCTTCAACATTAAGAGCCTTGGTTCCAACACAAAACAACATAGCACAGGAGTACAACTGATGCTACCCATGTAATCTTCCTCACAATCAATCAATGTGTTTCAATGGTGCATTGAATCAAGCTTTGATGTTACAAACCATAGGTGTGTCCCAAGAACCAAGTCAAGAGGGAAATCAACAACAAGAAACTCAGCAAGATGCACCTCCAATAAAAACTACGTTGGTTAATTAGAAAACATAAGACTTCTGTGGAGTTAACCAACCACATTTTCAAGGCATGGCTTCTAACACATAGTCAAAGAAGAGGAACATACATGAGGAACAACCGTATAATCCATTTGTTTCTCATCTCACTCCTACACAACAAGGAGTTAGTAGACCAAATGCAGGCCCATACATGCAAAATCAACCTAAGGCACCCTCTGCAATAGCACATGTGCCTACTCGAGCTCTAGAAAAGTTTGTGACAAGTAAGGGGGAAAAAAAGGACAATTCATCCCCTTTCAACATCATCGATAAGATGAAGAAAACAAATGTGAACATTTCCATGTGGGAGTCACTAATAATCCTAGGAGAATGAGATTTGTTGCAAGCTACAATGGCTAATTGGTTTACCTCAAATGGATCAAACCAAAGACAGGAGAAAGTTCTCACTAATGCAGTGCAACACGGTGGTAGTCAACTAAGAAATAACTTGAAGCCTCCACCATTCTATGTGTCCTTGATTGTTGGGAACCATTTGGTACACAATTGCATGGTCGATTCAGGGGCAAGTAGCTCAATAATGCCAAAGCAAATAGTAGATTAGATGAGTCTAAAGTATGAACCAGTGCTAAAATAAGTGGTACAACTATATGGTACAGTAGTAGGAACGGTTGGGGTCATCAAGGGGTTAAGTCTTACACTACATGTTTGCCCAAATGTCATAGTTTTGCAACACTTTTAGGACTATGCCTATCAAGAGACTTCACTGCCAAAATTGGTGGATATCTATCTGCGGATTGGTCACACATGCTTTTTAGGACAAAGTATGAAGCCAAAGAACCCATCAGGTCAGAACCAATTTCCAATTTCCACATTGAGCCTCACATTTTGAGCCCAATCAATGCAAATTGCTCAGCCTTTGATCAGGAATAATGTTCAAAAGATCTAGAAACTAGCACTAAGGTTAAGGGAATCCCATATTTTACTCTGGATGAATGGGAAAACAAAAGGCATGCATTCGACCCATACAAAGAAATTGAATAATATGAATTGGGTGTATATTGTGCACATGAATAAAATTCACTTATGCTCAATATCACCAAGCCAAAAAATAAAGATGATAACAAAGTTTGGAAACTATTTTTCAATGGTTTAAGAAGCAAACAAGGTGCTGGAGAAGGTGCAATTTTTATTTCACCATAGAGCATCAAGTATTATTCATCTTTTTGTTTCTAGTTTTCTTGTTCAAACAATACAGCTGAATATGAAGCCTTGATCCACAGAATTCATTGGGCTAGGAAAAGAGGCATAAAGAATCTACAAGTATTTAGTGATAGTGAGCTAATCATCAATCAAGTTAGGGGGAAACATGCCGCAAAGAATGACCTACTCAAGAGCTAAAAAATAGGGTATGGGACCTAATTTAGGATTTTGAAGCTTTCAACATTGTGTCCATACCTAGGAATGAAGCTACAGATAGGCTTGCAGTAGTTGGAGAAAAAATTTATGTGGTTGACAGTATCAAGAGAGACAAAGTGCAGCCATATATCCATGTGATTTTAAGGCCAAAAGTTCAAGATAACAACATGAGCTGGTAGGTGTTTTAGAATGATCAACAAATCATTAATTTCTTGCAAGAAGAGGCTGAATTCTCAGGTAAGAATTAGGACAAATCAGAGCAGCAGTACGGGGATCAAGTAGTGCAGCTGCGGACAAATAAGCTTCTCAAAGGTTTAGTGATACTGGAATCAATATTCAATCCTAATGACCAGTTTCGTAAAGAGAAAGCCAACATACATGTCAAGGGAGAAGATTCGGAACAAATTTTTGTTGGAGAGGGCAAAACACTCCAAATAGGAAAGGTGGCTACCGAACAAGAGAGATATGAATTCATACAACTTTTCCAAGAGTTTCCAGACGTCTTCGCTTGGAGCTATGAATACTTGAGAGGATTCAATCCGAAGCTGACACAACATACGATTGAACTAGACCTAGATGCTAAGCCCATCAAGAAAAAGCAAAGACCATTCAACCCACACATTGAGCCTCTAATGAAGAAAGATTTGAACAAGCTAATAGAGGCAAGCATTATATTTCTAATCAAGCATTCAAGTTGGGTTGCGAACTAGGTCCTAGTAAAAAAGAAGAATGGAGAAATCAAGTTGTGTGTGGAATTTCCAGATTTGAATAAGGCATCTCTCAAAGACCATTACCCACTTCCTTTAATGGAAAAAATCTTACAGGTAGTAGCTGGATCAGAAAGATTTTATCTCCTAGATGGTTACTCGGGGTATAATCAAATAATGGTAAAAGAAGATGACCAGCTCAAGATGGATTTCACTACTATGACCTCACACAAGAAAAGCGGAAGGGTCGGCTCTGTCCCATGAACTTATAATCGATCCCAAATCGAAGGGCAGGCAAGGCTTAACTTTATCAAAGGGCAGGGTCAAAATATGAAGGAGAGCTTGACATGGAGGAACAAGGTCAATGAGGAGGCCAACGGCGTTAAAGGAATTCAGATTGCATGGAAGGAAGAAGGTGGGGAAAGACTCAAAGTTTTGGACTTCGCCACATACAAGTTGACTCGGGGCCAAACAACAGACTCGCAGAAGGTGCCATGCATCATCTTGGTGCAATAAAAAAAGGTGCATCAAAGCATAGACTCCAAATGAGTGCCAACCCACCACAGGTCTAAGGTAAAACATTGGAATAGATCCGGCCATTGAAAATTCAGAACCGAAGGAGGCCTCAACGCGTCCCCCTAGTGCACAGCTTTAAAGGTAAAATCCAAAGGTAGTCTCCAAATGTGCACCAGCCCACCACGCATCCATGACCCGGTGGGGGTCTTATCAGCCGTTAAAAAGTCTTGGGTCAGATAGAAGCCTCCACGTGTCTGATAGAAGTACCTCCCAAGGTGTAAGAGGAACAGTGTCTCCAAACAAGTGCACAACTTCCACTTGTCCAAAACCCAACATAGTCACTCCTAAATAAGTAGAAGGGACCCAACCAAAAAATGAAGAAAGAGGAGCTGGACTTAATTGGCTAAGTATAAAGCAAGGCCATGGAAACCGCCTTGTGTCTCAATAGCACAACTCTAAGAATAGAATCAAAAATAGAGACCCTAAACAAGCACATGATCGGCACGTGGTCCAAGTCAAAAAGGGGGATAGAGAGGACCAAAATCAGTTAAGTATAAGAGCGTCAGCAGAAGATTCCACGTGTGTCATCGGCGTAAATTTAAAAAGTGCGGGCCAAAATTCAATTCCAAATAAGCACCAAGCCTCCACGTATCCCAAGTCTGAAAGGAAAACAAAGTCGGTAGTTGAAAAGTTAAAGGGCTCGCAGATGGCGCCACGTGTTAGCTCGGCACAACTTTAAAAGAAGAACCCAAAACAAAGACTCAAATGAGTGCCAGCTTTCCACGTGTCCTAGGGATCGAATGACAGTAGGCCCAAATCAGCTAAGTATGGAAGAGCCAACGTAAGATTCCACGTGTCTCATCGATGCAAATTCAAAAGGCACTACCCAAAGTAAAGACTCAAATGAGCAGTGAGGATTCCACGTGTCCCAGGACCTGAAACGTATTGAAAGGACCATTGAAAATTCTAAATAGGGGCAAAGCCAGCAGAGGGAGCCACGTGTCATCCCGGCGTAACTCCAAAGGTTAAAACTCAAGAGGCAGACTCAAATGTGTGCTGAGCCTCCACGTGTCTAGGATCGGGCATACGACCCCCACAAAACAAAAGGGACACATGGCCATGTTTTAGGTCAAAGTAGACTTGCGGACCCACAGAGGAATTTTTTCCAAAAGTGAATAGCAGGCTTGTGGGGCTGTGGGGAATTTCGTGATTTTGGCATTTTTTTGCATAGGGTGAAAAGTGAATTTTGGGCCCGTGGATCCATTTTTCAAACTTTTTTTTCCACCATTTTTGTATGGATTCGATTCAAATGTTCAAATGGGCATAACTTTCGATCTAGTACTCAAAATTCAATAAATTTGGCACTGTTGGAAAGATCTCGACCTCCTCTACACCATGGAGTCCTATAACTTTAATTTTGAAAATATTAGGTCAGTATAAAATAGGAAAACATCTTTCATGCCATTAATGTAGGACCCAATTACTTCAATAACCAGATCAGATTTGATTTGATCCGTCATTCTTCCTTCTTCAACACGCCAAATAGACATAGAGTGGTAGACTTGACAGATTGTAAGTGGATTTGTAAGGGGCATTAATGGTTGGTGGTTGAGCTTTAAGAGTAGAACTGAGTTTTCTTCTCTCTCTCTCTCCCCTTGACATTTCTATATATTGTAAACACTTCTATATATTGTAAAGGAGGGGCATATTCAAATGGTGTGGGGAAACTCTATAAAATCCTCTGCTTCCCTCTCTCTTCTTTAAGGTAGAATGCAGAGTTTAAGCCTCCTCCTCATGGATCTGTAAGTGGAATTTTCTTGCCTCTTTCCCATCTAATGATGCACTACCTCATGGAGCAATAAAATTTGTCTTTGTGATGCATTCTGTCCATCCTTTTCTTATGTTTATTGTCTCTTCTTGTCCTCTCATCATTTTGTGTATATTGTGCATACTCTGATGTTTATGTAGGTTCATGTGAGCTGTGATTAATGGGTCTTGAAGTAGTGTCCATGTGACATTTATCTTTGGTATGTGGTGCATCTTGTCCACCCCCTCCTCTACTCACCTCTCTCATCACTTTAAGCAGTCAGATCCATGATCTTGCCACTTCCTTTTCTAGTGTATAACCACTTAGTGTAGGCTCTCTTTCTCTCTCTCCATGTCCCCTTGGAATGGTTAGATTAGGATAGATTAGGTCTTCTTGCACTAGAGTAGCTTGTGGCAGGTAGTTTATGAAGCAGGAACCAGCCTTCTCTTGAGGTCCATCTCAAGTTTTGCAAGTCCCACAGCTTGAGAGATGGTCCAATTATGTGTAATCACATTGAATTCCCCAGCAAATCTTAAGATCTAAGGCCATTCGGGGGTGCTATGATTTTACACTAACAGTTTTGGCATGCCCGGTGGGACAGGTCTGAAGCACCTTACAACTTCATCTTAGCAGGTTGGTGTGTTCCTATTAAGATTCAGCCTTTTGAGGCACATGCAAGCACATCTGGAGACTCCATCTGGTCAACAACCCATCTCTGAAGTTGCAGACCTTTCTCCCATCCATTTTCATCCATTTTTCTTTCCATCTCTCTCATCTTCTTCCATTTCCATGAAGTTGTGTAATCATGACTTCATTTCCCTCATGAATTCACACCTACAGCAATGCAGTCCACCTCCAATGTATTTCCCAACTCCTTTAGATCAACATTATGATTAGATCCAGAACCATTATGCTTACCCATATGAATAGTGTCAAAACTAGTTTGTTCATGGAGCTTATCAAGAACAAGGGGACGCATATAATGGTGACAGTTATGTGGAGAACCCTGATCTACTTGAGAAGATTCAAAGAATGGAGGATACACATGGTGCAGTCTAAGGCTACAACACAAATGAAAGCATTCAGAATTGGCTATGGGGCACCTTGTCCATGGGTCTAGCCCTATACCAAGATATTACAGCCCTTAGGAGAAGGTTGACTTCATGGCTGAAATGTTGCCCCAACTTGCATAGTGGATTGAGGATATTGAGGCATATGAGTAGAGTGCGAGACAACCTTGTCAATGGGTAAGTCAACACCATCTCCTTTTCCTTCATTTTCTCTTTCTCAAACTCTATCATTTCAGCAGTGTCAAGATTCAATCCCCATTTTCTACTACCCCTAAGTGTTGATTTCCCTTCCCCATTTTCTAGTCTTCCATCTCATCTTTCTTCCTCTTCCCTTTTCCCTTCCAAATTTTAGTCCCCTCCACAAGATCCAAAAGTAATGCCTTACTCCCTCTCCACCAAAAACAATAGAAACAACTAGTGGAGACCCCATCCACCACTCCTCCTACTCTCCCAAGTCCATGTTAGGGAGATACTCCAAAAACCAGTCAAGGAGAACAACAAAGAAGAGGAACCCAATAGAGAAGAAATGATAGAAAATCTGAAGAGTTGGGCTGTCAGTTTTGAGTTTACAAAGATTCCCTTGTTGGTTAAGTTTACATGTGGAGGAGGCTGAGGTCAAGCCACAAGTGGTGGAAGCTTTAGCTACAGAACAAGTGTGGGAAGAAGAAGCTACTCCAAATCTAAAAGAAGAGGAGTACATTCTGGTTCTGGAGGAGAACCATATAGTTTCAGAGGCTCCAAGTGTGGAGCAGGCCACAGAAGAACCTTCAATTCTTCCTCCCACTTCATCCCCTTCAAGGTCTAATGTCAAAGAAGAGTTTTAGCTTTCAAACTTCATGTTTGAAGAAGAGGGTAACCATGGTGAGAAAATTACAGATCAGAGGACACCATGGAGGAGGTCGAACACATGCAGTAGGATAACAAGGAGGCAGATTATCTATCTAGACTTGGAGGATTGTCTTGATGGAGAGGATCCTGAGGAGATAACATCATTTTCTCCTCCATCATCCACCCTCCAAGTACATGAGCCCACTGCCATGGAGGAGAGCATTTAATTGCAGTAGCTCCTGTGTCTCATAGCAACCCTCTGGAACCAAGGTTGGAAGATATAAGTCTTCCATGTTATTCAAAGGAGGAGGAAGGGAAAGAGCAAGAGGATGTCATCATCTCTCTCACATCACTCATCCAAGAAGGTCCACAAGAAGACTCCATCTGTGGAGTTGAAATTCAGAACCATGGGCACATCCACCAGATAAGACCAGTGCCCAATCAGGTACTTGGCTTCATTGGAGCCAAGGGAGAAGCCAAAACTAGTCATGCCCACTTTAGGGCATGAGGATGAGTATCAAAGCACTAAGGGTCACCATCAGCACCTCTTCAGGGGTCCAATGCCAATCAACTTAAGGAGGTATTTTTGATTTCCATGTTGATACCTTGATGATTTGGGTGGAGGATCAGCCTTTATTGTAAGTTTTTCACTCATGTAAGTAGCCATATTTAGTGTCAAATCATTTGCATGGCTGCCCCTTTTGAGAAAGGGAAGCTATTTCTCCCTTCCTGTGGCAGGATTTGTTTAAGATTTTCTTTGTTAGGATTAGTGTAGGAGTAGGAGTAGATTTTTATTTCAGTAGAAGAAGTGATTTTGCACACTCTGCATATCCCACTTGAGATATGTATGATTTTCAGTCTTGTACATAGTGTGTTGTTGTGTTTTGTTGCTCCAAGGTTGTATCACCATGCAGTTCAGTATGCCTACAGTCCATTTCAGGGATAGAAAAATACCTAGGTCAATACAACTTTCTACTCTCAGAAACCCCATTTCCAAGATTTTCTTATGAAAATTGAGAGTGTAGACAGCAGGGGCAGGCGTCAGGGTCAGCAAGTGCAAGCAATCAGGGAGTCCAAATTCAAGAAAGGGGTCAGTACCAGGATATTATTTGTGACTCCATGCCCAATGGATGTAGCAAGGCTACTGGTCTCTTCATCTAGCAGGTAGATGTCCCCATGAGTCGCCAAACTATTATCTCAATTTTCCCCCCGAAAAATTGATCAAACATGACCTCACACAAGAAAAGAAGAAGGGTCAGATCTGTCCCACAAACTTATAATCAATCCCAAATCGAAGGGTGGGTGGGGCTTGACTTAATCAAAGAGCAAGGTCAAAATATGAAGGCGAGATCGACATGGAGGAACAAGATCAGTGATGAGGCAAACGGCATCAAAGGAATCTAGAGTGTATAGAAGGAAGAAGGTAGGGAAAGATTCAAAGTTTTGGACTTTGCCGCATACGAGTTAACTCAGAGCTTAACAACATACTCACGGAAGGTGCCATGCATCATCTTGGTGCAATTCTAAAAGGTGCATCAAAGCAGAGACTCCAAATGAGCACCAACCCACCATGCGTCCAAGGTAAAAAAATGGGGATAGAGCTGGCCATTGAAAATTCAGAACCAGCGGAGGCCTCCACGCATTCTCCTGACGCAACTTCAAAGGAAAAATCCAAAGGTAATCTCAAATGTGTGCCAGCCCTCACCACGCGTCCATGACCCAGAGGGGGTCTCATCGGCCGTTGAAAAGTCTCGGGTCATGCGGAAGCCTTCACGTGTCTCATAGACTTCCAAAGGTGTAAGAGGAATAGTGTCTCTAAACAAGCGCGCAACTTCCACATGTCCAGAACCCAACATAGTCATTCCTAAATAAGTAAAAGGGACCCAGCCAAAAAATAGAGAAAGAGGAGCGGGCCCAAATTGACTAAGTATAGAGAAAGGCCATAGAAGCTACCACGTGCCTCAATGGCACAACTCCAAGGATAGAATCCAAAATGGAGACCCCAAACAAGCGTAGGCTCGCCACATGGTCCAAGTCAAAAAGGGGGTAGAGCTGGGCCTAAATCGGTTAAGTATAAGAGTGATCAGTGGAAGCTTCCATGCTGTCTCATCGATGCAAATTCAAAAGGTGTGGACCAAAAGCTAGTCCCAAACAAGCGCCAAGCCTCCACGTGTCCTAGGTCTAAAAGGGAAATAGATTCAAAAGTTGAAAATTCAAAGGGCTCACAGGAAGGTGCCACGTGTCAGCTCGGCACAACTTTAAAAGAAGAACCCAAAACAGAGACTCAAACAAGTGCCAGATTTCCACGTGTCCCAGGGACCGAAAGGTATAGGCACAAATTGGCTAAGTATGGAAGACCAAGCGGAAGCTTCCACGTGTCTCATCAGGCAAATTTAAAAGGTGACACCCAAAGTAGAGACTCAAATGAGCATGAGGCTTCCACGTGTCTCAGGACCCAAAAAGTATTGAAAGGACCGCTAAAAAGTCTAAACAGGGCAGAGCCAGCAGAGGGAGCCACGTGTCATCTCGGCGTAACTCCAAAGGTTAAAAATCAAGGGGTAGACTCAAATGTGCACTGAGCCTCCATGTGTCAAGGATCGGGCATATGACCCCCATCAAACAAAAGGGACACATGGCCATGTTTCAGGTCAAAGTGGGATTACGGACCAAAAGGTGGACTTTTGGCAGGTCTTTCGCGGAGGAATTTTTCCAAAAGTGAATTTGCAAGCTTGCGGGGCCATGGGGAAATTTTGTGATTTTGGAATTTTTTTGCATAGGGTGAAAAGTAATTTTGGGCCCACGGATCCATTTTAGAAACTTGTTTTTTATGCCATTTTTGTACATGGATTCGATTCAAATGTTCAAATGGGCATAACTTTCGATCTAGTACTCAAAATTCAACAAATTTGGCACCGTTGGAAATATCTCGACCTCCTCTATGCCATGGAGGCCTGAAACCCTAATTTTGAGAAGGTTAGGTGGGTAAAAATAGGAAAACATCTTTCATGTCCATTAATGTATGATCTGATTGCTTCAACAACTAGATCAGATTTGATTTGATCCACCATTCTTCCTTCTTTAACACACCAAACAGACATAGAGAGGAGGGAATTGACAGATTGTAGGTGGATTTGTAGGGGGCATTAATGGTTGGTGGTTGAGCCTTAAGAGGATTCATAACTGAGTTTTCTTCTCTCTCTCTCTCCTCGACATTCTATATATTGTAAACACTTCTCATTTGAGAGGAAGAGACATTCTCTTGCCCAGGTGTGGGGAAACTCTATAAAACGTGTTTCCCAACTCCATTTGAGTTGTAAGCCTTCTCCCATGCCTTCCTTGGATTTTATGCTTCTCGAGCATCTGTAATGGTCTTGCACCTCATAGAGCAATGAAATCATGTTTTTGTGGTGTTCTTCAACCCCTTCTCATACTTTTTTGTTTCTTTGTGCCTCTCCATGTCATGTTTGTTTCATGTGCATGTATTTCATGTTTACAGGTGTAATATGTCGTATCTTCATGGAGTTTTGATGGCGGATTTGGATCTAGGTATGTCCACTTCTCCTCTGACCTCCCTCATCTCCTTTTCACTTGTTTCATCCTCCCTCAGTAGAGTATCTCACCACTTCCTTTTCTGGTGTATCACCACTTAGTGTAGGCTCTCTTTCACTCTCTCTCTCTCTCACTCTCCCTGTCCCCTTAGAAAGGTTAGGTTAGGATTAGATAGGTTCTTCCTAGCACTGGAGTAGCTTATGGCAGGTAGATTAGGAAGCAGGAACCAGCCTTCTCTAGAGGTCCATCTCAATTCCGCAAGTCCCACAACTTGAGGGATGGTTCAATGTTTTGCAATCACACTGAATGCCCCATTTCAAAATCGAGGCCATTCAAGGGTGCTATGATTTTACACTAACAGGAATTCAAGGGGTTGATCAACAAAATATTATTGATATATCTTGATGATATCACTGTGTTCTCCAAAAATGTAGTGGATCACCTCTTCCATTTAAGACAGGTATTTCAAAGATGTAGGAGATTTGGGGTATCATTGAATCCCAAAAAATGCATATTCCTAGCTCACAAAGGTAAGCTCCTAGGCCATATTGTTTCAAAGGAAGGATTGATGATCGACCTAGAAAGAGTTGAATAAATTTGAGCATTGCCCTTGCCAAGTCATAAGAAGGCTCTTCAAAGCTTCTTAGGAAGGATCAATTTTGTCTCCAGGTTTGTACCAAAATTTTCCTGCTCTTGTGAAGCCAATAACACTGATGTTGAAGAAGAGTATGGAATTTAGGTGGAAAACTAAAGGCAAAGTGAGTTTTGAAACAATAGAAGAGGATATATCTCAAGCTCCAACTCTCATCAATCCAGACTTCTCAAAGGACTTCATACTATATGCCTTTGGTGGTGGTGACATGGTTTCTTCAATCCTAGTGCAGCAAAATGAAGAGGGATATGAATATTCAGTTTCCTTCTTTATTCAAAGCTTAGAAGACTATGAAGTGAGGTACTCCATCGAGAAACATGTACTTGTAATAATCAAAAGCTTGAAGAAATTCAAGCACCTTGTCTCAAACAATAAAATTCAGTTGTTGGTCTCTCATGCGGGAGTCAAGGACTTCCTTTTAAACAAAGATATGAATGAGAAACATGCAAGATGGATCACTCATGTCATGGAATATGACATTGAAATTAAGGTCACTAAAACTTTAGTCCATGGAAAGGGACTATGTGAACAGCTAGCCTTGAGCCAACAGGTTGATGCAAGTAATGAAAATGGGGTTGTTTTGGTACTACAAGATGGTCAAGAACAAGAAAATGATAATGTGCATATCCCTTTTTGGACTCAAAATATGATGCACTTCCTACAAATAGGTCTATGCCCTTCAGAAATGAGCAAATAAAAGAGGAGATACTTCATATTACAAGTCCATTCCATATGTGATTTGTTGATGGTGTTTTGTTCAAAAAGGACATCAATGGTGTTCTACTGAGATGCATTGGAATGGATCAAATCAAGATATTGTTACAGGAGTTTCACGATGGAGAAGTCAGAGGTCATTTTTCCCCATGGGTAACAGCTTTCAAATATAATGAAGGTAGGTTATTATTGGCCCATGGTGTTCAGTGACTGTTACACTTGGATTAAGAAGGTGTAAAAAATGTGCATTCTTCATAGGAAAGGAAAGGTTAGCATCACTTCCATTGCATCCAATATTAGTTGAAAAACCATTCATGCAATGGGGATTGGACTTCATCGGGGTCATCAATCCAAATTCAATTCAAGGCCACAAGTGGATTCTCATAGAAATAGACTACTTCACCAAGTGGACTGATGCAGTAGCACTCAAAGAAGCCAATGAGTCTAGCATACTAGGACTTCTATGAGGGGATGGTGACTAGGTTTGGTGTATCTGCCACTATCATATCAGAAAATGCATTGGCATTCCTAGGTTCCAAGATCACAGAATGGGATGTTAAGAATGGGATCTACTTGAGTACCTCTTCAAACTATTACCCATAGGGTAATGGGCAGGCAAGAGTCCACAAACAAGAATTTTCTAAAAATCATCAAAAGGACTCTAGATGAAAACCAAAGGACATGGCATACAAAGATAAAATCAGCATTATGGGCTGACAGGATCACACCAAAGAGGTCAACAGGTAATTCCCCTTATAAGTTGGTCTACGGTAAGGAGGAAGTGTTGCCTATATCATTGGAGCTACCTACATTGGAGCTCATGAAGTAGTTGGAGTTGTCTGAGTTTGAGCCTATGGAAGCCAGGTATGTTGAGCTGATGGAATTGGAAGAAATCAGAGAACATGCAGTCCAAATGATAGAGAAAGATCAAACCTTAGTCAAAAGATGGTTTGACAAGAAAGCAAGAGCAAGGACCTTTCAGGAAGGGGACCTAGTTTTGAAGTGGGATGCAGATCAGGAAAAATCCAGGAAGGCATTCCAAGTTTGATGCCATTTGGAGTGGCCCCTACATGGTCACAGGATGTAAAAGTAGCAATGCCTTCTAATTTTCTACCTTGGAGGGAGAAGAATTACAAATTCTGGTCAACAGAATCTATCTTAAACATTGCTACTGAAAGGGAGGTTTCACCCTTGTAAATATTAGCCTAGGATTTTAATTCCTCTAAGTGTGTATGCACATCATCTTGTCGTAGTTTAGGTTTCATTTCCCTAAGTTCTTTGGCACAGGTCTTGTTGCTCCAAGGTTGTATCACTGTGTAGTTCAGTGTGCCTCTAGGTGAATGTTCTAGGTCAAGATAATTTTCTACTCTCACAAATCTCATCTTCAAGATTTTCTTATGAAAATTGAGAGTGCAAGCAGCGGAATAGGTTCCAGGGTCAGCTGGTTTCAAGCATTCGGGTTCAAGTTTCAGCTAAAGATCGGTATCAGGCCATCATTCTTGACTTCATGCCCAATGGATACTTTAAGGCAACTGATCTTCCACCTAGCAGGAAGGTGACCCCACAAGTCACCAAATTGTTATCCAATTTTTCCCCTTGGGAAAAATTGATCAAATAAAATCTTACACATGAGAGATGGAGTGGTTGGTTTGGTCATACGAGCTCACATCTGATTTCAAAAATTGGGTTGCAAGTAAGGATCGTCAATGAAATGTAAGGTCAGAAAATCAATGGTCAATGGGAATGACGAAGGATATCAGAGCTCAAGATGAAGAAGAATGGAGAAAGGCTCAAAGTTTTCAGGTCTTTGCATTTTTTGGCACTTTGGAGAAAACAGGGCAGCAATGTCCAAAACCTGGTTAAAATTTCAGACTTTCAGGATTCAGTTTCCAGGCATGAAGTTTGAAAATTAGCCGAAGTCTAAAACTCTGAAAGTCTGAAATTTAGAATTTTAGGATTTTGGGGTTTTGGAGACCTCAGGAAGCATGCCAAAGATGGAGGCAGCAATGTCCAAAATCCTGAAGTCTGAAATTCTCAAAATTTTAGACTTTCGGGGTTTTAAAAATTTTGGGAATTGTGCCAGAAAAGTAGTGAGCAAAGAGCCTGAAATCTTAAAAGTCTGAAAGTCTGAAATTTTAGACTCTCAGGGTTTCGGGGTTCGAACTTTTATAGAATTTCAGAAAAGTCTCGACCCCCAAAACATGAAAATAATTCCTCAATGTCTGAAACTCCAAAATTCTGAAAGTCCAAATTTTTGGACTTTTGAGCTTTCAGGTTTTAGACTTTTGAAACTCTCAAGCCATTTTTTTACAGAATGACAGCTCAACCTTCAGATGGCCATATCTTTCGATTGGAATCTTCGGATTTGAGAAAGAGAGGACTTTTTGGAAATCTTACAGTCTCCTCTATGCAACTATGACTGGAAATCTTTAAATTAGTGGGACTAAGTTCTTTAAAATGAAAAATACAGTTCACCATTTTTTGAGGTGTCCCAGAGTTTCTCACCTACCACCATAATGAAGGTATGGGCTTCCTTTCTTTCCCAACAAGGAACAACACATGGAGGCATGGGTTTTATAGTAGAACCCATCATTGTTGCAGGTGAATTCAATGTATTTCTGGGGTGGTTGGAAGGTAGGATTTCGAAATTCTTCTATCTCCTTCTCTCATTCTTCCTATATATTGTAAGGAGGGGACATTTTTCTAAAGGTTGGACATTTTGGCTTTGCACCCTCCCTTCTTCTCTTGTCTGCAAGTGAATTTGTGGAGTTCAAACCTCCCATCTAAACTAGAAAATGCAATCTTGCCTCTTGGCCATTGTAATGCACTATATCAAATCTTTGGAGCAACAATAAAAAGTTTGTGGATGATTTTCAACCCTCTCTTTTGTTATTGCATCTTCCTGATCTCTCATTGCAAATCATGTTTATCTGTGCATGATGGTTGTATTTCATTTTTAATGGTCTGTGTTTAATGGTAAAGTAGGTGTTCAACATTCCTTTGGTGCATCACCTCTGTTAGAATAGGTTTAATTTCTTGCATCTTCTTAACCCTGTCTCCTTGGCAAGTTAGAGTAGCTTTTAGAGTAGATCCTCTACAAATTATATGTGTGCACCTGAATAGAGGAATAGGAACTGACCTTCATCCAGAGAGATTTCCTGATTGTAAAGTCCCACACTTTGGGAAAATCTCCATGTTATGCAATTACACTAAGAGTCTCAACCCATCAAGTTGCAGGCATTCAGGGGTGTTGTGATTACGCATCAACAGAAGTCTCAGAAGTTGTTTGTTTTGGTAGATGACAAGGTGTCTCTGTTGTGAAAGAATATTGTAGGGGTTTATGAGATTAGTTGTTTAGTCTATCTATTGGTTCATGAAAATGTTTAAAAATTGGTCTCATGTGTAAATCAGTTATCTCAATTAGTTGTTAGTATGTTATCAAGCATGTATATCCTTATGAGGTATGACTTATCCATGGCAAGAGTGTTATAGTGCATCATGGAGTTGTGTTGACTTGAAAGACATATGAAGCATAATAATAGTTGTGATGTTGTTGTCAAGAAGGTATGTTGTAAAAATTTGAGTTATCATGCTTTGGAGGGGGTATCAGGCTTATATAGGGTGTTTGAAGATCTACTAAGGAAGAAATAAGAGGTTTGATCTATGTTTGAAGTTCTGACATTGACCAGGTATGTTTGAGTCTTGTTCATATATAGTCAAAAGAGAACTATAAAGTTGTGTTGTCATGTTCTACATTTATGGAGTCTTCACAAGATTTACAAGTAATTTATATGGTCAGTTTGGTATTTTCTCAGTCTGTCTTGATCCATTATATCACCGAGGTCTTTGAAATGTAACACCAAGAGAGGAATCAACTAGTCCTTATTCATAAAGTCTTATTCTAGGTATTTGAAGATAAAATCAGGTTTGCATAAGTCAAGCATATATGTCATGTCTTTGAGTCTGTATTTTTGAAGGTAACTGTGTAAGTAAGAATAATAATGTTCTGATTTTTCCCAAGCATGAAGTTATTAAGATGATTGAATGTGATTCCATGAAGTTGAGGGAGGAGTTTCTTATTTTTGAGTTCCATAAGCAAATGATCTATGTGTTCAAGGTAATTGTATGTTATTTAAGCCTAATTTTGAAATTTATTCTTGTTTCTATGTCATCATTATCATGTTTCATGAGGTTCTGGTTAATAAATCAGAGTAAGTTACTTAGAATTTCAATTTTAGGAGTTGTGTCGTGCTTATTCAATCTAAGCTTGTCAAGTCTTGTTAGATGTTCCAAGCAATAATATGGAACTGAGTTATAAGTTTTATATTTCATGTTACTTAAAGGTGTTCTTGATTGTGCTTTGAGACTAATATTTTTCTCTAAATATTTGCAGGTGCTTGGAATGCAAGATTCGGTTATCCATAAATTTCTAACCCTAAAATATTGACGGTAGAGGCTTCTATGATTGATCTAGGCAGTATTATTTTTGGTGAACAGTGGGTCTTGAGTTTGAAGGTTTATCACTATGATTTGTGTTATAGTCCTGGAAGAGTGTAACAAGGCATCAAAGCTACTAACATAAAAGATATTTGTGTGGTGATTTAAACTAAGGATAGATGTGTGATCTTGAAGGGAAATGTTGTGTATGCCAGGGCATAATTGTTGATAGATCACAGTAAGATAACATGTTGTATAAGTGTAGTAGAGGTTTTTCATGATCTTAAAGTTTGGTATTACTTTGAAATATGTATGTGTTGAAAGTAGGATGATAGAGGGTTTAGGTGATAATATATGCAAGAATAAGTGAGTATTGATGTAGTGCCATTAAATTAATAACTCAGTCAATTTTGATGATAAGAAATGAGGCAAAGAACACTGAAGAAATAACTTTAGGACAATGCCATTTGTGTTGACCAATTTGCATGGCATTCAAACAAGGTATGGGATTGTTTCTTTGCTTATACAGATAGAGGATGATGGAATGATGATAGGGGGGGTCATTCATTTGATGATTCACATACATGGTTTTCTCACATCTCTTTGCAAAGTTTTTCAAAATTGGACTAAAAAGGTGTTTTTAGGGCTCATGGTCTTAAAGGTTACAAATGTAGGATTGGAGGAAAAACTTGTTCCTTCAAGCATGAAACAGGCCTAGAGGAAGGTGTATGACATATTTGAATCCAAATAATGATGTATTAGCTCAGGGGGATTTGTTTTGTATGTTAATTCAGGTCCATGGATCTCTTTTACAATGTTGAATTCAAGAAGAGCATGTTCAGTCCAAGGAGGATTCATGAAATCATGTAAGTCATTGTTTCCATTATGTCTTGTCGTTGTGAAGTTTCATTTTTTATGTTGTGTTATCATTGTATCCTTTTTCATAGATTTGAAAGGGGGGGTATAATCATAAACATGAAAAATATGTCTTGTAGGTGTGTTTTGTCTTGTGGTTGTCATCAATGTTTCTGAAGGTGGTTGCCATCAATGACAAAAGGGGGAGATTGTTGGCCATTATGCCTTGGTGTTGTCATTGATGTCAAAGGAAATTGATGGAAAAAGATATTTTAGGTGATTTATGAGTCTTTAGGATGTTTCATTATGATGTATTTCATTGGTGAGTGTATCTTGGGTGAAGGAGCATGGTGAGTGTTGCTTAGGTGAAGTAGAATGGTGTTCAGGCGTGTTTGGTGCATGGTCCAAGTATGTATGGTATAGTGTATGAAATCCAAATTAATTTTAAGGTATATCATGGTTATTATGAAATTTTATATGTTTTAATGAGTCAATAAGTTATCATCATGGTCAGTTCATGATTTTTCATAGTTGAGTCAGGTCATTCTAGGCGTATTCCTAGACCTAGTGCATGGGGTTTGGTTTGGAAGCATGAGATATGGAGAAGGTAATTCAAGTAAAATAATGGTAGGATTTTTGTGACATTTTATTGATGTTTATGAGGTTTTTTAGGTCATTCTTCAGAGGTTTTGATGAGGTTTCATGGTCCTTTGAAGAAAGTTTATTGGGAACAAGCCTAGGAGACACAAGTAAGTCTCAGTGGCTGGAAATATTCAGATGTATTTGAGAATTGATGAATGTTGTAATGCATATAGGAGTTTTTCATGATGCTTCATGAAAACTTTTAGGTCTAGATGATGAGTATTTTTTGAAGATATTGAGTTTTTTCCAAAACCGGGTTTCAAAGTTATGTTTTTTGTGCTAAAAGTTGACTTTCAGATGCTTGTTTTGGGTTTGTAGCTTCTGCATGGGGACCTGAGATATTTTTTAATAGACAATTATGTCATATATAAATATTTTCCAAGAATAATGAGGTATTTTTATCATCACGTTTTTATGAACAATCATTAAGAAGGTAAATAGGTTTCAAACCCTCCTAATAAGCTAGTTAAGCATTGACTTGGAGGAAAATGCTTGTAGTGACCTTTTTTATTGCTTTGGAAATAGTTATTATTTGATTTTTTATATTACTCCTCGAGCTAATCTCCATTTTTGATTTAGCATTTTTTGAAAATATGTGGGCCCCACTCAAAAATGCTTGTTTCTCAAAAGTTTTAGTTTGTGCAAACGTTTTCCATTAAACCTATTGACTAATTTACCATTTATTGAATATTTGTATTTTTACTATATTTCCATGATTATTTTAGATAATTTTTGTGCCTCTATAGTACAAAGTGTGCCCTATTTATGAGGACTGGTTTTAGGTAGTTTTGGGGTAGTTTTGAGCATTATGGTTAAAAGAGAAGGTTTTGTAGGAGATACATGTAGTATTATGAATTGGTTTAAAAAATTTCATGATTTTGGTCCAAATATATTTTAAATGATATATCACACTTTAGTTTTTGCTAAGGTATGAGCAAGTTATGACATGTTCTTTGAAGGTCAATTTTGAGGGTAATTGATTGTGCATGCTCTTGAGTGGCTTCTTGAGGAGAGATGATTATTTTGAGTTGTTTCATAGTTTTTGGAGGTTTATGAGATATTATTAAACATTTATAATCATGTTACATGCTTTTATGAATTTTTATTTGGTCCTCTTCATTCATATTTGGTGAGTTTTCTTGTTTTAGTGCATTTGGGCTTCTCGTGTCCCAAATGAGTGTTTTTGGGTTGTTTATGATATGTCCAACCTATGAGGACATTTTTAGAATTTATCTAGGATATTTTTATGATTTTTTATTTAATTTTTCATATGAAGGATTACCTCCATGTATTTGGGTCATAAGTCATGTATAAAAGTAAAGTTAAAATGCTCATTTGAGCTAGTTGAGAGGGCTAGAGTTTGAGCAGCCTAAAGGTTATTATTTGGAGCTTGAAAGAGGTATTAGCTACCATAATGAGGATAATATTTTTATTTTTTTAACATTCCAAAGTGAGATCAGGTGATGGTGAGATGGGAAAAATAATACATCGTCTTGAAGAAGAAGGAGATTTTGAGTAAGAAGGAGAGAGCTTGTTATGAAAGGGTTTGAAGAGTTGTGAGCTGAATTTGGATCACTATCGGTCGTGTGAAAAATATATCATTAGTTATCATCCATTTTCAGGTGGTTTATTTGGTTCAATATCACCTTAGGGGGTTGTCGCCTCCTTGTAGGGTTGGTTTTCCTACTAAAGTAGGGGCCAGTGCTCCTTGTGGAGTTAATGCCTCACCAAAGAAATATTCAATGATGTGTAATATCTTTAAATTCATTTTTTATGAATAATATTATTAGAAGTTTTAATATGGTTTCTTCCCCTTGAGGGTTTCCCACTTAAAGTTTTTGTTCATGTGTACTCTCTTGTTTATGTTCTTTTGAATGGATGTTGCACACATAATAAGTTCATAATTAGCTATGGATGTTGAATCAATGGTTTGAATCTTGAATGCATGTAATGTAAATATAAATTAAGGTTATTTAGGACTAATTCATACCCCCCTCGGTCCATTATGCTTCTAACAAAAAGATGATAGAAATATGATAGCTTTCAATTCTAGTTTTTATTTCAAATTTTATTATAAGCTACCTAAAGACAATACAATCTACAATTCCACCATTAAATCCTAGATGGCCACATGCCAAGTAAGGAAATTTTTACAAAATGTGGAAAAGGACCCAATTGACAGTATGGATGATGAAATTTTAAATAGCATCCTTATCCAAAGATTTAAACCAAGAGTGAGAATTCAGATTACATTAATGAATCACTTGTATGGAAACGTCTCCACCACCAAATTTGATGTTTCTTGGGTTCCTTTTCTATATTTGATCATTGATAACGATAAAATGTATTCCTTAGGGCATATTGTGTCAAACAATTTAATTTCATAAAGGAATTCATACATATCAAACAAAAAGTCCTTATGGCTTCTTATTTGGTGGATGTAGTATGTGGGATCTTAATGTGTTCTGAGTTTTTTTGTCCTTGGGAACCCAATATCCCTCAAGAGGTAAATGAGACTTAGTATGACCTATATTCACATAGATTCAAGGCACATATTGAGGATATCTACAACTCCTTCGACCCAAAAAACTACAGGATGATAATGGAAAACTCAATATTCTAGATTTTTGTTGGGGGTCCTATAATCTATCTGACATATGGGAGCTATCTTATTTTACCCTTAATAAATAGTTATCATGATAGAAGTATTCTTAACTCCACCATTGCAATTGCCATGGTATGTGCCTAAAAATTTGGCAGAGCAAGAAAAAAAATTTCAGATCAGTAATGGAATTGCTAATAAATGCAAGGAAAAGAAGTTGAGGACTCATCCTTCACTACCTCTAATGGTTTGACACTCAGAATTTAAAATATGGATTGATCTTAAAGTAGGTACCCACTCATAGGAAATCATTCAATCTTCCTGAACATCCCTCAAGAAAATATGATCCACAAAAAATAATTTCCAAGCATTCGGAATCTCTTAGAGTGTAATTGAATGTCACATATGGCCATGAAATTTATGTGAATGACTGGATTTGGATCACCTAAGAGAATGAAATTTTTCTACAACATAATATAAAGACAACATGGGTGATTCCCCCATGAAAAGTAATGGTCATAAAGGAATTCTCAAGGAGAGGGGCGCCTTCCTATGTGGAGCCACAAGTTCAATCCCCCGAAAGGTTTCCGAGTGTTTATCCTATTGATCAAAGCACTACAAAGTTTAGAAAATATTCCCTAAACAGGCCCAAGACCCTTATCTAGAAGCCTATGAGGTGTATTATTCAAAATAGGAAGAAGAAACCAAGGAAAAAAATAGAAGAAACCACCAAGGAAGTGGAATAGATTCCAAAGGAGAGAGGGAAAACAAACCTTTACCAACACACCTCCACAAGAACCAAAGCATAATTAGATTGAACATGCCTTGATAACCCAAAGGGAATAACTAGAATGTATAGCTCAAGAATACCTTCAGATAAATATTGAATTCAATCCTAATATGGGCATACTAAGGAGGGTAACTAGGAAAAAATTTCCAAAAACAAGCCCTCATTTAGCATGAAACTTCAGAAGATTTTTTTCTCTTACAAAAAGATAAAAACAAGGAGATCCCCAAGTGGTGGAGTACCAAGAGGATCCATACTATTTCATCTGATAATCATCATAGCTTATAGTGTAAATGGTCCAAGGAGTTCAAGAAAGAATGCAAGTATTGGAAACCCAAGGTAAAACCATTGTCCCTGAAAAAATTTACAATGAGGTAGAACAATATTTATCGTCCATATTTAATATAGTCAAGGAAAGATTTGAATCCAAAAATAAGGGACGTGTTTTTTCTAAAAAATCCCGCACTGTCACCAAAAAATTCTTAAAGTGATAGATACAGCCATTGATGAAGAGTGTGTAAAGATTCCACAGTGCTCACAACAGAAGACATGGACCTTTTCCAAATGTATGCCAACTATATTTAGGTTGCACTAGAGAACTGGGATGACCAATTGGTTTGGATACCCCCACAATTATATGACATCATGTCCAAGGGTATCCAAATTTTCACTAAGGCTATTATCCCTAAGGTATACATAAAAATTATTAGATAGTGACTATAAACGAATTCTTAGAGAAATTCAAGTAGTTCATGGTCCATTTTCATAATATTTTCATAGAGGTAAATGAGGGAGATTCTTCAAATGTAAATGAATTAGTTTCCCAATCCAAGGATAAAATTCATAAGATATAGACCCTCAAGGAGATATCAAGAGCAATAATGGCTTCTAAAAAAGTCTTGCTAGATAAGACTCATAGGCTCTTTAAAAATCTCGTCATTGATCTCAAAAAGGCTATAAGTTTTGTATATATTCCTTGGTATCATCTAAGACAAGGCCCACACAACTAGATCCAACTCAAAAGCATCTAGTTGTAAAACAAGAGCAGTAGATCTTATTACTAGGAATATTCCAAAGGTTGTTGGACCATGTACTCAATTATAACATCCTAACTGAAATCAGTTAGGATATTTTTGTGAGAGAGAAAATTTCTGTGATATTTTTTATTCTAATTAACTATGGCATTGCAAAGGTGGTGGAATGAGGCCCCCTATTTTTATAAATGGATATGCACCCCTCCATCCAAAAAGGAGGTGAATTCTAGAGTATTAATGCAAACTAGTTTTACTATTCCTGTGTGTTGAAGTGATATGCTCTCATTTCCCTCTTCTACCTATTTCTTTTATGAACTATTGTTGAAAACATAATCATTTGTATGCCTTTAGTTTTGGCCTTTGAATTGTGCTTCGCAATTTTAATGGATATGTAATAGCATTTATAGATTGAGAGATTATAACATATGTGCATCGACTAATCTATTTGTTCAATTTGTGAATGATTGATTACAGACACGGTTTGAATTCACTTTAATTCTTTACATCAGTTGCATGCCAATTGTTTTGTAAGTTAACTTGAATGCATATGGTTATTTAGGCATGCACGTTTAATTCATATGATTCCAATTTCATGAAATATAGTCTATGCAAAATATTCTTTTTTCTATTCCTTATCTTCCTTTTCATATTTCTTCTAATAAATTCCCATTAGTTAAATTAGCTTTAGGTAAATTAGTTTTGAATTAAAATTAGGTACAAAGAGTGGTGTTAGAAGGACTATAACATAGTTTTAAAAATTCCCCTCATTGGTCATTTATAAGACCACATATCTGCAGCTCGTGCATTGAGTCATCTTCTTGACTCTAAAATGAGGATAACATAAGAGCCTTTCATTCTCCCCTAGGTGTGTATCTCATACGCATCAACAAGTACAATGTGTAAAATCTATAAAAAAAAAAATAATTTGACAAGTTGCAAACTTCATATTGCATGTTTTCCATCCTTGGGAGGGTCATACGGTTTGGTCACCTAGATATCATATCTAGTCATGGATGACTTATACGGTCTTGGACCAACATGTTCTCCAAATTTGCTTCCAATTTTGTATTCTTTGTTGGGTATTATAATCACTCTAGGTCATTATTTATTCAATACATCATCTACGTAACCCTATATAAGAAATTAAACACTACCTCATTTGCTAACTTGGAAATCCTATGGCACTACATTAATACACTCACTTCCAACACTTGCAAAAGGCACCCAATGCTCCATAAATCTCATTATGGCACATCTACAAACATTAGGGAAGAAATCACTACATGTTTGGAGCTTCTTACCAGGTCAAGGAGTCATCACATCACATCTACAAGAACTCAAAAATATTTTCCCCAAGAATTTTAGCAAGAGACAATTCAACTCAAGCATTGTCAAAGAAGGTTTTCGATTCTAGTTGCACTCATTCATATATCACATGTTAGGTGGAGAACGATGTGCGGTTTGAGGCCTCTTTAGAGTAGTGTTAATGTCGGTGTTACACAGGGGTTCCCAGAACCCAATTAATGTTTATTTTTCAAGACTTCCCATTCATGGCTATGGTGTGAGATCGTGTTTATAATATTCATAGATCCTTGCAACATGACAAAAAATTAGGGTTTGAAAACGATAGATAGTTTTAGGTAAGAAGTAGTGTCAGAAAGTTACAAATCCATAAACCAAGTAGGTCCAAGACCATATAGAAGGGTCAAGACTATACAGATAGTCTTGGAAAAAGTGTATGGTCCTATCCTAGGTCAGTTTTAAATCACAATATCCATAACAAAGCATCATCAAGTCCAAATACTATTTTTTAGGAGTGTGGATACCAAAAACTTCCCATAATCTTCCATAATCAACTAAGTGCATCCCCTTGTATTTCTAAATTTGTATCTTATTTAGTATATCAGGTACAAGTATTGATGGATTATTTTGATATTGGTAATTAATGGTGGAAGTTAAGTAATCAAAATAATCACTAATTTTTAACCATTACATATTTTAGTGCACCTAATTTACTAATTATTATATTTCACATAAATCTATTTAGGGTGTAAACATCATAGCATTTTCTGCCAACAAAAATGTCCCATAATTATTGAGAAAAACACATTCATCGGTCAAAACATTATGAGATCAAACATCTAAAAACACATTCTACAAGAAATCCTCACAAAAGCTATGGAAATTTTATAAACCCAATGCACAAATATGCACAAATTAACATCAGAGAAAATATAGAGGGACAATGTATAATATTAAAGCTACTATTAGCAAATTAAAATAATTCTTTAGAGAAATAAAGTATATTAAGAATGCATTTATGAACATATTGTTGGGTCGAAGAAAATTCTAACAACTTTAAATATTATTAGGAAAATACATGGCACATACATAGCATTACAAGGGACATAAACTCCCCGTCCACAATAAACAAAATGTAAATAACTATTTACAACAAAAAAAAAAATTCACAGCATTGAACAAAGTACAAGAACGTAGAATAGTTTCCTAGGTAATTTAGTTTTGAATTAAAATTAGGTACAAAGAGTGGCGTTAGAAGGACTATAACATAGTTTTAAAAATTCCCCTCATTGGTCATTTATAAGACCACATTTCTACATCTCGTGCATTAAGTCATCTTCTTGATTGTAAAACAAGGAGAACATAAGAGCCTTTCATTCTCCCCTAGGTGTGTATCTCATACACATCAACAAGTACAATGCATAAAATCTATAAACAAAAATCAGTTGACAAGTTGCAAACTTCATATTGTATGCTTTCCATCCTTGGGAAGGGTCATATAGTTTGGTCACCTGGATATCATATCTAGTCAAGGTTGACTTATACGGTCTTGGACCAACATGTTCTCCAACTTTTCTTCCAATTTTTTATTCTTTGTTGGGTCTTATAATTACTCTAGGTCAGTCTATCTTCAATATATCATCTATGGAACCTGATATAAGAAAGTAAACACTACCTCATTTGCTAACTTGGAAATCTTATGGCATCACATTGATACACTCACTTACAAAAGGCACCCAAGGCTCCCTAAATCTCATAATAGCACATCTACAAACACTAGGGAAGCAATCACTATAGGTTTGAAGCTTCTTACCAAGTCAAGGAGTCATCTCATCTCATCTATAAGAACTCAAAGATACTTTCCCCAAGTATTTTAGCAAAATCTAACTCAACTCAAGAATTGTCAAAGAAGGTTGTCAATTCTAGTTGCATTTATTCAAATATCACATGTTAGGTGGAGAACGATGTGCAGTTTGAGGCCTCTTTTGAGTACTGTCAATGTCAATGGTACACGAGGGTACCCAGAACCCAACTAATTTTTATTTTGCAAGACTTCTCATCCATGGCTAGGGTGTGATATTATGTTTCTAATATTCAAAGATCCTTGCAACATGACCAACAATTAGGGTTTGACAACGATATATAATTCTAGGTAATAAGCAGTGTCACAAAGTTACAAATCCATAAACCAAGTAGGTCCAAGACCATATAGAAGGGTCAAGACCATACAGACATTCCTAAAAAAAGTGTATGGTCCTACCCTAGGTCAATTTCCAATCACAATATCCATAACAAAGTATCATCAAGTTCAAATCCTCTTTTTTTAGGAGTATGTATACCCAGAACTTCCCAAAATCTTCCATAATCATCTAAATTCATCCCTTTGTATTTCCAAATTTGTATCTTGTTTAGTATATCAGTAACAAGTATTGATGCATTATTTTGATATTGGTAATTAATGGTGGAAGTTAATTAATCAACATAATCACTTATTTCTAACCCTTACATCTTTTGGTACAAATAATTTACTAATTATTAGATTTCACATAAATCTATTTAAGGTGTAAACATAATCAAAACATTTTCTGCCAACAAAAATGTCACACAGTTATTGAGAAAAATACATTCATCGGTCAAAAAATTATGAGATTAAACATCTAAAAACACATTCTATAAAAAATCCTCACAAAGGCTATGGAAATTTTATGAACCCAATGCACAAATATGCACAAATTAACATCTAAGAAAATATAGAGGGACGGTGTATAATATTAAAGTTAATGTTAGCAAATTCAAATAATTCTTTAGAGAAATAAAATATATTAAGAATGCATTTATGAACATATTGTTGGGTAGCAGAAAATTCTAACTACTTCAAATATTATTAGGAAAATACACAGCACATACATAGCATTGCAGGGGACATGAATTCCCCCCATCCACAATGAACAAAATGCAAATAACTATTTACAAAAAAATAAATTCACGGCATTGAACAAAGTACAAGAACGTAGAATAGTTTCCTAGTTACATAAATATCCTTTTAGAAGAACATTATAGCAATATGCATTTAAATCCTTCCTAGTATTAATAAAAAATCAAAACAAAGGATGCCTCCAATTTGATCTCTCTTCAGAGATTTAACTAGGAAAAGACAAACCTGCCCCATTACAAATGGTAGACAATAAACGAGATCCCCATGGTGGAGACAACAGCCGTTAGAAATGTTAGCCAACACAATGTAAAGACAAAAATATTTATGAGCAAGAATTTGAGCAACCAAACAGGGCTGAACCCACTCTCAAATGCATAACATGAGAAATAAAATGGAAAAACATAACTCTCAAATGCACAAAGTAAACAAGCACATAGAAAGCATGGCCATATATATTGACCGAAGAAAATGGACGTGAACATGAAGAATTTGGTAGAGCTTCCACAAGCAAAATAAAAAAATAATCATCTTGTATGGACAATAGATTTGAGATTTTAATCCATTTACACAAAGAGGTTACATATATAGTGTAATGATCTCATAAAAAATAGGATTCAAAATTTATCAATTCAACCACTCATAATAATATCATGAATAGTTATAATTTAAATATAAAATATAACTTACCTAAGATTATCTCTCACACCTCATTATTATACCAAATGTTACAACATCTAACAACAATATGAGTTGTTATTACAGCTCATCACACCACATACACTATAACATGCGATTCACATTGACAAGATATTTCTAACACTTCTCCCTTAGTGTGAATATGGGGAACAATAACATTTTGGGAACTAGAAACAAAACGTGTGTCCTATGGATGCAAGCTTTAGTTCTGTAGTTTTGATATTTTAGATATCAACTGCACATGATCACCTACATACGAGAACTCAATAGTTCTTGTTTCCATTTCCAATGAACTCTTCACCAGCCGACCACACGCTTCCACCAACCATTACAAAAGTACAAAAAGTATAAGATCGTTGTAATTAGCTGATATCCTATTCATTTGTTTGCAATAGGGGTTTAATCAAGTCACAACACACAACAGATAAAAACACTAAAAAACAAAGATGCCTCTATATCAATTATGTCCCCCCATCATTAGCGGTTGACAAGAGGACATTGATTTCCCTCCAAACTCCATTTCCTCCATTCTCTATTTCGATGTTGTAAGCTCAACTGAATAAAACATAAGATTCAAATTTCAATATTCCTCCCTTAAATTTAAATAACCAAGGACATTGAATTCCACTGAAAAATTTATCCGCATACAATTGAAGCAAAATAAAAAATTATTTTTTGATACTTTAATAACATAAAATGATGACCCACTAGATCTAGGAAAATTATTGACAATGCCACCATCTCGTGAAGTTTTAACAAGAATATATTAGTCGCATGGGCTATGTAACAATTTGAATAACCATTGCACTTATTAGTATTTAACTTTTAAACAATTCGGTCTTTTATAAACAAATAACACACCTTTGAATTTTGAAATGGTTGTTACGTGGACTTGACAGGGAATTGGTGCAAGAAATTATGCAATCAAAATTGGAGTTATGCCAAGTCTTCAAGGGTGATGGTCGAGGGATTGAACTTAGAAGGTTGTTTTGATAGTGATGTATTTGTGGAGTATGAGTCTGACATCCTATCATAGTATTTAAACATTGTTGATTTGATTAAACAAGAATCTCATGATTTTTGGCTAGTGGTAAAATGGCTTACACAAACATTTTTTAGGGATAAATAAACTCAGTTGTCCCTATCAATAATTACCTGCTAAGTTCATCGATTAAATTCCACACTTTATTTAAAACTAAATGCAGAATTTGGTAGAGCTTCCACAAGAAAAATACACAAATACTCAAATTATATTCACAATAAACTTGAGATGTTAATCTATTTACACAAAAATAGGACACATATATCATGTAATGATTTCCTACAAAATGAGATTCAACACTTATCTACTCAACCACTCGTAATAATAACATGAGTAGTTATATTCTAATTTAATGTAACTTACCCAAGATGCTCTATCACACCTCATTATTACACCAGCCAACTATTACAACAATATAAGCACAGGCATTGCAACATGGGAACACTAACGAGATATTTCTAACAAAACCTGCAAACAAAGAAAACTCTTCCTTGCGGACATCGAAAACAACCTGCAACACATACAAATGTCATCGTATGGATGGCATGTCCATACTTGCGGAAATTGAAGTGGAGAAATAAAATGGGTGATCACTGCAAACCGCCCGAAAAACACAAAGAGAAATATTATACTCTTCTTTTGTTACGGCTAAAGATGTTCCCGTTGGCAAGCAAAGCCTTTGTACAGCCTTCTCAATGCTTTTTGAATTGCAAAGTCTCTCTCTGGAGCTAGTTTATCTACTTTGCTTCATGAAAGGGTTATTTTTAATCAAAATGGTGAAAATGAATTGTTGAATATTTCTAAATTTGCTTCATCATATACATCCCAGAAGTGCAAATATTTTGTATCTATTCCATGAGTGCTTCTTCTATCTCATCAAAAATAGTATTTGGTTTAAGCTGCATGTTGCAATCATCCTTACAACCATCTCTTTGCCTGAACTACCAAAATGTGCACCCCACATTGCAACAAAAATGATATATCCTAACATATCCATGATTTGAATTTTCCTCTTCAATGTTTTTGAGCAATCCCTCTAGCGTATAGTAGAAGCGGCAAAACAAACATGATAATTCCAATCAAATCAACCAAAATTTTGGTAAAAATTTGAGGCATACCATTTATTCATTTGAAGTGGAAATGATGGGTCAGTATATTATTTGTTTCTCCACAACTATGGTTCACAGTTTTCAAGCGCAATAACATATCCAATGGAATTTGTAAATTATTACAATACTTGTTTACCTCTTTGATTCTTTTATTTGAGAGTGTAAACTTACATTGTATGAATCTTGATGTAGACACACTTAGGATGCTCAATGGAGAGTCTCCTTACACCATGCAACCCTCAAAATACGTGTGGAAAACCAAACTGAATAGAATCAAAATTGTACACGGGAGGGAAGATCAAATAAATTCATATTAGAATACTTAAACAAAAACAACCCTTTAAATCATATACTCAGATAAATAACACACTTAGACCAAATTGCAACGATTCAATCACATGTTACATATTAGATGGTAATATTTTCCATCATTTACTTACCAACCTCATTGTGTTCTGAGGCTTAAGCTTGCATCCACACTCTACCAATACTTACAACACTTGAGCTAATAATCCTTCTAAGCTCCTCCCTCACTCATCTTCTAAAAAAATGGGATCTATATCTATATATATAGGCATATATATATATATATGTATATATATATATCTATGGATATATATATCCAATGCCAAACACTAAGACTCTTAAACTTACAGCTATCAAATGCAAAGTTCTAACAGACCCATCAAAAGACCCGCTACACAACTAGTCAGCCTTTCTAAAATGTGTGGCTTCAAACATTCAAGTATCAATGATTCACAATTTCAAAACCTTCAAGTGCATCATGTCTCCAGATGGTATTGTGTCTTTAGTAGTATATCACATATTTTAAAACATGTTTATAGTATTTTGTGACTTGATTTAACTCGACTATGCTTGAAACACAACAAAACAGACTTGCATGGATCAAATATAATTACACACCTTGTTCAAAAAACCACATAGACAAATTATGCATCGATACAAATGCACAACAAACCAGGAATTTCACAAAGGAACTGTGCACTATGAAAACATTACATAATGGACTTGTGCACTCTGAAGGAATACAACACTATACTTCATGGTCCACCAACAACATATTTCTTCACCGTGTGGCCCATCAATAACACAAAATGCTAAACATAACACAAACACAAATTGACTCCAATTAGTCAACTTTTTTTGGTGATATAGGATTTCCTATGAATTCAAATGTTCTTTCATCATATATATCAAGTAATTTTAAAAACTTGAGCTCCTGCTTAAGGACTTTGAATGTCATGTTTTGTGACATTTGCAACACTTAGCCAAGTTGCATCTAAAATGTCCTTTCCTTTCCACTTGAACGAATACTCCTTTTCACATCTTTTCTTGATCATGGTGTCAATTATGTTTTCCTTTTCTTCGTGCACTCTCTCTCGCATCTGTTTTCTCCAATCTAATTTTTCATCTTTTGATTCTGACTCTTTACACTCTCATGTATTATGCAGTATGGATATAGATCCACCACATTAAAGATGTTTGAGATGTCAATCTCTAATATTAAATTCAATATCATAATAGTTTTTCACAAACTTTATGATGATTTTGCATGGCCATATCTTCCTCAATGTAAGCTTATTGTATGTTCACTTAGGAAACCTATCTTTCCAAAAACGTGTTAAGACCATATCTCCAATCTAATATTTAATTCTCTACTTGTTCAAGCATGTGTGTGTTGTTTGTAGTGCACATTCATCTTTGCTAGCTGATTATGCACATGTTGGTGCACTTCCTTCATGTGTTCTAAAAAGTCCCCTTCTTCTACACTCCTTTCTTCATTATACGGCAAGTCCCCCATCTCTACAACTCATCTTGGGTTATTCCCATATACAATTTGAAAATGGTGTATTCCGTGTACTCTTATTTAATGAATTATTAAAATTAAATTATGCATGTGCAAGAGCCACATCCCATGTTTCTATCTTATCTTTGACCAAACATCTAAGAAAATCTCCAAGGCTTATGTTTACAAATTGTATTTTCCCATCAGTCAAAGGATGGTATGTTGAACAAAACTACAACTTTCTATCCAACTTATTCAACATGCTCGCCAAAATAACCAAAAAACTCTATATCCATGTCATACATTATATTGTATGGAAATTCATGTAGCCTCACAATCTCTCTGAAGAAAATATTTGCAATGTGGTCTTCCTACAAAAATAAAATATGTCATAATTTGAAAATCTATCCACAACTACAAAAACGGAATCAATACCCATCTATGTTTTGGGTATTCCAAAAACAAACACCATACTTATATATCCTGAAGGTGTCTTTGGAATGGGAAAAGTTTGATACAACCTTGAGTTCTGAGATGTCTGTTTAGCCCACTGACACACGTGGCATTCTTTCACAAACTTGTGCACATACATGCTCATATGTAACCAAAATTAACTCAGCCCTAGGTATTTTAAGGTTTTGTCCAAGCCAAAGTGACCTACTAATCCTTCGTAATGTTTTTCTCTCACCAAAATCTATCGCATCAATCTTATCGAGATGCATAACTTTCTATCTTAGAAAAACATCTCCTCCTATAAAAAGTAGTTTAACCAAGGTATCCTATCAACACTTGCAGGTTTTAAAAGCTTCTCACGCCCATGAGGGGTTCACTTAGTAAAAGTATGGCACAACATGTTTGTTCGAAGGGTATTAAATAATACCCTTAATTCTAGTTTTTACCTCTAATTATTCAATTGATAATGCTCCCTCTCATTGTATTATTAGAATGAAAATACCCCCTATTTTTTCCATGTACCTTACTTACCCATTTTTTCATGACAATTTTATTTACCCCTTTTTATTTCTACCCTAATATATTAAACAAAAAATATATCATATTTTTCACTAAGACTTTATAAGACTTTTACTTGTGCAAGATTACCATGGGGAAATTGTTTTCTATCCTCTGGAATTTTCACCTTGTTTAGAAGGTTGTTTATTTTCTAACTTGCACTCACTCACATAATCACTTGGTTGGTTGATGAGTTATCCATGTGATTTGATGACTTGGTAATTATGACGAGCTCAATTAGCTCACCCTTCAACTCGATCCCTAACTTGTCAAGTTGGATTCAGAACTTTGAAAATACTTGGGACTTAGTCCCACATGCACCACAATTTGGACCTCAATAAGTTATATATGAAAAATCACATACACTATGATGTGAAGAAAGGCAACAGGGTCCCCCTACTGAAAAAGAGTAGACCTTATCAGATATTGGGTGCCCATTCAGCATACTATGTGGGACCAACCTCAAACGTCGTAGACCAAAGGCTGCAAACCATATTTTTTCTCAAACAAACTCTACCATTTTTCGCACTCACATTCTTCCACTTAGCACGTTCACAACCTGCAACATAAATGTTGTGAAACCTACTCTTAATTTTTTCCAGTTGAATTTTAACTTCAGCATATGATATCTTCCTCATATGGACTATGTTTGTCTCCATTAAAAAAGCATTGGAAATCTCTTGATGAGCTCTTCCATAAGCAACCGATTTTGGGAAGTTAAGGGAACATAGGAACCATGAATATCCTCCAGATCAAGAAAAACATACATTAGGGTTTTGAGGTTAAAGAGAGGAAAAATATTATGTGAATAAAGTGTGCAACATAATGTTGTAAATGTGTGCAGAATTAGATTAGGGTTTCATCAAGCTACTCATAAAATATCTTGGCCTAAAAGTCAGTTCAGGACAATTTTGTGGGTATTTGTACACCTTCGTGACCAAGCCTATTCTTACAACTATGAACCTATCCTATGGAACTACACACTCAATTTGAATGTTGGGATTTGGTGTGCCTATATGTAACACCCACATTTTACACACACAAAAACAATAGTAGAATACTAAGATAATTTTTTTTGACTTACAATGCTCTCTACACAACACCGCATGGGCTCCAAATACAGAAACTTGACAATGCATATGACAATTACATAAGTCATCGACTCACATAGACACATGGAAACACCATAGACATGTCGATGCCACACTTTTCCTAATGAATGAATACTAGCAATGAGCCATCCACAAGAAAAGGACTCAAGGATTGGCAAAACCACAACACATCATTTCTTTAATTGCATTTTAGTTACGATCAACATTCCAAGAACATTATTGTGCAAGGAAAAATTTCTCCTTTTTCCATCTACAAATTCTGAAGTTCATTCTACAATTAATTTACAGTTTGACCATTTTAAGTTGGCATTATTATCCTTTACGGAAATTTCCATAACTTACATACTTATTTGGCATAATTCAAATTGCATATAAAGTGCTTAATTATCTTGTTCTTATGTTAAGAATATTCTTCTTGAACATTTATTCAATGTTTAAATTTTACCCTTGCAACTCAAGTGAATCTAACTTGATGTCAAGAAAGCAATATTAGGATTTAAAAGGGGGTGGTTTAGATTCAAGGTACCCCCTTTTTTTCATAAACATTCTTCAATCACGGTATAGTTATTTCCCTACAATAGTTGTTATAGTTCAATATCTTGTGGAATTCCATTTAGATTTATGTATATATCTTTTATTTTCTCGAAGTTTGATCACACCAAGGCAATTCATATTATTTGTAACTCATGAAAATGTTTAATTAAGTTATAAGGAATCCAAGAGTGGCATTATCCCTAACCTCAAATCTCATTTTTACTCTTTTATGCTTTACTTTTTCATCGCATTAAGGTTTCATTATTACCATCGCTTTATAACAAAAGAAGTTGCGAAAGTACTGTGTCTGACATCTAAAAGAAGTACATGGTTAGAAGAATTATAAACTACAGATGAACCATAAGCTGATTTGTGTTCGAGGTAAGGTCCCATGTTTATGTATTTCACGATTCCACATGTGAAATATTATTTATTTTTTAATGTCATAAAAGGACATAACAAGGTATTACAGGACAAGATTTCAGTTTCTTGGGTTCTCTAAAGTCAACATATTTCAAATCATTTTTGTTTACAAAGAGTTACTTATAATTTTCTGCCCACATGTTAACCTCCTATTCAAACTAAGGTTTAGTTTAATTCCTATTTTTACTCAGGGCTTTAGTCCCTATTATAGATTAGATTAAGGTTAAAACATATTTACCCTATAAACCCTTCGTAAGAGATCAAGGCACTATATTATCACTAGCCAAAGATAAGACATTTAGTTGCGGTGGGACTAAAGAGTTCACTAACAAGAATGCAAGACATAGAACAACTGTATCACGATCTCCATTTATGTCATCTGCATCCAACAGAGATTTCATTCGATGAAGAAAATCTAACTCTAAATCTATCTTTGGAAGACAAGGTAGTCCACTAGGATACGAAGGAATAGTTAGCTCTACTTACTCCAAATAAAGTTTGAATGTGTCACTCCTATCTGATCAAGTTTATGACAATGTCACTAAACATACTGACTAAGAATATAAACCCATTCTTGGGCTCTTGTTTACCCTAACTAGGAGGTTCCATCAAGTGCAAAGTTTAAGTTCATTCTACGATTTTTCAATCTCCTCTCTGGTAAGAAGGATCACACATGAATACATGTTATGCATGAATATACTAGGGTTGATTGTTTTGATTAACTTTCTTTATTACGTTTTCAAGGTAAGAATACAAGCAAGCTGATTAATTACTTATTTATTGAACAATGAATATGCACTACGAGATATTAACTTCAAATTCATTTACCATATATATATATAAAACCTTTTTTTTTTTACCATACATACTATGAATCAAATTGAACCTATGATTAAATACACATTTCCTAGATGTCCCTAAAACTAGCATCTCATACATATTAGCAAATTTAAAATATAACTTTTCTTGTAACAAGAGACTACATTATACATTTATTCATTTTATAATGACCTATATAAATTACAATACTAAATTATGAATTACACATCACTTTTTTGTCATCTTTCTTGCATCCTGCAAAACCATGTGAGCATGAAATCAGCGATAAATTGTCTAGCATGGCATCCACCCTAATCTAACATAATTAACATTGTTCAGTTTCCCATTTACATATAATAATAATTACAAATTTACATTCGAAAGAAAAGGTGTAGAGACGTGTATTCATTTCACTTCATTTCACTTCATTTCCTAACCAAGGAGAGAGAAAGAGAAAGGAAGAGAGAGAAACACCATTTTGTTAAAATTTCTATTTCACACAACCAGTTACACTATAGAGTTTTCTTGAACAGTTATTTAAATGTGTCAAAAATTTCCATGGTGGTTTGGCAACCCGATGAGGGTCCCACAACTTTCTATTTTTTACATTTTCTTGCTAGCTATAAAAAATTTCAAATAAATCTCGAGAGGCTAAGAAATCACTTTCAAACGTTGTCTCCTGATGATAAAACACACCACGATTAAAATTCTATGTTTGTCCACTTATATACCGAGAGTTCATAGTAGACTGACGAAATTTGGAACTGGCGAACGGTTTACACTTGGCGGCTAGTTTTCCAAGGCCATTAGTAGTAATTGACCCAGTTGCAAATGAATAAAATTTATCTTGAGGGCTCAGAAAACCACGTCCAAAATTGACGTTCAATGGATGAACGCACAACAAGAAACTTCCTACAAGTCCCCCTATATAAGGATAATTCATCAGAGTTGACGGGACTGAGAACTAGAAAATAGTTTTCAAATGGCAACAAGTTTTCTAGAGTGACAAATCATAATTGGTCCAGTTTGACCTTGTCAAACTGTGATTGGAGGCCTACAAAATGGCTTTAACAAACTATAAAGAAAAGTGTTTTTCCTAAACTGAAGGTTCCATGTAATTGTCTAGTAAAAACACTAGAGGTTTGCGAAGACGGATAATAATTTCTCTATTCTAGGTTTCAAATAGCGGTTCAAAACGAAAACCCAAATTTTAGATTTAGCAACTTATTACAGCTACAAAATGGTGTAACAAGGCTCCTATAAGGGCATCAAAAAGGTTACAAATGTTCATTCGAGGTCGATCCAAAGATTGAAGTGACACCTCACATAACAAGGTACACGAAGGAAGCTTAACCTCCCCTTTCTAGAGTTATGAAGGTTACTTTGCCTTAGTCTCTAGAAAGTCACAATTTATGTATTTAAATCAGGACATGGTCAACATATTTACTGGGAAGTCAACTTCAACTTATCGATAAAACAATACTGTAGTGATCTAGTTTGGTCAGGGAGTTTCTAAATCACCTCAAAATGAGGGTTCAAGTTCATGGTTTACTACAAAATGGTTATTTTAATTGTGTGAGTAACGATACGACATTTTATTGTTTTGCAACAAGTTAATATAAAACAATTAAATCTATGATAATCTCAAGATTTTAAAATTTTATTTCATTGCAAAAAGGAAAAACTAAAGTATGAAAATTAAGAAAGATCAAGGAGAGATGAACCATGCCTGGGAGATATTTTCCTCAACAACATGTATGATGTAATCCACGCTTCGTTTCACTCGCACTCTAATAAGGTTTCATCCCTCTACCCTTTGCATTTTGTCAAATGGTGATGCATGCTCGTCTATTCTCTAATGCTCATTCATGTATGAATACAGGATCTTTGAAGCACCTCTACATATATAAATTTTTCACCATCCTTGTTGCTCAAGGGAAGTCCTGACCCTATTCTGAAGCTTTGAATCATCATTGGTAGGAAACTATGTTCACAAGGGTCTCAAAATTTCATCTAGATCTTTGCCAATGATATTTACTTTAATCCATATGTTGTATTTTATGTGGACAAAACCCGGAGTTCGTACAAACCCATTTAACAACCATTTTGGAAATCCATGTTGAGATAAGAGTAGAATCAAGTCATTGAAAGCGAACAACCAATGCCCCATTTTAATGGAGGCCAATCCAGATCTTTACCAAGGTACAATGAATCAACAAATGCTAAACTCTTAGAGATGGACGAATCAAATGTCCACCCAATGAGCCCCATCATTCAACGTTTAGGTGAAACCTTCTTTGAACGTCAAGGAAAGTGCATATCCACCTCTCCTAGGTCATGCAGAGTGGAAAACAAATCTTACTTTAACAATAAAAAGAGGATCAGAATGCTTTGTACAAATTCGCTTTAATGGCAGTCAGGGAGTAGAATTAAACTCAAACCACAATCCATGGTGGAGAATGCAATTTTACAGTACCAATAGAACACCCAGGTAATACAAAAATGCACAGAAAATTAGACACAACTCCCACGTTTGCATCCATGTCTATCAACGCACCTGGCAACTACAAAATCTTAGCAAAAATTTCCATTTTGGATTGGCGTTGATTGGGAGGGAGGCCATAAAAGCATGCAAATTCGAATTTCCATTATGCTTTGATGGACGTCCTTACCCTGTTCAAAGAGAGCTTCCCTTTTTGACTTACAGGCTAGGAACATGTTGCAAAGGGTGAACTCAAGATCTCAAGTTGGAGGCCTGTATTATTGCACAATGCAATATTGTGTGACTGCATCTCTCATCGCCTAGGAAAACCCATGTCTTCCATGCATAAAATGCCGCACCAGCTGCAATTCGAGGATCCTCCCCAAGGTGAAATACTTCATTCATACAGAGTCCAGATTTGGTCTAGTGGTTTTAGTATGCTAATTACGTCGAAAGGCATGTTGTATGTTAGAAATACTCGGGGGGCTTTGACACCATCCAATGATCCAAATCTTCTGCATCGTCAACCACCATTTCTCCTGCATTCTGATTTTGTCTGTTGTTAGAGTTGGAGGAGATTGAACTGACGTTCAAATAATTATTACAATAAGTCTAGTCTGGAATTTAATCAATTATGGCTGCCATGTGTAAGCCTATATTGTCGGGTAGAGCACTCTTATCACAATATCGCAAGTTGTATAAAAGAATTTATATTATATTACTGTATATGCATGTCAGAATAGTCCCGAGGTAAAGGATAACGTGCTGGTTATATTGCGAATTTAATCAATTATGGATGCCATGAGCATAGCGGGCCAGCCCGTATTGTCGATAGAGCACTCTTTCCGGCAACGAAATCACTGTTCTTGGTCATTTGAACCTTGAAATATTGCATTCTCGCAGTATAAATTGAAGAGGCGTGCTTATGATCGATTAATTTTCTTGTCTGTTGGCATTGTATAAAATGATGGGGAAGATGAATGCTGTCATTTTGTTATCACTTGTTCCATTTTTTTTTGGGCGTTATATGAAAATTATGAAGAAGATTAATGTTCTGAGTATAATACAACTGTTGTTGAATGGTATGAGGTGGCGTAGTATGAGGTGGCATTCTCTCTCGAGATGTTTGTGAATGAGGAGAAGTTGAAGCTCTGAATCGGAATATGCCAATGTGGAAGATGTGTTATCCCAAGCCCCTTAAATTAGAGGAGTTCCAAATGAATCCAATGCCTACACCATTAACAGCCACCCAAGAGATTTCTTTCCCTGCTCGGTAAATGGTTTGTCACTGTGTTACAATTTTTCTGAATGAAATCACGTAAAAAATAAAAGTAATAGATCATGTAGAAAACTTTATCGATTGATGATCTATGGATGCAGATACTATGCACATTTTGGTGAAGAGAGGAGATACATACCTGTTGAGGATCGTGAACGCAACACTCAATCATCCATTTTTCATGATAATAGCACATCACAAAACCATACAAGACGAATGTGATGTTGATAAAGCTTGGTCAACTCCATCCACTCACATTCATCGCCGAGCTCCAGATCAGAATGTTCGAGACAAAATGGGTATTCATCATCGATAAGAATAATAAATTTTAGCTCTTTGTTAGTCATTATTAGCTGCATTATTTATTGACTGGTTGTTCTTGTTTTAACAGAAATTTCACATGGACCTTCCTTAGAGCATTGTGTATGCCTTTGGATTGTCGAGGAAGACAGAAATTGTACCAGGTCTCATAATCAAAATGATACAAGGGATCCAAAATTTCGTGAGATGGGAAAACCATCTCCCCCAGAAGCATATTCCTCCGTGGGATCCGTCGTTAAACACTGCAAATCTCAAACATGGCAGAATCCCCACGGTTGTTCATTTGCACGGCGGAATCCTCGAGCCAGAAAGCGATTGGCACCCCTTCGCCTGGTTTACGGCCAACTCTAGCGAGCGAGGGATGGGGTGTAAGAATAGCACATACCATTACATAAATGTGCAGCAGCCGGGGAGTCTATGGTACCATGATCACGCCCTGCGACCAACTAGAGTTAATCTCCTAACTGGCCTTCTTGGCTCTCATGTTATTTTGCAATCCCAAGGTGGAGAAGCCCGTCAATCTACCTTTTGGTCGTCAATATGACCGCTTTCTTTTCATCTTCGACAGGAGCTTTACCAAAAATGGCACAATTTACCTCAACTCCACAGGCAATTATCCCGCCCTCCATCCCCACTAGCAAGTATTGTAATATTATTCTATTCCAGTTGTGTGTGTTTTTGGAGGAATGGGATTTTGTATTTTTTTATTTTATTTATGTTTCATATGCACATTATTATATAAATTGGGATGAGCCTACCAATTAAATAGTATTTTTCATAATTGGTATTTTTACACCGAAAGGCATGTTCTATGTTAGAAAGCCCGGGGGGGCTCTGACACCATCCAACGATCCAAATCTTCTGCATCGTCGAACACCATATCTCCTGCATTCGATTCTATCAGTTGTCAGAGTTGGAGGAGATTGAACTGTATGGACTGACACGGGGAAATACGAAGTAGGGAAAAATATGGCTCTAGACAGAGAATGGCATGTCCGGGGTCCTGGGATGCGGCCATTCCTGCGTTCGCCATCATGAAGGACAAGAATAGATATCCAGTTTTTTCGTTGTACCCAGCGAACTAATCCTGGTGGAGAAGGAATAGAGACTCACAAGGTAAGATGAGTTGGGACCAATATATTTGCTATATATACTCACTATTTTGGTCAATAATTTCGTGTGAAATGTTCAGATGAACAGATTTAGAAGCGGAAAGGCAGTTGTATTTCCATGTGCGGCATGCAAAATCCTTAGAAGAAGATGCAGAGAGAAATGCGTGCTCGCGCCTTACTTTCCTCCAGACAATCCTCACAAGTTTGCGACCACACATCGGGTGTTTGGAGCAGGCAACATTATCAAAATGCTTAAGGTAAGGTTAAAAAAAGTAATCTTTGCTACATAGTTGTGTCTACAAGTATAATAATGTTGATAACAGTTATTCATGAAATGTGGTTGAATGTATCAAGATCTTCCAAATGATCGAAGAGCTGACGCGGTAAGTAGCATGGTGTATGGAGTAGAAGCAGAGGTGAGACTACGAGATCCTGTATTCATTTTGAAACTTCATTTGGACCGGGCTAATCTTGTGTCCCTTGTCTCGCGATTGTACATGTCGGGGGAAGAATCTGAGCCCTTCTCTTCATCTGAAAGTGACCCGCAGGATAACGATAACGATAACGAGTGCAGACCATAATAATGACTTATTTTCAGAGGATTCTGATCCCATGATACTGTGGGAACCGTTGTGGCCCTAAAGTCTGACGCATCCTTGTTCGCCATTTAAAATAAAGAGGGTTACCTTGCTTACATGTTGAATTATTGTGGGTCTTTTCCTTTGTTAGGAGGAAGTTAAATATGAAACTGAGAGTCATGTTGATGTTTATATTCTTTTTTTCAAAATAATCAATGAGTAATGATGTTAACCAGGCAATTAAATGTCCCTTCTTACCAAACATACACCCCTGGCAGTGCTAGATTTTGCAAGGCGCTTCAACGTCATTATACAAATTTTAAAACGAGTTTTAAATATTTAATTTGATGGTCATTGGTAATGGACAAAATGAACACTAAATCAATGAAACTTGAATATCTTCTTAATTTAATTAGCCAAATAGAAATAACTTTTTCAAATTTCTATTTTTATATTTTATACATTCTAATTACGCCGAAAGGCGTGTTCTCTGGGAGAAAACCCGACCCCCTCTGACTCTGACGGCAACAGCGATGAATGAGATCAGTCAGTTGATGAAGTATGGTCATATCGCAGCCTCGCACATGTCGACCAAGGGGTGTACTGCCAGCGGTGCAGAGTGGGAAAGGTGATTGCTGCGACCAGGGGTTAAATTTGGAAAAATTTACATGTAGCTTGGGTCAGTGTCTTTAACGTCTCTAGATCTCAACTAAAGTGCTAGGAAACGACAGGTTTGAAAGGCCATATAAGACGTGTCGCTCCCCATGTTCTGCATTGGGTTTGTGGGTGAGTTTGTTTGGCCACGGGTCTAATTTTTCCACTAAACTTTTATTTTGTTGTTCAATACATGGAGAAACAAACAACCATATGACACTTTTGAAGATTTTTAGCCGTAATATATCATAAATATATTATATAGTATTAGAATTAGTATATCATATTAATATTTATGATATCATATTATAAAATATCATTAAATATATGCAAAATATATAGTTGTGTGGGTATTAAACAAGCCTTGGATGTCCCCTCTAAAGAGTCGTGTTCACGCTTGCGCGTGGACCTAAGAGCATCCATTGGACAGAAATAATACTATCATGTAAACAATCTCTCCATACTTACATCATTAGAGGCCAACACATGGTCGCTCAAGTTGTATATATTGGATTAGGGAATAATATTTGAAAAATAACAAAAGTTGTTGCATTTTGGGAAAAGCAAACAATGGTAGTAGGTGTTGTTATAGAAAAGATGGTCCGATTCGCAGATGTGCAATGCACAAACTTGATGACAATAACTCGGTTTGATCTGAACGAGCAGACAAGGCATCTCGGATCGTGCAGTGACTTAACCATTCCACTCAGTCCACATTGTCATTGGCTACAAGTTTGCGTGCTCAAGAGAATGAGGAGCGAGACGAGGCATCTTGGATCGTGTGGGGGCTTAACCATTCCCCTCAGTCACATTGTCATCAGCTGCAAGTTTGCGTGCTCAAGAGAATGAGGAGCAAGAAACAAAGCAAATTACCTGAGCACTATCTCATCCAAGGCGTGTTTAATGGTGGGCTCTAGCCATTTGATTTGTGAATATCCCAAAACCGCCTCAAACCAGAGCATGCACATCTTTTGTAAAGAGGAACAAAAATGAAGATGTTTGAGTTGGAGCAGCGAGGGCCTATAGCAAAGGTTACAGTTACGATGGTCTTGGCGTTAAATCCAAAAACACAACCCCTTTAAACGAGTATTTTCATTTGATCCAATCAAAACGGTTGCACTCTGGGAATGAACTCAAGAGATTGTGCATTAAGCAAGATGAACATTGAGTTCTTTTCAAGAGAAATCGACCATGTTGACTCTTGATAGGCTGCTTACAGATGAATTGCAACATTACACTTTTTCTCAGTGTCAACCACAGAGTCATTGCTTCCTCGTCGTTAACTTCGATCCAAACAGGGTGCTTTGTTCTTTGTTTCAATTTCCTTTTCCACTCACCAATATTTTCCGTTTCGCCGTTAACATTGCTATTTAAAATTATAGTTTTTATTTTTCAGAATTATCATTTGAAAGGGAAAAATCATTTATTCGGGATTGATGTGAAATAACATAAAGGTAATGGCATATAAATTTGAGAAAAAAATGGAAATAATAAATATAGAATAAATTCATGATTGCCTTTTAATAAAAGTTTGAACTAATTATATTTGCCTCTTGTTTCTATATATGTTAGCAATTGCATATGAGTTGAAAATTACGCCAGAGAGGATAACAACGTTAAGTTTGTTGGAGTTGTAATTCTTTAGTGGGTTCACCATATGTGCTACTTTGAATTGCCTACAAATGATGGAGTATCACCAAACCCCTAAGGCCTCTACACACTAGTGTTCCATCAAATATGTTCGCCAACTTGTCTAAAGAGCACATTAAATAGCTAAGAAATAATGATTGTTCCAAAAAAAAATTAGGGATTTAAAAAAAAAAAATTGGAACTCATATTATCATCGTTCATTATGAAATTGACATATACTTTAGCTTGAGTTACCTTGCAATCGTAAGAAAAGTAATCACGCCTAGAAGCCTCCTCCGTTTTTGGCAACTGATATAGACATCAATGCTTATGGTGTATTTGGTCAGTGAAGCACAGACATTTCATCTACCATACACGTGGCTCATAGTGGTTGGAGAGTGGATGTCACATGTTAGATGAATAAAGCATGTTTACGTCATAACTATATCATCGACATTGTTTACGCCAAATTCTTTTGTCGGCCATATTTGATTTTATTAGTCGTTGTCTAATTCGATTGATATACAGGGCCCTTACGAATAACCCCTCCCATGTTCCAACTATCGTAATTTCCAGAGGTCACCGAATGTGTAGTGCCCACACTTTTTATAGCTCTGTAGCGTGTTGTTTCTTTGCTCATAGACATGTTTTGACATTGATTGGTTATATCTTGGACATTGATTTTTTTCAATCCAAAAATATCAAGGCTTTACTTTGAAGAAAACCACTATTGAAAATGGGGACATGGAAACACAACGAATTTCCTTCACAACTATATCAATAGTTCCCACCTTGTCCACCTATCGGATCTCAGTAATCCCCTTTTTCCACTCACATGTTGCTATGACAAATTATCTCAGCAACAATTTTGCAATCACGCTTATAAGAGGAATCTCGTCCTTCGTTCACATGTCTATCCTTAACAATCCTTCTCTTATTCAGCAATGGACCTTCCCCTTCAAGCATTACTCCACTTCTTCTGGACTCTGAATCTTTTCTACTTCTCCACTTTTCACTTTGTGCAAGAAATTTTTGAAATAATTTTTTTTGGAGAACTTTCTCCTCTCTTCCCCACTTTTGAGGAAGAACATGGGTTCTCCTCCTTGTAAATTTTAGAGTCTTGTTTTTGTATTTGTCTTTCTTTTTGTGTGCTTACATTATTTTTAGTGAACCCTTCTTTTTATGCAAGTTTTGATTAGTTGACCTCTTTCCCATGGGCTTGGGGGAGGCTAGCCTGCATCCCCACCTTGGGAAATGCTACTTGGTTGGGTGGCATTTTGTTTTTTGAAGGCATTTACTAACTACAAATATCATAATGATTTGTTGTGTTTTTCAATTACTTTTCCTTCATGTTGTGAAACCTTAAGAATATTTTGATTTCGGCGTTTACATCACACACCTCCCATGTTGATTGCTAGTTTTAATAGCTACCAGGGATTCGCTGGGAAACTTACCTTTGTAAACCATATTGAAACCTCCTTGGCCAAGTGTGTCTGCAAACTTGTTGGCGTATCATTTTATCTGATGACAAGAGTATATGGTGGGTGAAGATAATATAAATTAAAAAAAAAAAAAAGTATATTAACGATCCTCCGTGTAAAACGTTCTTAACAGAAGGTGGTCTACAGTCGAGGAGAGGAAGAAGACACCATTTTTGCATAGAAAGACTAAAACAAAAATACAAGTAGAAGGGATGGAAAATAAAACAAAACGTTTACTTCTTCTAAGTTTACTAAGATGCACTTACATGGAAAAAAATCATTAAATAATATAATCCCACTTCAAAATTTTAGATGGGTGGAAAAATGCCAGGGATTAGATTCCAGTTTAGGTGCTCACATGCAATATTACACAAGGAGAAGGAAAATGGGGACATGGAAACACAGATTTCCTTCACAACTATATCAATAGACTGGAGGTTAAGCTACCCATGTACTCCACCATGCTCCTTTCAAGGTTTTTCAAAACCACATGCTTTCACCTTAAGTGGAGTTGTTTACTCCACTGGGACAAACCATCATGCACTTCTCAAAATTATTATTATTTGTTTATTCGATTTTTCTATTCTTTTTATTTGAAAGAGAACGTGTGGCACTGTACACTATATTTAGAGGTCTAATTTATGGGTTTTTCTAATTTATGGGTTTTTCTCCATGCAATATGTGTGTTGTGATGAGATATGTATTCTCTTTACTTTGAAACCTTATTATTATGTCTTACACCTAAAGAAGGGGTTAGCAAACTTTGGGTTGAATTGCGTCACCACACCCACATTGGTGTGATGAGTGATGTGTTGCATACCACTGCTTCGAATCAAGCTCATGTAGTTCCCTAACCTATGATGAGACATGTGTGATGTAGATTAATAATAAAGATAGAGTGTGAGGATCCTTCAGCACAGATTTACAAACTCGTAAAATAAATGTACAATGAAATGAAATGTGGAAAATAGCTCAAATCACAATTAGATCGCAAACCACTTCAAGGAGGAAACCTCTTTTGAGAGAATTCAATAAAATAATATTCGAGGATACATTTCATAGCCTAAGAACTCCTTAATATACTAGTTCTATTCTAGAAATTACTACTACCCATGCATGTGGGATAGTACTTAATATCTTACGGGATGACAGTTTACAAAGCATATGTGTGGGTCACATCTATTACATTACTAATGCAAGTAGCAAGTTAAGACGAAGGGTCTTAACCTAGAGCCCTTGATACATCCCACACTTGGAAACACATACTTGATACTTTAAACTTTTCTCATGGTTGATCTAAGGTAGCAATATAGATGACATAATATTTTAGTAGCTTGCTCTTGTGACAGGTGCTCTAAGGAATAGAATAATTCAATACTTTCTCTTGACCTTCTTAGAGTGAGAGAGTAGAGGACCCCTAGATGCCCCTTATAGCTTAGGTTGTTTCTATATTTTTATGTGACCCAAAATTACCACCTAGGATGATTAAGCTAAGATACCCTTTTGAAAAGTGGCCATTAAAAGTACAAGGGACATGTTCGTGAAAGTTGGACAAGTTCATGGTCGAACCTTTCTAGGGTGTGAAATTGTGAGATAATGGGAAGTATAAATTGATGTTTTGTAGCATGTGTCGTGATATTAGAGGAGTTAAGCTAGAGAATAGTTGTTGTAGTAGGACTTGAATGTAAGATAGAGCATGAGGGTGCCTTAAATTGGTTGTTTTATGTATAAAAGGAACATGTGTTAGAATAAGTGCCAAATTCCACATTGTCAAGTGTTCAAGTCATGTTTCGGGTATTATGCATGGTTAAGAAGGATGAATCGTAAAAAAAATGTATCTAGATTACAAGGAACTCGATAATCTCACTCTCAAAGATAAGTTTCTTATTCTTGTTATTGATGAATGTTTAGACAAGTTGGATGGTGTGGTTTTCTTTACTAAGATCTACATTTGGGTTATCATCAAATATGAGTTAAGGAAGACGTTGTTCATAAGATGGCATTCAAGGCACATGATGGTCATAATTTATTATTAGTTGTGTCATTTGGTCTCACTAATTCCCCATCTACCTTTTTTTAGCCTCCTGACTTCTTTTGTTCATTTATTTAATTATCTGCGTTGTTTTTATTCGATGACATCATGATTTATAGTTGTCATGGGGGAAACACTTGTAGCGTGTGAATTAGGTATTGCAGGTTTTAAAAATAATCAACAATAAGTCAAAAAAATCCAAAGGTACATTTGCATTCAAATAAGTGTTCCTATGTCATGTAATTTCACGTGAGGGTCTTAAGGTAGACCCCAAGTCAAGGATTTGAGAGTTAGGGTTGAGATGTATTCGCAACTATGCTTGCACAATGACACCCTTATTGAAGAAAGATTTGTTTGTTGGTTGTCATTTTAAAGGTAAGAACAATGGCACGGCCCACGTGTGGAAAGGAAATGTTAGTTGTCACTTGTGTAGTCAAACAATGGCTTCAATATCTTATGACACAACATTTCAAAGTCGAAATGAACCATGAGAGCCTTAAGTGATTCTTAAAAAAATGATTATCATTAGACTAGAAAAATGGTTCACCAAGATGTTGGGGTATTATTTTTAATTTTTTTGTGAAAAAATAATATAGCTTTTCCCGCTCTCTCTTGACAAGGCCCTGAGAAAGAAAAATATGTGTCATCTCATTAATACAACCAGAATGGGTAGAAACATAGGATAAACTAACAACATGAATATGTAACAAGGAAGCTTGTAACTCAACTTTAGCTAGATCCCTCTTATTTTTATGTGTATGCTTGGAAAGTAGATTCCTTATGGTATAAAGGCATATTCTTTTTTACAAGAATTGTCAATTGAAAGCTAGTATTTTATCGTAAATGTGTGACTCATCAATAGGAGGACATTTAGGGTTCTTGAATATTTGTAGTCGCATATAGAAATATTTCTTTTGGGAAGGCCTTAAGGGAGATGTGCAAAACTTTTTGGTCGGATGTTAATGACATAAAGGAAATATAGTCAAAATTTTAGGCCTCTTGAGCCATTAGCCATGCTTGTGCAACGTTGGGAGGAAATATCAATGGATTCTAATACAAAGATGCCAAGATCAGTCAAATTGAATGTGATATTGATAGTAGTGAATCAACTCACTTAGTATGCACATTTTTGTGGACTCTCTCATCCCTTTCAAGCTAGTAAAGCAACATAATACTTCATAGAGAAGATGTAAAAACTCCACAACTCCCAAAATCATTGTTAGTGAACGTGTTTGAGTTGACTTACTTGCAACATGGGGCACAAAACTACCATGCAACTCATTCTCAATCATATAGATAAACATACATCGTTAATGAATTTTTTCAAGGGTATCTACATTGTTTTGCCTTTAAAAGCAAGCACAATTATCAAGATGAATTTTGCAAGCACAAAAAAGGTAAAACACCTCCTTTCACACGATTACATAGATGGCTCCATTTGAGGCTATTTATAGTTACCCCCTGCCATCTACTACTTATTTACAGATCATCCCGAAGCCTTTTTGATGGAGGATCGTATTTAACACTAACGAAAAATTCTCCCAATCCTCAGAGAGAATTTGGGTGGCTCAAAACAAGATAAAACAACTGGCATATCACCACTAAAGTGTGAGGCATTTTGAGGAAGGAGATTAGTTATTGTTTCGATTGCAACCCTATAAACAAATGTTACTTAAGAAACATAAAAACCTCAAATGTGCATCAAAACTTTATGGGCACCATAAAGTTTTCCAAAGAATCGGTAGTGTAGTTTATAAGTGGACTTTCCATACCCCTAAAAATTTCATCTAGTATTTCATGTCTTATGTTTAAAGAAAGTCATCAATAACAAGCTTCAAGTAAAATTAGAATTCCCCAAGTTAAATGAAGGTAATTTCATCACAAAACCCAAGACAGACATTGGGAAACATGTGAAGTAGTTAAACTTAGCCATTCCTAAAATGTAATCAAGTGGAAGAATATGTTAGTTGAAGATTCAACATAGGATGATGAATTGTTCATGTAGAAGCATTCAAAGTGGTTAAGCGTAGAGAGTTACACTTTGTCTAAAGGTGAAGCAAATGTTACACCCCTAATATTTTATCTTCTTAGGTGTGCTAAGGTTAGGATGTGGCCAATTTGTAGTGTGCATAAACTTTGTCTTTTCATTCATTAGTTCTAAATGTTTCTTAAGGTAGACCCAATTTGGACGAAGGGGTGGGTGATCCTACCTAGTTATGTCTTTAAATAAGGAGAACAAGGCTCTCTGAAACCGTCATAAGTTGTATTCACAAATTCCTATCATTATTATTTTGCATTTGGAGATTGTACCCTAAAAGTGGCCATTATATTTGATTATGTAATATCATTTTTGTATCCATGTCTTGGATCAATTCTTGTTTTTATTATTCAAGCAAATCTATTATCCTTGTATACGTTTATTTTTTTAAAATATCCTAACAAATTCTAATGTAAAAGTTGATCTAGAAAAAGTTGCCATTCAAGACTAGGTTATTCCTTAACCATCGTAAAGCTTTGCAGTTTATCGGATCTTGTTACCTTATGTGATGGCTTCTCTTTAGTTTTTCACACATCCCTCGCTTGCTTCAATAAGGTTTACATGATGTTACCAAAGCTACATTATGATAGATTAGGGCATGATAAAAGGTTTTTGGTGAATTCAAAGTCAATCTTTGTGTCGCACTAGTACTTGGATCAATCTTATAACTCAATATGCTCCTATTGCATATGAGTATGGAAGATTCAATTGTGCAACTTGTCATTACTTTACATATGATCGAAAACTATATGTGATTTTTTAGGTTATCTATCAATCAAAGCATTGAATCTTTTCATAAGGTAACTATCATTCACTACGATATAAAGCACATTGCAAAGCATATCACACCAACTCAAGTGGATGACCAATCTAAAGCAATTTCACCTCTTAATTAAGCATAGGAAAGGTAGCATCAAGATGGTCAAAGATTGTCTCAATCACGTATTTCCACATTGAGCTTAATGTGACCACCCATTTTAATTGTGATCCTAGATTTCTTCATACATTTTCAAAGATTTCAAGATCCCTAACAAATATAATTTTTCATCCAAAAGTCGACGGACAAACTAAAGTTGGCAATAACATTCATTTAGCGCTATTTTATGTATCTATAGATATACAATAACAAGCATCCAAGTACTTATAGTAAAAGTTTTTCATTCATTTAGCACAACCATGTAACAGCTCAAAACAATTCTATTGAATGTATTCAAGTTATGGGATTTACCCCCTTGTGCTCATTAATATAGCTTATCCACTACATAAGTTGTCACATTCACCAAACTGCAAGCATACAGATCAAAATTTGCCAAATTTTGAACCACGGCAAAAATAAATTGCTGAAATTTGTGAATGGATTGACTCTATAAAATCTCTAAATGCAGAGTCAAGAGTTGAGATGTAAATTGTAGATACATACAAATACTCATCAAAGATTCAACTATGTAATGAAAAAGTTGTGACTCATGAAGCAATAGTGTCATGGATTCTAGAGATTCGAAGTCATTAAAATCTTGCATGTTACAAAAGCAACGTGAAACAATTGCGCAATATAGAAGCATTGCAAACTATTGTTAAGGAACATGTAAATTGCAATTTTTAGTTTTACATTTGTAATTATTCTATAAAATTATAAATTTATATCTATATAAAAAATGGATTTCATAAATCTTATATTTTTATAAAATTAATTGTTTTGTTTTTTATTTTTGCTTTTATAAGTATATTTTAAGGTTTTATAGTTTTTAATAATAAGGTATAAATTATAGTTTACAATAACTAGCAATCGCATGTGTACAATGCAATGTGAATGTCGAACGGTATATGTTATTTTATTTAGAGGGATGGTTATTTTTTTTGTAGTTGATGTTGATAAGGGGTGTGGTTGATTTTGTAAGTGTAGGAATATAAATGAAGCATTACATTTAAAAATACTATCTGTACATTCCAAATCTGTTACAAATTCGTACATATACATTTGCAAATCTTATATTGTGAGTGGTAGTGTTTTGCGGACTATTTTATTTGGACTAAACATGAATACATGAAGACTTCCATACATTTGTAGATTTTATATTATGAGTGGTAGGTAGCCTTTTGTGGCCAATTTTTTTGACACTAAACATGAATACATCTGATAAATTTGATACCACTATGGATAGTTGATAAGGGGTGTGATTGATAGTGGAAGTGTAGGAATATAGATGAAGCATTACATTGAAAGGTTCTATGTGTACATTTTAAATAACCACAAGCTATGTATGCTTATAAGTGGATTAATGTAAGAAATAAAGTTAGTCTAATTAATCTAGTATAGTCTAGCTCAGCAAAACATGGATCGCTATAATTCATAATGGTAAATAACCATAAGCTATTTAAATGAAAGTTAATATTCTTTGTCTACATTCAAAGGTGACAACTAATTTTGAAGTTAAGATGACTTTCATGAATATCTTTGTTGTTATTTACTATAGTTATTGGTTATTGTTGTATTATTCTAAGTTGCAGTGCCCTTTAACAACAAAACAAGCACTATCAAAAAGCACTATCATCCTCTAGGACATAGGAACTAACATACAACCATCAAATTCTCAAGAGGATAGAAAACAAGTGGCAATAAATCTAGAAAAAAATGCAATTAAAGTATGCTCCCTTTTCTTGAAGAAGAGTAAATTTAAGTATTTATCCTTGTAATTAATTGGTAAATAAGAATATACATAATATGTAATGCCATTGGTCACAATACGTAATGCCATGGCAAACTTTACAGAATCAAAAAATATCCTTGTAGTTATCGTGTCAATTTAGATGTAGAATCATTTGCAAACATTATTATACATTTATAAATGCAATATTAAATTGATGACCTCTAGTAAAGAAACCCATTATTCACCCTTACTTTTGTATTCTCTTAGATAGAATAGATCCACGGTTCCAAGTACATTGAACAAGGCAAGATTAGTACTTATCAACCATATCAGACATATTGACACCATGTGTCCATAGATACATTGCCTTGCAAGCCTATTCACCTTTTCAAATTTTCTTACATTGGTATAACACAGCATTGTCCACTTTTAGATCCTTATTAGGTAAAATACATAGTCCAAGACCTCGTTTCTAATAACGCATAAATTAAATTCATCCACTGCAATTCTCAAAAATATTGGAAAATTTCTTCTTGTCTTAGTTGCTACACATCTGCTCATATTAAAATGCTGACAAACTAGACATAAGAATACCAAACATAAGTTTGTTGCCATCTGAGAAGATCTATGAAACAACATAATTCTATCATATATAACCAATTGAGATATTTTGATAACGGGCGACCTTTAGTGAGACACACATCTAGATATTTTTTTCATGATGACAATCTTGTGTATCTGACATATTGAAGAATCATTTTTTTTAACTGCAAGTTAGCTACATGAACAGAGTGCTCTTTTCTAGATTGAAGGTATTTTTTCTGGTCTAAGCACTAGACGATATGCATAGAAAACAATTGACATAGAATAGGATATGAGAGGATAGGAAGAGTAGGACATAAGTAACAACCAAATTGACAGGTTTACAACATAAAGAATAAGAAAATTCGATGGGATTCAAAGTAAAATTCTTCAAGTTATTTTGTCAAACAATTCGTGTCCATAGCAAATTTAAAAAATTGGTTACAAATTTCACTTCAATGCCCAACCACTATTACTCTTATTGGACCTACATCCTTTTCTTGTTATAGTAGTTCAATCCTCCAACCAAGTGGAAGTTCATCACAAGATTAATATTGGACCTACATTTATGCTTTTCCATGTCAACATGACCTAGGATCATGCAAGCAAAGCATTTAAAGAGAACACAAACCCAATAAGCATATTATTCTTGTAATTTATTTGTAATTATATTTACAATTAAAATGTGCATTACGATGACATAATGAGAACCACTAAAAATCTAAACGAGAAATATATAATTGGCTATGGTGCTACAAGCACTGTTTAAAAATAGCATAGCTTATATTCACACCTGGGAGGCTAGATATAAGTAGGCACAAAAATAAAACCACTAAACACGATATTGTACTTAACAACTAAGTATTCAATACATTAAATTATTCAAAGCACATTTTTCTAGCAAGCAAAGGGACCGGGGAAGTTGAGTGCTCAACTGAAACTAAGTAGGTTGGCATCAATGGGATCTGTTGTTGTCAACTAGCATTAGACTGTAGAAAATGTCTGACAACAATATCAAACACTTGCATCGGAGCTAAATTACTAAATGTCTGACCATAACATACATGTTCTCCCTTTCACTCTTATTTCCTTCAAATTTACAACAAACCAACTTACAAAGACCCTAAAATATAGATCTGGCCATATGAAATGGACATATCACATTGTTCGTAGTTGCATTTCTCTATAATTTTGAAAAGAAATTATCTTTAAAAATCTGGTTAGGATCAAATTTTTCAATGTAACATTTACAATACCCCTGAAAAACAAATCATGTTAAACATTAACAAACCAAGCATTCGGTACTGTGGATATTTTTACGCAAATTTCTTAGGCAAAAAAAAATCATAATTCCTCTTATAAGTGTAGATAGGACTAAACCCACTAGGTGAGAAAAAAATAGAATTCCATGGCCCTAGAATAAAAGAAACTCTCATCTTCACATAGGGTTTTTTTCCTCTCGGTCCAATTTCCCTCAAAAGTGACATAAACCCCCACTTATTGAGAACCTAAAACATAAACCTGAACATGCAAAACAAGCAGATCTTAGAGTTAACTCTGCAGTGAACTATTGAACTATATCCTTTTACCTACAAATACGTTAAATGTTTTCTCGACTCAATATACACCAAACGGGGAAAAAGCCACCTAAATAAGAAAAATCTAGAACCCCATACCCGGAAATTTAAGAAAACCTCAACCTAAGGGCATTCCCTTTTAAGGCCAACTACCTTCCAAACTACAATAAACCCCCACTTAAAAATATCAAGATCTGAGGATTTGACATGCGCAGATCTTAGAGTTGTTGACATAGTTTAAAAGATATCCTAGATTTTCCATGCAATATGGAGATGTCTTCTGAAAAATTAAATGCTCGCACCAGGAATTCTTTGAACAATTTCTCAAACAGAAGATGTTCTTATCTCCTTTTACACCAAACATGAGCAAACCCACTTGGATATGAAAATACTAAAAACCCTCCACAAACGTTTGACACTTCAACAATTTTCTTAATTCCTTTGACAACAAACAGTACAAAATTCACTTGGGCAAAGAAATTTATGAACCCCAGACAACAAAAAATAACTTCAAAAAAAAAATGATGCCCTGATCCTAATTTCGCGGTGAAAATTGTCATCGTCATACATGTCAATGATCTTAAACATGGCCGACAATGGGCACCTGTGGAGCCCTACCGCGGAGGAAGGAAAGGTATCCCACGGTTGGCTCCTGGTCGTCCAAAAATAAATCTTCATGCACCCTAAAAGCCCCATGCGCACAAACAATGGCCAATCCAACTATCAAAGCCGAAATAAGAAGCGAGTTAACTCAAACAAAAACAAAAACAAGAGATCAAAACCATGAAAAGCCTCCACATCGGATCATGCGACCAGAATAAGGAAGAAAAACCCAAACCCATAAACCTAGAATCTAAGATCTTGAATTAATAAAATATGTAACAGAGGTAATAAAAACACCCAAATCTAAAACATACCGGTATATAACAGCCTACACAGCGCCGTAAAACAAACTTAGAGATCTAAGATATACAAGGTAAATCTTGTGCATGTCATTTGGTGAAGGTAGTGAAATAATATTTGCATTTAATATTTTATGCTCACTTGTTTTACCCTGAACAAAAGCGAGCATGCAACTGAAGTTCAATCTGCTAAAAACAACTAAAACAGCTTTAAAAAAACAAAAACGTCAAAACATCCATCATATTTAAACAAATGCGAAAAGCATCAAAACGGTCATCAAATTTAGAACTGTGGTATGAACGACCGCAAGCCCTTTACCATAGGGGGGACGCCTGCGGCGTAAATATACATATGAGGGTGTGTGCAGGCACATGTGCATGTGTGCATGCATGTATATGTGCATGTGTGTAGGTATGTATGCATGTGTGTGTGTATGCATGCATGTATGTGTGTGTGTACTTGTGCATCCATGCATGTGCGCTTGTGTCCATGTGTATGTGTGTGCATGTGCATGTATACCCATCTTCTCATGTCTATGCATGTGTGTAACAAAACATGTTGTATACTTTCCCATTTGTTATATATAGATGTTTATAAGTATATTTTATTTTGGAATTTAACTTAAATTTATTTATTTCATTAAAACATTTTTATGATTTTTTTATTGCACAATTTATTATATAGATTTACAATAATATATAGATTTAAAATAATGTAAGTGACATTAAGTTTGAATAGTCAAACTTAATCACAAATTTTATGGCTGATTATTATAAGAACAAATTTTATTCGAACACAAATTTGAAAGTGACTCAGTCCACTATTACCACTGTTTTAGTGCAAAACAATGTAGCCCGCCATAAATTTTATGGTGCTAATAAAAAAACATACATTAAGTGAATTGCATCCACTAAGCGTTCACCAGCTTGAGGTCAGCAATTTAAACAAAGTCTCCCTCACTACAAGCAAAGTTTACCGAGGAGACAAGTTCTAGTGATAGCTTTCTAGAATCAAAGTTTCATTTCAACCCTTAACCCCAACATGGCTTCTGTCAACTCAACTCATAGTTTACACCTATTAACATCCAAGCAAGTTTAGTATCTTAGAAATCAGAGCCTTATCTCTGATTATAGTACTGCACATAGCTTGTGGGTTTAAAACCCTTTTCAAAAAGCAAGACAAGCATACTGAAGAATAAACAAAAAATGGGCTAGGTGCATCCCACACATAATCGGATATCACAGTTGGTTCTCATTTTGGATAACTGAGATGCTTCCTCTGAAATGTACACCATATTAGTTTTACAACTGTATTCATAAGGTGTACAAAATGAGGATGTTATAATTATGCTGATACTTTCTATGTTATTCAAGAAAAGTGAATTGCCAACATTATGAATTTGTAAAATGGGAGACTAATGCACAAACATAAGCTCGAGAACAAACTGTAGATTCTTTTATCGGGAACTGCACATACAAGAATTTTATCCGAAGTGAAGGAAAGTTTGTGACAACTGCCCAAAGTCGGCAGACTGATGTCCGCAACTGTTGTATTTGTGCATTTGCGAAATACTTTCCTATCACACATTTGTCAGTTGAAGTAAAGTGCAATTCATGGGCGGATGTCATGAAACGAATTCTAACATCTCAGGGTTCTCTAGCCATACAAGCACAAGAAAATTAACATCCATCTTTGATAACTAGAAATGCTTATTTTTCTGTCTTGAAAACTTCCATGCAACTTAGTAAATCTTTCCAAGATAGTGCAATAATCTTCTGCAAATATTTTAAGAACCATAAATAATGGAACATTATGATAAATAAATAAGAAGCTCGGATGCTATTATAAGCATGCCATCTTTCAACACATCCATAGGCTAGAAAACATGTGCCATCAATTTCTTGTTTATAGCAGTTGCTGTGCTGGCAACTGTCACAACATCACTGTCCACACTGAAGGGAATATGATCTGTTTAAAGCTTACCCTCAAGTGTATGATATTGAAGTCCATACACCGTTCACAATATTTTCTTTCCAACAACTGTGAGATTTATATAGCATAGAGACTTTCATTGAAATGATTGAAAATACCAAATGTAGTCTTAATTGAGTGAGAGATGACAGAAAAATGTTAAACTACCAATGAATGGGAACTCTACATTACTTTAGAATTCAAACGGACTAATTTTTTTTACATGAAAAGTTCACAGGACACCTCGACATGGAGGACGACCATATTTGATGGAGACCGTATTTGGTGGAGTCATCTAAGCATGTTATTAATTCCAGTGTTACAATAAAATGGTGACACAACAGAATATTGTTATCCATTTACTTCCCTTACCCGTTCATTCTCAACTTTACCAGGGTTATTCTAATCAGAACAGCATTAACAGATAAATGGTGGTTGATATATTCTCAATACCTAGGCATCCATTGTGTTCATCATGCTTTGACACTGCCACTTCTTCCAGCTGCTAAAGTTTGTCCTTCCAGATTTGTTGCTAGAAGAAATTTCACCATCCATTTGCATGCACCTTGCCTTCTATTTCTATACTATAGAAGCACAGAGCCTCTTAGAGGGTGTATACAATGGGAAACCCTTCACCCTTGTATGTGTGTTTAGCCTGCTAATATCTTACTGTTCTCTTGTATGAAATTAGAGAAATATGCCCATGAATATGCATAAAATCTCCTTTAATTTGGTTTAATGATGTCTATAAGCTTCCAGCCACCAAAACCTGCAGAACAGAAAGCCTGCACAGATGGCAGCTTCAGGAATGAAACTAACTGGACCCATCCCATATTAAAATCAAGTTTTTAGAAAGTCAAATGAGGAGAAATATTAATTTAGGGACAATGTATTACATATTTTACTTCATTCATACTAGACATTTGTAATTCCAAAATTATCAACTTAAATCCAACTAGACATTTTTGAAAAACATAATACATTAAGCAAACAAACTTGAATATGTTAACGTCCATTTAGTACCATATGGGACTGAAAAGAAGCAATTCGAATATGTTACTGTATTGTGCCTTCTAAAGAAAATAACAATAGAAATAAAATACATCAGAAACAAGATGATATGTATAATATTATTATACATTAATGCCATCTAAAGCGGGTTCATTTAGAAGTTTAGGAATGGAAGTTTTCAATCAATTATCACTAGATCAAGTGAAATACTGCGAGTCAAAATGGCCTATGAGAACATATTGAATGGTGGGCCATGGGATACTAGGTCTTCACTACCTCAAGTAATTCAAAACTACACCAATTCATTTGCTTTACTAGTCACACCAAATGGATCAAACAAGGAAGCAAAGTGCCATTCAGAAAAAAAAAAATCGTTTCTTTTGCTTGACTGGTTTGTGATTTTAGTAATCAGGTAAGCAATAGCATTAATGTAATCTATGTTGAATACCTTCTGAGAATTAGTAATCCCGCCCACATAGAGGACATGCCAAATAAATCAGAAGTGCAGTCTTTTTCTTGAACTGTGTTCTTAGTGGTCCACAGTAACTTCCCCATGTCTGTTTTTTGAGATATAATCATATCTGCTTATTAAGCATTGAAACTAAGATAAGATTTACTATCATTTGGGCCATTGGAACAGGACTCGTATGATTTTTGTTGAATATAAGCTACAGATTTTATAGCTCATGTAAAAAGAGGGCTTGAAAACTTACTAGATTCTAGCAAACTCCAGAGACACAAGCAGTCTTTTTGTATAAATACGCTTTTCATGATCAAAAGAAAATTCTCAACTAGAAAAAACACTGCCTTCCAAAAACAAAAAAAAAGAACCCCTTGGCTTTTATTTCAGAAGATTCTGTCTGGTTCTTGTGCATCTTGACGTTGCCTAGAGGTGTTATGTCAAGATTCCTAACTTGATTGTCCCCCCCGACTCCTGAGGGATAGAAACATATTATGAAAAAGGTTTGATTAGTTGAGATCTTCAAAAGAAGCTCCCAATACTCTTGTGGTAATCATCTATGGTCCAATTTCAATACAGTGTCATGATATACAGATAGCTTGCAGTTTCCTGTTCTTTGTCAAGGCCTTCAAAAATTCAAGACAATTAAATATTTCTTATGTTGCCAGGGTTCGTCCCCCAGCCCCCGTACCCTGCCTGATACGTATCTGGTACGGATACATCAGGGTATGGGTACAGATACATGATGGGTACGTCTGGGTTCTTCCCAGCTACATCACGAGTACATCCATACGTACCCGGGAAGAACCGGACAAACCTGCAGCAAACCCAAGCTTAAATGCGCCTTTGAAGGCATTAAAACACTTTTTTTTACTTAGTCAATGCAAAAAAAACGAACCCTAACATTTAAATGAATAAAATATTAAACCCTAAACACTTCAAAAGGCTATAAAAAGCACGCAAGAACTTGATTTTGAGGAAAATCTAGATGATATATTCAAGATTACTTGTATTCATATTGACATGGTATTCATATATCATATGCATTATGCCACATGATTAATGAAAATGTTAAATTTTAAGCATATTGAACCTTGATCCTATTATATTATTAAAGTTATTTATTCCTTATGGACTAAAAAATGAGTAAAATGAGTATACATATATAAAAGTTATATATTTATTAAATATGTATGATGTACCGAAAATGTACCCAAACCAAGGTTTTTTGAAAATCGCCATATCCACGTATCGAACATGCACATGTATTCATACTCGTATCTTGGCAATCATAGCTTTGCCACCTTATAGACTAGAGGTTTATGACATAGCTTTGCCACCTTATAGACTAGAGGTTTATGACGAAACACAAGAAGAATAAAACAATATAAGTCATTTTAGCATATATTATTATGCCGATGGGCGCTCTACAATGGCAGTTGGGGATGGTAAACTATAATGTTTATGAGTTGCTGACAATTAATTTGTGGCTTTCAATTTGACGTTGCTTTGGCTGTGCCTAAATTTGATGTTCATTTGACCATCACTTAATTTTTTTTATTTTTGCTTGGAGATGTCAATGGAAAAACTGTAATATCTTGGGCCATACAGTGGACTTTGGAGCCTTTATTTTCCAGAAAGATTTTTCAAGCTTGACACAGTGGTGCAACTAAATTGATGCCATTTGTTGGCAGTCAGTGAGAAATTCAAGGAGAATGAATCAACATGGTATGCGAAAACTTTAAGATAAGGTCCTTGAGACTCATATCTCTCACCGTTTTTCAGATAGATGTATTATGATATCTTTGCTAGTATCAATTCAAGGGCATACATCCTGTAAAACACCTAACTGAATACAGTTATCCTCCGATCAGAGTCTTATGATATCTTTGCTAGTATCAATTCAAGGGCATACATCCTGTAAAACACCTAACTGAATACAGTTATCCTCCGATCAGAGTCTACAGCCATTTTATGAATAGATTTTTAGTAGACTGTATTGCATTATATATCTATTTACATCATTAGCCAAGAAAACAAAACCTGGAAAGAAAAAAGTATGGCCTTGGATCAAAATAAACTACACCGACTACTTGATGAAGACCGCACAGATTAAACATTCATTATATTGTCGGAGCCTCCCACTGTCAGGTGCCAAATCAAGAGTGCCAACGATCTTGAGGAAATACTATTCCGAACTTCTCACAGATTGCCTTATTGGGCCTGAGGTTTGCTTTTTCGTATGCTGCTACTGCCTTTAACAGCTTCTAGAACCTTTTGCACTCAAAGAATAAATCCAATTCAAACTGCTTGAGCTCCTCATGAATTGCCAAGGTATTTGCAAAATTAACTAATAGTGATTGTAAACTTATGACTTGAGCTGCTCATCATGATGATGTGGGGGTGAGATTGCTTGGTAGCCAAGGTATTTGCAAAATTAACTAATAGTGATTGTAAACTTATGACTTGAGCTGTTCATCATGATGATGCGGGGGTGAGATTGCTTGGTATCCTTAATCGCATTAACAATAACGTCTATTGAAGTATTTTTCCTGAGACGTTCCTTCAGATGAGCATGAAACAGATTGGTATTAACCCATTTCAGCAATTTCAGACTCTTTATTCCTTTGACCGATGCATTTCTCCTTTGACCAATGCATTTCTGCCATAATCCGGGTGGCTTTGTCCATGGTAACTCCCTCCTCAACCAGATTCTTCAGCTTTACAACATCCACCAAGTCACAGTTGGCATTTTAAATGTCTTCAAAAGTATAATAATGCACTGCACTTTTAGGCTCTTCAGAAATTGCCTGCGTAGTCTTAAATGAAGCCATATTCCCCTCTACGCATACCACAGTGAAAGTGACCACAAACAGTCTTGGCTTTATTCATATTTATTTGGACAATATCTCATAAAACAAACATCGGAAAACCTTCCAAAAAGCAGGAAATCATTTATTTGGACAATATCTCATAAAACAAACATCGGAAAACCTTCCAAAAAGCAGGAAATCAAATCTGGGAGCATATAACCAGGCTACTGAGTCTGATCTCCCATTAGCTCTACCAAGCTATTGAAGCAAAAAAACATCTTCGGGCTATTCAAACAAATTCCTGCTTTGAGCCAAGGCTAGTGAGTCAATCTCAAAAGAGCAGGACATTCTAGAACCTTGGCTCCAGAGCTTCAAACACCATTTTCTGATTTTGACCCTCTTAACTAAATAATGATGGAACAATACATGGGTTTTTGCACATTAAGTACCCAAGCAGCTGAGCTTAAATGTCAGGAATTTGAGCCTAAAACATGCAGACAAACATAGAAATATGGCTGCCGAGCATTTACCAACTGTAGCAGACCACATAACTGCGCTGCTGAGCCCAGAGACGAGAGCCACAGAACTTACCTGGAAACAACATCTTACAGTTGACAGCGCAAAGATAAAACTCATCCATGAAATCAAAACAACAAAATTCCTCAATTTCACAATGCAGACAAAATTCCTCAATTTCACAATGAAACAGAGCTTACTCACATGCATCCAGCATTATGCCATTGAAAAACACCGGCCCTTCCCAAAGGATCAAGCATAGGTGACTTACCTATTCAGCTGCTTTGATGCCAGACCCAGACCATCTCGTATGGTTTTCATACCAATATGTGTTTTTTCATTATCGAATGGGTATCAGTGACCACATGCCAACTTATAAGTCTTTAAATTTCAATTTTGAATATTAATTAGTAAGGGATGGGAGGATATTGTAAGGCCCCTTAGGAAGCTGTTTATTTATTGGGTCTTGGAACTATCCTTTAACTCAACTCCCTTATTAGCCAGAAGATCTGCAATACTATTACTTGCTCTTCCAATATGCTGAGCTGCATGGACCTTAATTTTTTTCATCCAAGAGATCTCCTGAATTATATTATTGGGAGATACCAATGGTTTGGCCTTTCTTTTATAATTGCATTGATGATAATCATTGAATCTCCTATTTCCAACTCCGACTATCCTTGAGCTTTGGCAACCTGCATTCCTTTCAACACTGCTCTAACCTCCATCTGATTGTTTTTCATTGATCCTAGATACACCTAGTATGCCCCAATCATCTGTCTCTGCGATCATGGAAGATACCTCCTGCTCCTGCATTCCCTGGATTGCCTTCTGCAACCCCATCAAAATTTAACACGGGAACTTGAGGAGACCACTTGATATATGATTTTCCTATGCTTTTCTACCTACCTTCTTAGAAGGGGATCAAAGAGTATTCATATATTCATCATAATCTGTTTATTTTCTTGATCACTTATGTTTAGTACAAATACCGAGAAAGGACATGTAGTTTTCCAAGAGTTGAGTTTTGTGTAGCTTGTGCTGTATGGACAATTTATATACTATAAATTCCAAGATGGTAATGCCTTCTGAATTTCTTGGAGTATCAATGGTGTATGGTGTTATCTTGTTTGCAATTTGGGTCCAGGATGGGAGCCTTTTGATGAAGGCAGTTTTTCTTTGTCCATGATTATATTTTTTTCAGCAGTAGTTGATTTTTGTTTTGGGGACTTATTTATGTATTTTTTCAAACTCTTCACCATGTGCACGTTTTTAATTGCAAACTGTTTTTTGCCCATGGACAGGCTGAGTGATAAATATAAATTTTAATTATGACATCAAAATTAGAATTCAATATTCATCATATTGCTCTTCATCAAGAGCATCATGATGTGGTTCATTAGAACAACATGGACTCGAAGCACTGTCACTACCACTAGCACCCCCATGTAGGTCCTATTATGCCAAAGAAGTCTCCATGTCATGTAATGACAGGTCAAAAATGGAAGCATCCAAGTCAACAATCTTTGGGACTAAATCATGATGCCTTTGTCAACCCTTGTACTCCGGCTACTTGTGGGATAGAAGGCACAAGTTGGAATGCATATACGCCAACTCCTCGGACATAACAAATCTAAATGTATATACACCAACTCCTCATCCTTTTATACCCTCATCTTGTTGTGCTTCAGTGAGTGGATAAAGTTGTATGTACTCCAATTGCACTCATAGGGAGATGAACTCACAACCTTTTGAGTCAAGTTTAATGCAAAATTAAAATTTCTAAAAGTAAAAACTCAAATTTTTAAACAAATTAAAACAAAAAGGTAAGAGTTAAAAAGTAAAAAATCTTACATGTCACAAGACTTTGATCGCTAGAGGTTGTAGGTACATGGATCCTTGGCCATGGAGGGTACCATCACATATGAGAATCCTTCTTGTATTTGTTCCAAAGAGCGCAAAGGCTATGACTTGTGGAGGCTATACAATTTCTAAACTTGGTCATAACCATGTCTTCCACCTTAAGATCAAGGAAGAGCCTAGAAAATGCCAACATAAACCCTTAATTGACTTCAACATCCCTATATGGGGGCACCCTTCCCCAAATAAAGGATCTCTATGTTGTAGAATTTAGGAGTCAATGAAAGGGCAAGGAGATGTAGTGGGGTAGAATTTAGGAGTCCACCACTCAATGAAGTATGATTTTAGTTGTTTGAAAAAATGTTTCCTCGGGATCTTTCTCTTTTTCATTTAAGACAATCATTATTTTCTCAATCATTGAGTACATTCCATCATATTTCTCTCTCAAACATGGCTGATCCATGACAATAAAATTGATCATAATCATAATGCGCTTGGTGAAACTTAGTAATTGTCATCTAAGATCAACATCTTCTTCACTTTTTGGGCCCACTCAATGTTTAACTACCTCCATGCAACCCATAGGTTGTTAATGACCATGTGGCTAAGGGCCTCTCACACCTTCACAAGTCATCTCAAGATGATTGTACGTGATGTGAATCAAGTCTTGCCAACCTATTAAGAAACTGAAAATTTTAAATTTAAAAAAAAAATTCAAAAGCTACGAGTACTAGATTAATAAACTCACATCATCATAAATAAAAGATTGTTCCCCTTACCTTCAACAACTCCAAACACGAGAACAATCTGAAGATTACTTGCGACTAGTGATGGTTTGTCAAAAATATATGGATCTCTTCGCCCTCGGCATACACTTGCTTAATTCATTTGATTTTGTTGGCCAGATTTTTCAGTATTTAGCTGAAGAGTGGACAGCATAAGGTGTTCAAAAAATATGCTCGTATGATGCGAGAGCAACCAAGTTCACTTGTAATCCCACATCAACCCAAAAAAAAATCTAAGTTTGTAAATAAGCTAAGTCTCTCTTTGCACTTAGTGCCTTTGTAATATTTGATGTTGCACATGTGCATGCAAAAGGCTACATAGTGTTTTGCACCTAGTTTCTATAGCGCAAGTGTGTTTGTATTGTTCCGCGCTTCTGGTTGATATGCACAAGTGTTGTCAGGGGTCATTGGTCAAGAGTGGTTGCAACATTTCTAGAAGATTTCATTAGGATCATGATACCTTCTTGAGCTCAAAACACCATCCAAAAGGTAACAAAGAGCTTCGGATCAATAGTGCAAGAGTTGAAGACTTCAGGGCAATGGGAAGAGAGACAAAATTTTATGTGCATTTGAGCACCAAACTTTACTAAGGCTCGTGTTACAGACCTACCCTTAAAGTCGTGAGGTCATAGGAGTTGTATCACGCAAGGATTTAGTGAAGGAGATTTGTACAGTCTTATGCACAATAGCACATTTGTATCATGTAACTCATGGAGCTTCTCATTTGAATAAGTCAACATGGATCTCACATAATCCCATAATTATAATTGTTGAGCCGACTCGATTGCATCGAGTTGTGTTATGATCACTTGGGGCCTTATCTTGCATAGAGGATTCAGACACATTCAATATCAGATGGGTAGCTTGTTACTTCGAGGCAATCATGCGACTATACAAATTCAATCACCCCTTTGTAGAAGGTATTGAATTCCTGACACGAAGGGCATAGTTTGAGTGTGCGGTTAAAGAAGTATTGTTTTTGTGATATGTGCGTAGGTCTGAGTGAAGACTATTGGGATTGAGTCATTATGGACACACTTTGGTGTTTGAATATTGTAAGCCTAAGGGAAATTGTATGTGTAAGTAAGACTAAATCATTGGCAATCAGTCTCCTAATGATGTAATCGTGTTATTGAATAGATACATCATTGTTATAATTAATTGTTGTTAACATTCCACTCTGTAATTTTATAAGTGGCTAAGATAAAGGCATCCTTCATTAGGACCCCTACCCATAGCTCCATCAATTGGTATGAGAGCAAGTTACAACTTTCAGGAATAAATATTTGAAGGTTCTCCATCTTTGTGAAGTGGGGAGAGGACAAAGGAAAGCGAGTGCGTGATCTACATAGGTATGCAAAAGAGTGCAACAATAGATCTAATTATGCAAAAACAAGATGTCACCAAGAAGAGTAGGGCAACGAGGCGCATTAGCCGATAAAATAACAAGAAGACTTGATGACATTGCAAAGATGTTGAGAACACCATAGAACAGATTACTACATTAGAGGAAGACCACAAAACAGGATTCGTCCTAAAGGATGATGTGAGTGATGTTGAAGAGGAAATGCAAGGAGCAAATGTGGATGGTGTAGAAGAACCATTTCTAGCATAAAATTGCTTAGATGATGGAAATGAGAGAATATAGAAAGCTATGTCAAAAAATGGCAAAGGAGTGTGAATGGAGGTTCCTTTCTATTCAGACGCATTAAATGCAGAAAAACTTATTGATTGGCTCACCGAGATGGAAAAATACTTTGAAGTTGATGAGGTTGCAGAAGAATGCAAGGTGAAGATCATGCAAACCAAACTAAGAAGTCATGTTGTGTTATGGTGAAAAGAAGTTCAATGGAAGCACAACTGAAGGGGGTAAAGACAAGATTACTCCATGGAAGCGGGATGGTTGCGAAACTGAAAGGAAATTTTTTACTTGGTGATTACCAACTAGATTTGTTGAAGAGGTTGCAAAACTTGCGACAAAATGATTGGGTGTAAAGGAATATACAAAGGAATTTTACAAGATAACAATCCGAGTTGGTCATAGTGAAATGGTTCATGAAAAGTGAGTGTGATACATCAATGGATTGTGATGGGTGATCCAAGATGAGATCAGCATAATGAAGATGCAAATGATGGAAGAAGTGTACCAATATTAAGGGCGGAAGAAAAGTTGGCAAGCAGGAAGAGAAGTTGACAAGCAAGAAGAACGCGCAAACAAACAAATACAAGGCTGGTGGTGGTAGAGAATGAGCAATACAAGAGCAAGAAGGTGAAGCAAGCACCAATGTTACATGAGAACAGCAAAACAGAAGAACGACTTCCACGAGAGGGAGAGGTCGTAGTGCAATATTTAGTGGCACGTGTTTTTGGTGTGGCAAAGTAGGACATCGTTCTTTCAAGTGTCCACATCTGCACAAAGATGAGGAAAGAGGAAGAATGCAAGTGTGCACATCGTAATAGCGAAAAAGGAGAGTATGATGCTAGCACATCACATAGATGAACGTAAGTAGGGTGAAGCATTGTCGCAGTAAGGACAGTCTTCAAGGTTGTAGAAAAAGAGAGAAGAGTTGTGACAAGAGACGCAACATAAGTTCCATACAAGATGCAAGACCAAGGGAATGCTACATGGCGGTTTGATAGTGGAAGCATAGGCAATTTAGTGTCTGCAAAGATGGTGCAAAAGTTGTATTTGTAGCGCAAGTCGTATTTGGATCCTTAACAAGTTGACATGATGGACTGAAGGACAATCAAGCATTGTGCAAGAACAATGCAAAGTGGATATGAAGAATGGCGATTTCATAGACAATTTGTGTGATATTTTACCGATGGATGCATGTCACGAAATGTTGGGGAGGACTAGGCAATTCGACTAGGAGATGTATGAAGGAAAAACAAACATGCTTAGAGTGCAAAGGATGGGCAGATTCATTTTCTAAAATTGCTAAAAGCTGAAGACAAAGGAGCACACCAGAGTCATATGGTTATGCACATGGAAGAACAAATACTACATGATAAAGAATCCAAACAATGCATAGTGATGCCACAAAGTATTGCACAAAGAAGAGAAGATGAAGTGTGCACAAAGATACAAAAGAAGTTGGGTAAAAGGGAGAGAATGGAACAATGAGAAAACTATGCCCAGTAAAGTGGGAGGATGTAGCATTGATACAAGTGTGCAAGAGGATGAGCAATGGACTATTATGTCTACAAGCACTGTGTAGAGGCGTTGCATAAAGAGAAAAGAAATTGAGAAGAAAAAGACACCCCATACTCATGTAAGACATCAGCCTAAAGAGGATTTGAGGGATGCAGAAGATCAAAGACACTTTTGGTGGAGTTCAGTTTCTTACCCAAGTGACTCCCTCATTTGGAAGACTATGACACCTGTTAGAGGGCAAACATGCCCAGACCTTGTTAAAAGGTTGAAAGCGTGGTTCTACCACCTCACCCGCTTGTGTGAGCACCATGCTCACACATTTCTTACTCGGGGTGTATGATGCAGGAACATTTGAGTTCACTTGTAATCCCACAACCAAAAAATAAATCCAAGTTAATAAATAAGTTAAGTATAACACTGCACAAGGTTTTGTTTGCACTCAATTTCTATGTAATATTTGATGCCTTTTGCATGAGCGCAAAAGGCTAAATTGTAGTTTATGCCTAATTTTTATAGCGCAGGTGTGTTTGTTATGTTCCAAACTATCTCTTAATACGTGCAAGTGTTGTTAGAATCATTGGTCAAGAGTGGTTGTAGCATTTCCAAAAGGTTTCACCAAGATCACAGTATCTTCTTGAGCTCAAAAAACCATTCAAAAGGTAATGAAGATCTTAAAATCGATAGCACGAGAGTTGGAAACTTCAAGAAAGTACGCAAAGATTCACTACTTTTTTATACATGGTAACGCACCAAGAGTTTCTAAGGCTTGCATTAACAGTATGTTGTCTACTCAATGGTGCACACCTACCCTTAAAGTCGTAAGGTCATTAGAGGTGTATCGCACTTGAGGTTTGTACTTAGTCTTATACACACTAGTGCATGTATAGCGCATAATTTATCGAGCTTCCCATTCACATAAGTTGACCTGGATCTCACCTAACCCCATAATTAGAACCGTTGAGTCGTCTTGATTGCATCGAGTTGTGTTATGATCACTTGGGCCCTATCTTGCATCAAGAATTGAGACACATTCAATATCAGATAGTAACTCGTTACTTCGAGGCAATCATGCGACTACATAAATCTATTCACCCTTTTTTTATAAGGTATTTGATTTCAGACATGGAGGACATAGTCTAAGTGTGTGGTTATAAGTACTACACTTGTGATTTGTGCGCAAGTCTGAGGGGAAGGCTATTGGGATTGAGTCATTATGGAAACGTTGTGGTGTCTGGATATTGTAAGCCTAAGGGCAATTGCGTGTGTAACATTGAATCATTGGTGATCAATCCCAGTTGATGTTATCCTATTATTGAATAAATACATCATTGTTGTTGTAACTGATTTTTGTTAAAATTCTCCTTTGTAATTCTGTAAGTGGCTCAGATAAAGGAATCCTTTCATTAGGACCACTAACCATAGCTCCATCAACACCTCACCTCTACTAACATCCCTGCGGCTTTACAAATTTTAGCATTCTCCATTATAACTTAGACAACATTTTGAGTCCCTACCGCCTCAATGGCTTGAAAGAGGATGTTGGCAATGAATTTGGCATCTTTCACATGCCCCTTGTAAACAAAACTTTCAAAAATATTGCCCTTTTAGGGCATACTGCAACTACGTTTATTAAATCCCAATTTCTTGCATCTTTCCATCCATCAAAAATGATGGGCACTCAATTCAGCCCATGAATTTCTAACTAACTACAATGAGAATTCAACATGTTTTGTATCCTTTACTAATAAGGTGGCGCGGAGCTTCTCATTACCTGGCCATTTGTACGTTTTTGGGTTCTCGTTGATCATTCTCACCATATCTTGCCAATATGGTGATCTAACAACATTGCATGGCAAACCATTTGCATACACATATCAAGCAATGTTCTCATCCGCGATATCCTTGCCCTCATTTTGAAATGACCTTTCCAGTTGTCCTTTTGTTATCTTTCATGAAAGAGGAGAATCCTTGTCTTGTGTTTAAGGCATCACCACAAACAAATGTTTTGGGGCCACAATTGTGGAACCATTATGAGATGCGGCAACAGGTGGGGCTTCATCAATCAAGATGATCCTTTCTTTGACAAAGGATGACCCAATTTCACAGCATAGGCTACATTGGTATCTTAATACTCCTAGATGTACTCCAGAATTTTTGTTGTTGGCACCCATAAACCATTCCTCCCATTGTAAGTATTGATGCCTTGACTTGGTATTGGACACAAGTGGGATTTCAACCAGCTATATGAGCTTTTAAATTCACTGTCACAATCATGGCATTGCCAAAAAACACCCACCAACTAGAAGGTGCTCTAGCATTGTGACATTCCTCCATAATGGTAAATGTGGATTCATTTTGAATCAAGGTTGGCCCGAGGAGGTAGAATTTGTTTCCATTGTAGTATAGTCTCTTTAGCTGCACCTAAAAATTTAAAAACCAACACCATAAGGGAAGAAAACAACAAACCCTAAGGCATAGCATGTATGTAGTTGATAACTTGTTAAATAAAGCACTGAAACGTTTTACAAATTTAAAATGAAAAATAATAAACATAAAACAAGATTGAATAAAGTCTGCGAAACTTGAAAATCGAAGGAAAAACAATAAAACTAAAAAGCTAAATCCTTACCTTCAGTGGATAATCTAAGAATCCCCCTCCTTTCAAGCTCTTAAATCACTTTGGCAGTGAATGAGCACTCATATAGCGTAGGAAAATAGTAACAATGTTTTTTGATGAAGTATCAAAGCCGAAATGAGCAAAGAAAACTTAAAGATGTAATGGGGGAATGAGAGGTAAGTATTTTTGCTTTTGTTTTACGTTGTTTTTTTTACTTTTAAGGGTTTTCATTGTGTGTTTTATGTTCTTAATGTTGAAACAAAATAAAAAAATTAAACCTGGATACAACCAGATAAGTCTGTAGCTGTATCCTGCCCATATCCACAAACATATCCAGTACATAACCAATACAGTACCTGTATGCATGCCATCTACATGGCGTATTAGTATCATTGCTTTTGATAGTTGGGATATCACTTTTGACATTAGTACCCATTTGAACAAAACTGTCCGGCGGATTTCAAAAAGAAGCAAACCTCCCTAGCTTTGCCTCTAGGGATTTCACTACCTTGACCTTACCTCTACCCATCAAGAATGATCATGAATTTTCTTAGAGCTCTATACATGAGACCTTTCCCTTTATTTTTGGAGGACCTTGAACTTTGAAGCCTTGACATCTATCACATGAGATCATCCGATCATCTCCATAGCTGTCATCCTTTTCCTGTCATCATAATATCATTGTTGCACTCATATTGTTACCATCATTGCTCAGCTTTTGTTTGTCTTGCGTCAGGAAAACTCTCTCCTTGCCTTACCTAAAGCAAGTATCATCATGACTGCTAATCATCCTCCTTGGAAAAGTTGAGGACATCATCAACACTGCAACAAATACTCGACACTTTTCTCAAGTGCACAAACTTTATTTTGGTTCTGAATTCAAACTATGTCGGGTACACTTGCTTTGTTTTGCTTCCTTGCTTGCTGTTTTCAGTCCTGAGTTTGATTAGCTTCCTCGGTTATCAGATTTAGCTTGCTGACTTCAGCTTATAGTCAAATTTGCTTAATGCAGATTGTTTGCTTCCTTTACTGCTTTTTAGTTTTTGGAAACATAGGTTTCAAATTTATGCATAATGAAAGCAGCAATAAGATAGTGTGCTGGTTTTAATTTTACCATTACTCACAGAACTTTCAATACTAAGATGGTGTGCAGAGTTTCGGATGGTTTTTCTTTTACCATTACTCACAGAACTTTCAATACTAAGATGGTGTGCTGGTTTTTCTTGTACAATTATTCACGGAGCTTCAGCTGGTTTTTCTTTTATCATTACTCTTAGAGCTTTAGCTTGCTTGATTGCTTCTTCTTTATAGCCACATATCATAAGGTTAGCCTTTGCTCACACTGATTGGTTTGCATGGACTTGCTCCTTGCTTCCTTGCTTTGTTCCTCACTGGCTCCTCATTTGATTATTGTATAGGCTTATATTACTTATCTTTTTGTCGCCATACCACACATTTGATCATTGATTGTAGATCAACATTTGTATTGCAGATCATCATTGTCAAATCAAACAATCCATTTCTTGCTAAACCACAAAGCTTGAAACAAACGAGACACTGATAGCTTGTTTGCATGTTGCCATTACACTAGGATCCACTACCACCTATGCTGCACTGAAACTCCTCCCCCATGCCATTTCTGCACAGAAACGTATCTGGTACAATTCTCATGTACGAAACATACCAGACACGACCTGGGAAGACCCTGGCACATATAGAAACAGCAAAGTGTTTCCATGCCATTTCTGGCACGTGCCAAGGTGTTTTCGATTGTGCAGGTTGATTACAACAGCCCAAAAAGACAATAATTTGAGTCCTTGACATTATAGCCCATTCAGGCTTTTCATCTACTGAAAAAAATTGTCTACCACAGCATTCTAATGAGTGCAGTCCTTTACCATACACCCATTAAGGCATTGTCTACAGAAAAAAATACATCCCTTTAAGTTTTTCCACACAGAAAAAATATATATATCACAACATTTCAATGGTTGCGATCCTTCGTCTTGCATCCCATAAAGGTAATTTGTCGACAAAAAAAAAAAAATTATATCACAACATTTTGTTTATTTTTTGTATAACAAGAAAGACTATTGGTTATACTCTTTATGCTTTTATATAAACAACAATATTCTTTGGTATTTCTTTTCGCTTTTATATAAATTTTAGGTGTCACATGATTCATGAACGTGTGAAATTTTAGGCATGTTGAATGTTTTGAATTTTCATGAATACTATATTTTTAAGTGTTTTATCTTTTATGGACTAAATAATGAGCATTATATATATTGTACAGACATTTCCACTCCATTTCGTATACAATGGTTTTTTAAAAATTCATGTTTCCGCATTTCAGACCTGTTTCAGTTTCCGTTTCCTTTTCCTAGCAACTTAGACTAACACTTTTCCAAACATATTTAAGCAAGTTGTTCATTGCTTAATTCATTTCAGTTATAATTGATTTAGCATGGACATCTTTGTTGCAAAATTATTGCACGCATCACACTTGTATCCTTTATATCTCCCACTAAGCCACTTATTAAAGCTACTCTTCAGGTATCTTATCTACCTTCTTTTTAGCCCCCTTGATCCTTGGATGTTACAACCAAAGTCTTCAATGATTCTATCATAACCAGTGGCCTCTTCCTTTGATCAGAGATTTCAAATAGACCCTATCGTATTTCTACCCAAGTCATTCCTCTTGGAGTATCCTATCCTTCCTAGCTTACACATTCATTTGCTTAGCTCCTATCTTACAAGTTGCCTGCACTTTGCTCTTTGGCCTGATTTTGGGCCATTCAGCTGCCTCATGGGGTGTTCCGATGGAGTTTCTGTGTTCATTTTCTATATTTATATTTTTAGGAGTGTGGATTAGAGAGGGCACAACCTCATGGCTACTGGATCGACACTACTAAGAAACTTTACTAATAAACACTTGTGTATAATAGCAACAAGCACTAGATCACCTAATGTGCATCTACTTACCAATTTCTGCACTTCCATAATACACAAATTGATTTTTGATAATGGGATGAAACCCCAACTATCTCTTCAACAGTTCAGTGAGATAGTTTTGAACTGTTTCTCAATGCTAAATAAGATAGCCTCTTGTCATTTGATAAGACTCCAGAAAATTCTAAGAAACCCTATAGTAACTGGCAAAGGTGAGAAGATTGTTTATTAGTCTACAACTATCAAGTTTTCAATGCTCATTGCTAAGTGATAAATTGTCCAGCACATGCCAATAATCTTACGGCTCAAATAGTCATTTTAAATTATATTGATAGGCTAGGAAAACATAATTTTTTTCTCCAGCAATTCTACTACTGTGTTTATTGCACAACACTTTTCAAATTTGTTTGTATCTTCATCTACAGTCTCTAGTAGACATAGTGGAGGTATGGGTATGGGTATGGGTACGGGTATAAGGACACCATTTTTCAAATCTAGGTATGGGATATTTATATAGAGAGAGAGATTGAGTGAGTATCAACAATTATTCCATGATTTAAAAATGAAAATGAACCAATGACTTCATCAAGACTTTGCCTGTCCAATAATTCTACAACAGTAAATGGCTTTGCTTCCATCTCCCAATGGTAGAATTTGAAACTCGTGAAAAAAAAAGCATGAATAAGATTGAAAGATACCCTTTGAAAATACCTCCAGAAATATGATCTCCTTCAAATGAGAAAAACCTTCCTAAGAAATTCAGACTATCCCTGCAACCAAAGGTTTTCCTTAGCTATCCTTGGATGCCTACTGAAAATTCTTTCCTACTGCAGCTTCTTTCTGGCAAACTGCAAATTCATTTTTCATAATAAAATGAAACACCTTCCTAGATAAATCGGACTGTTTGTGCACACAAAAGGTTTCTCCTCAGTTGTTCAAATATGCTCCAAATCTTGTGAAAAGTATTTTGAATCCCAGTGTATCGTCTTGCTTACAAACCTGCAAATAACGACTTTCGGAATGAATTCAATAGACAATTCTTTTTTGTGTGTGAGCATGGCGCTCCCTTAGGGGTGATTCAAGTTCTATTCCATCTGAGGGTCATATGTAAAGAACTTTGTGATGTCAGCGGATACGTATCCTCCACGGTTATTAAAAGGGGTTTAGTAATATCCCCTTCTCGGTCGATGACCCTTAGCCCATTCATTGTTTCCCAATGGCTAAGGGATGAGAAAAAAGGAAACTAAATCATAATAAATTAATTATAAAGTGCATCATAAAATATTATTATAAGCACTTAAGGTAATTTATTAATGAAAAAATAGAAAAAGAAAAAGTAATTTTATGTTTTATTTGTTCCTAGAGGAAAAATGCGACCCGTAGGGGGGATGAAATAAAGCAAGTGAAGAACATTAGATGAGGCAAAAGAAGCTGATTGGTTGTTTTGGGTGGCAAAAAGGCCAAGACAACTTAAAAAGGAGGTCGCCATGCATAGGAGAGGATATCTTTTGACATCTTATCAATTCAGAATTTGGTCTAAGCTTGCATGCTTTCCAATTTAACTCCAAAGGACGAAAACCCCTTGTAGTTCTAGTTTAGAGGACGAAAACCCTCTTTAGCCTTGGAAGAAGAACGAAAACTCTTCTTTCCTTATGTGAGGAGGTTTTATTCAAGAGCTTTCATTGATTTTCAAAGCTAAATTTCAGATTTCCAGCAGTTGTTGAGGGGCAAAGTTGCAGATTTATATTGTTTCCAACTAGGGTTTGAAGAGACAAGTGTTGGGGCAGATTTCTACATTTAGATTCAGCCAAAGCTAGGGTTATCTACACCCCTATGGATGGAGCTTGATACATTCTAGGGCACGATTGTCCCGGATCTCATCACCAACATCTTTGTCATATTTTTACAGGGCAAAATCAGCTGAGTTGCATATTTTTTGGGCTAAGGAAACTCTGTTTTCAATCTTGTCTGAGAGTTCATCTGTAGATTTTAATAAATAAATTTTGGCCTTCAATTGATCCAAATCTGGTATTTTTCTAATGTTTTTGTCCTCAAAAATATTGTTGATCTGTTTTGCATAATATGTGGGTGATTTTGCTTCGGTTGTGAATGTTTTCCATCACCAAGGCAAGTCGCACTTTTCAGTAATTCAGATCTGCACTATTGATTTCAAGTACATAGTCTATAAATTGCTCTTTTGGATCGGATTTACTGTTGTTCTGTTTGTGGGCATAATTTGTCCAATTGGGGACATTACAGGTTTGCAGGTAGCCCCACTATTTATTTCAAGTACATCATCTGTAAATTGCTCTTTTGGATCGGATTTACTGTTGTTCCATTTGAGGGCATAATTTGTCCGATTGGGGACATTACAGGTTTGCAGGTAGCCCCACTAGGAAATATTTGTTTCATAAAGGAGCTATCTGCAAGATGCCTTGGGATTCCCCAAGGTATTAGAAGGCAACCCTCTCCAAATGCCTGGACAAGTCCCTGACCTCAATTCTTGTATTGGAGACATGTCCCAATACCCAAGACGTGTACCAACGGTGAGGAGACGCATCTCCTGCAAACTATGTCTTCATCATATTTGTATAGACTCGCTTAAGTTGCTTTATATTGTCCATTGTGCTACTTTAGTATGTTTTATTGTATGATGATTTCTTGAATCCCATAGAAGAGATGCTACTTGGCTGTAATCTTACATAATGGTTCATTGTCGTGTAGACATTTTTTGAAAATAGTCATGAGTATTGTATTAGACGTTTGAAAAAATTACAATGATCAATATCTAAACATCACCTAATGGTTCATTGTCATGTAGACTTTTTTTGAAAAAAGTCATGAGTATTGCATTAGAATCAGAATTAGATGTTTAAAAAATTACAATGATCAATATCTAAACATCACCTAATGGTTCATTTTCGTGTGCACTTTATTTGAAAAAAGTCATGAGTATTGTATTAGAATCAGAATTAGATGTTTAAACAAATTACAATGATTAAAATCTACACATCACCAGCAGTGATGTCCAGATATTGGTCTGAGGGGTGTTACAAAACAGATTTCAACTTTGAAGTTTGAGCAGATCCACAGAAAAATCCACTAGAATAGTAGATATTAATAAGCATCTAAACCTACCGTATTTCAATGTGAAACTGGCCTGTAGGGTGTATTGGTTTTGTGCCGAAGACCAATTGTGTCATGTAGAATAACTCTTGTTATTTTTCAACACTAACATGATTTTTATCTCCTTGATATTTCATTTTATGAGTCTCTAAGCTTTCAATATTTGCAAGTAACCCATTAATAAAGAATGATACTTTCCATTGGCCTATTCAAGGGATTCATATTATTTAATTGTATTTCACTAATCAGGTATATAGTCAACTAAAAATTACCTCTTCCCAGGACTTTCCACAGGCTTCTAGTACAGCAGCATTGGAAGTTTTAAGTTCAACCGGAACCCCAGAGAACATTGATGCTGCTTCCTCCCAGCCTCTATTATGCCCCATGCACCTGTAAAAATAGATCTCTGATCATCTATGGATGAATGAATACAGACATCTAGAAACATAGTTCTACAAAATAGAAATAAAAACCTACAATCTAGAAACATAGTTCTAAACAATAAAATAAAAACCTACAATTATAATTAGCACCAAGGATCTAGAATTTTCAAACTCAAGGATTTAGACCTTTTAGCCTGTATTCAAGAACCCCTACAGAGCCTCTAATTTATCTTCCTGATAAGTATTAACAAAGAGTATTCTTGCCCTCCTCTCCAAGGCTATCTGTTTGCACTTAAATCAAATCAAAGCAATACATACATGCTTTTGCAAAGATAGATGTTGACAAGAAACTAGAACATAGATCTTATATCCCTCTTTCCTTACTGGATAACTCAGACTCCTTTTCTCCTTTATGCCAATTAAACAATTTGAGCCCACAGTTATCATACTGTAATTTTTTTATGAAGATAAAAATTATATTCTAAAATGTGTATTCACATAGACCGCTGTCCAGAGCATAAGGTCGTGGGCTGGAGTGAATCTCGGAGTTTACAATAATTCCAGAAAGGTAATCTTTAATCAAACAAATGTGACAGCACAGACAGGAGAAAAACCCTATATAATTAGAGAATATTGGTAGAAAGGCTCGAATCTCAAATAAGCAGGACAGTAAGAGGTTTGAAATAAGAGAATTTTTCCCTGAATGTGCTAGAATCACAGAATCAGAGAAAAGTAGAGCCATGAACAAAGGTCCGAGAGGGCTTGCAGTCCCCCCCCCCCCCTAGAAAATCTTTTAGACAAGTAGTTGGAGGGAAATTATCAATATAGGAGAAATATGTAAAAGCTGCCATGAATGCGACAGGGAAAAAGACAGTGGAGGCAGAAAAAGCAGCCCGGAGGACCCACATGCAAGCCATGGAGGAAAAAATCACAATAACGTTAGAGGAGGATTAAGTCCAAAAAAATCGAAAATCTATAGGAGAAAAGGTTAAATTTGTAGATTCCTGGGAGATCAGCTATCCCTAAATGATCTTTATGCTTGAGAAAAAAGGAATTGGAAAGTAAGGGGATGAAGTGGAGATCCAATCGCGCCCCAAAGATACTTCATCGTGGTGCTCTCCAGGGAATCTGATCGAGATCTAGTCTTTGGTGGTGGACCATACTTCTTTTGAAATGCAGGATTGTTCACGAAGCACTGGAATCTAGCATTCAAACCCATAGAGGAGTTGCCCACAACAGCCCCAGTTTGGATAAGGATGTATGCCCTTCCTCAAGAATATTGGCCAAGGTATGTGTTCGACACTATTGCAAATTCCATTGGATAGGCTATCAAAACCTCCAAATTATATGATGGAAAAAGGTACATCCAATTATGCAAGGATCCGTGTAGAGAGAGACCTCACCAAACCTGATCTGTAGTTTGGAGGGAGTCCACTCCAAACTTGTCAATACAGAATGCTTATTTAACTTGAGGTTTCATTCTCAAGCTCTATGGCAACGAACATCCGTAAGAATGCTACAACAAGGTATATTTCGGCTCTTGACTATGAAAGTTAAGCATACAACTCCTTAATGCAACCCTTCACATGCATTTCCCAAATGCTATATACATTGCATACTTTCCTTCTCACCCTGAATATGCTACTATTCCATACATGAATGCATTGTATTGTGCTTGTATGAGAGTGCAAGTGAATGAGAGGTTTTTTCCCTCTATTGAACAAGTACTATGCTTGTGAATGGAGCTTATTGTGCTTGTATTAGAGTGCGAAGTGAATGAGAGGGTTTTTTCTTTTTATTGAACAAGTACTATGCTTGCGAATGAGGGTTCTTGAGCTCTCTTAAGTGTTAGACTAGTTACAGCACTATAAAACATGCAAACACAAGAAACAAGAGAGACACAAGATTTTCACCTCGGACAAACTCAATGTGAGGGTAAGTGCACGAAGTTGGGGGGCCAAAAAGGGGACAAGAATCCGAAAAAAGCAAAATGCATATGCGTTTCGCTAAAACACGCTTGCGTTTTAATTTGTTTGGCTCAGGAATCACTGAACCATAACACGTACGCGTTTCAAACAAGCCAAAACGCGTACGCATTATGTAACGCGTACGCGTTTTGTGTAGTATGGACCATACATATTTGTTTTGGTGGGTTATACTTACAAAAGTAAATGTTTATACTTACAAAAATAAAGTATAAGATTTCTTTTATTATTTCTTATACTTTTATTATTTTTGTTATTTCTTATAATTTAAATTTATTTTAGTAAATATAAGAAATTAGGGTCACTCTACACCTTATGGAAGTGGTTTCGTAGCTCCAACAGTTATAATCTAGAAGATAGTTTTTCAAAATCTAATGTGGTCAGTACTTACTCATTTTCAGGATTTCAACAAATGCCCTAAAACTTTCAGGGCATATATATTGTAGTCGGTCTTTGTTTTGGGAAAACATATAGTCATTTTTTAGGTTGTTTGACCTTCTAAAATGGATTTTGGCCCTACCGCTGCTTGAATTGGTACTAATTTTTAAATTTGGTCCATAATTCACTTTAGTGACCATGAATTAACTCTATGATGTTTGTCTACTTCTTACTAAAAGGAGATCCTCACTTTGTAGATAGAGGATTGTTCCCTGAATGGGATTCCTGTCCTCTGGCCAAAATGAGGTGATTGTAATGTGCCTCCTCCTTAAGGTGTGATAACACTACTAGGTGTTGAATGAGTTACAGTTACGAATAGTACCAAGTGAATTGCATCAAGTTAACTCAGATGGTTGCTCATTCTTAGAAACATGGTGCTCCATATAAAGATCATCCCCTCACCTTTCCTAGCTCTAAAAGAATCCTTTCATGGAATCAAATTCATGATTCTCATACATGCTTTTGCTCATATGTCTCTTATGGAGACAAATGATGCCTTAATACTTCACAAATAATGGTCCTTGATAACTCGATGACATGACTAGCTCATTTTAGCTTATTCTGAAGGGTGTTCAATTAACTACAAAATGGCCAAAAATGTCTTTTTAGGCCTTCAAAGGAAGTACTCTCTCATAAAAACTAAATGAGTCGATCGATCACCTTAAACACTATTCCCTACACACTGAAACACGCTGAATGATTTTTTTAGGACTTTCCTTTGGGTGAAAGTTTATGATTTAGGGTTTAGGGTTTAGGGCTCAGGGTTTAGGGTTTAGGACTCAAGGTTTAGAGTTTAGGGTTTAAGGTTTAGTGTTTAAGGCTCATAGTTCAGATTTTAGGGTTTAGGGTTTAGGGCTCAGGGCTTAGGGTTCATGGTTTAGGGTTTATGGTTTAGGGTTTAGAGTTTTGGGTTTATGGTTCAAGGTTAAAGGTTGAGGGTTTATGATTTAGGGCTTACGGTTCAACGTTTAGGGTTTAGGGGTCAAGGTTGAGGGTTTAGGGTTTATGGCTCAAGGTTCGGGGTTTAGGGTTTAGGGATCAGGGTTGAGGGTTTAGGGTTTAGGGTTGAGAGTTGAGGGTTCAGGGTTTAGGGTTCAGGGTTTAGGGTTGAGGATTTAGGTTTTATGGTTTAGGGTTTAAGGTTTAGGGTTGAGGATCTAGGGTTTGCGGTTTAGGGTTTAGGAGTTAGGGTTTAAGGTTTAAAGGTCAAGGTTCAGGGTTTAGGGCAAAGGGTTCAGGGTTTAGGGTTTAGGGATTAGGGTTCAGGGTTTAGGGTTTAGGGTTCAGGGTTGAGAGTTGAGGGTTCAGGGTTTAGGGCTCAGGGTTTAATTTTTAGGGTTTAGGATTTAGGGTTTATGTTTAAGGGTTCAAGGTTTAGGGTTTTGGCTTAGGGCTTATGGCTTAAGGCCTAGGGTTCAGGGCTTAGGGTTTAGGGTTGGGTCAGGATTTAGGTTTTAGGGCTTTAGGGTTAGGGTTTAGGGCTTAGGGTTTAGGGCTCATGGTTTAAGGTTTAGGGTTGAGGATTTTGGGTTTACGGTTTAGGGTTTATAAGTTAGGGTTTAAGGTTTAAAGGTCAGGGTTCAAGGTTTAGGGCAAAGGGTTCAGGTTTTAGGGTTTAAGGCTCGAGGTTTAGGGTTTAGGTTTTAGGGTTAAGGGTCTAGATCACAGAGTTTAGGGTTTAGGGTTTAGTGTTTATGGCTTAGGGTTTAGGGTTTAGAATTTAGTGCTTGGGGTTTAGAGTTTAGGGTTTAGGGTTTATGATTTAATTTTTAGGGTTTAAGGACCTTTAGGATTTAACATTTAGGCCTTAAGGTTTAGGGTTTACAGTTTAGGGCTCAGGGTTTAGGGTTTAGGGGTTAGGGTGCATAGTTTAAGGTTTACGACTCAGGGTTTGGGGTTCAGAGTTACGGGTTTAAGGTTTAGGGGTTAGTTACGGGTTTAAGGTTTAGGGGTTAGAGATCAGGGCTCTAGATTCAGGGTTCAAGGCTCAGGGTTTAAGGTTAAGGGTTTAGGGCTCAAGGATTAGGGTGTAGGGTTCAAGGCTTAAGGTCTAGGGTTTATGGTTTAGGGATTAGGGTTTAGGGTTCATGGTTTATGGCTTAAGGTTCGGGGTTCAGAGTTACTGGTTTAAGGTTTGGGGGTTAGAGCCCGAGGCTCTGGATTTAGTATTTAGGGTTTAGGGCTTAGGGCTCAGAGTTTAGGGTCTATGGCCAAGGGTTTAGGGTTTAGGTTTTAGGGTTTAGTATTTAGCGTTTAGGGTTTAGGATTTATTATTTTGGTTTTAGGGTTTAGGGTTTATAGTTTAGGGTTTAAGTCTCATGGTTGAGGGTTAAGGGTCTAGGGTCAAGGGTTTAGGGTTATGGGTTTAGGGTTTAGGTCACAGAGTTCAGGGTTCATCGAATTTGTAGGCAGAACATTCAAAGAGAGTCATCAAAATTTGATGTTTTTCATATGTTGATATTTTGAAAACATCCATGGGTTTATCATATAAGGAATTATCAATGAATGGAAGGTCACTAAGTCGTAGGCCAGGTAACTCCCATTTAGAACTAAACAAGAAAGATTTACTAGGCGATTGATAACCCCTTAGTGTTCTTAGCCATTCCCCCGTTTCTATGCTTATTTTGAACACTTTAGGAAGTTCTGTCAAATTTACTATCCATCTCAGTAGAACACTTAAACTTTATCTTTCTTTAGAGGAGAGGATACTGCAGGAAATTCAATTATGATCCTACACCTCTACATTGATATATTCTCTATGTTTCTTTTGTTTCCTTTAAGATTAATTTTTTTGTTGTGATGGTTATTTTTTCCAACTTCCAATGGGTCATCCTGGCTTGCATAATACCATACATGGAAATATGAGAAATGTGAAATTTGTTTCAGAAATGTGAATAAATTTACATTCAAGAGCGCAAGTATATGTGGGGAGAAACAAGTTTGGAAGAGATGTGTAATATATGCATTACAAGGCACAAGGTAGATGTCATATCCATTTATTTACTTGTCCCGCCTCTCATGAACAAGGTAGTTCTATAAGCAAACTAAATGATGGTTCTAGGCACGAGACTAGGAAATATTGATGAAATATGGTTTGGGGTTTAGGGTTTTGGGTTTAGGGCTCATGGTTCAGGGTTTAGGGTTTAAGGTTTAGGGTTCAGGGTTCAGAGTTCAAGGTTCAAGGTTTATGGATTTAGGTTTTAGGTTTAGGGTTTAGGGTTCAGTGTTTATGGTTAGGGTTTATGGATCGAGGGTTAAGGATTTAGGGTTTAGGGTTTAGTATTTATGGATAAGGGTTTATGGTTTACGGTTTAGGTTTTAGGGTTTATGGTTTATGGTTTAGGGTTTAGGGTTTAGGATTTAATGTTTAAGGATTAAGGTTTAGGGTTTATGGTTTAGGATTTAATGTTTAGGGATTAAGGTTTAGGGTTTATGGTTTAGGGCTTGAGGTTTAGGGTTTAAGTTTTAGGGTTTAGGGTATATGGTCTAGGGTTTAGGGTTTAGATTTTAGGGCTTAGGGATAAGGGTGTAGGGTTCAAGGCTTAGGGTTTAGGGTTTATGGTTTTAAGGTGTTTAAAGGTTTAGGGTTTAGGATTTAGTTTTTACGGTTCAGGGTTTAGGGTTTAGCATTTAGGGCTCATGGTTCATGGTTTAGGGTTTAGGGTTTAGGGCTTATATGATTAGGGTTTAGGGCTTAAGGATCAAGGTTTAGGGCTCACGGGTAAGGGCTGAATGTTTAAGGTTTAGGGTTTAAGGTTTAGGGTTTAGGTTTTAGGGTCTAGGGATCATGGTTAAAGGTTTAGGGTTTAGGGTTTAGGGCTCAAGGTTTATAGTTTAGTGTTTAGGTTTATGGCCTATGGTTTAAGGTTTCAATTGTAGAAGTTAAACGCTAAAAGATTTAGGCTGAATGTTGAAATCCTGAAAAATTACCTATGTACTGACCAGATTATACTTTAAAAAACTATCTCCTAAACCATGACTCATGGAGTTGTGAGACTAATTCCATAAGGTGCAGAGTGACCCTAATTTCTTATATTTACATAAATAAATTTAAAATATAAGAAATAATAAAATATAAATAATAATAAATGAAAAACTTATACTTTAACGTTTATTTATGTAAATAGAAGCATGTCAAAATCATCCATAATGTTTTATACTACACAGAACGCGTACGCGTTATGTAACGGGTACGTGTTATGTAACACGTACGTTTTTGCGTTTTCTCTTTTCCCAAGCCATGCCTCAAGGCTTAGGATCCGATTTGAATCCCCAAGCCTGAGGCATGGACCTGCACAAACACAGCAAACAACGTGTTTTTACAAGAAAAATGTAAAAATGTCCACTTCCTCTATGATAAATCAAAATAAAACAATCGATCCATTTTTAAAAAATTATACCACGACGTAGAGCAGAGTCTCTTCTTTCTAAAAATATAATTTTTTAAATTTTCTGACTAATATAAGGTTTCCATGTTATTTATTTTCTAACTATGCCTTTTTATAGTTATTTTTTGAAGTGTAAATATGTCTATCTTTGCATGGTGTATCTTTATTTTGGGGTGATCTAATTTTTTAAAAAAATTATACTAGCCCAAACTAGGCATAATTCTATACATATTCAATAAGAAATCTAATTTTTGATATTTTTTGAGGTAGTTAGGGGGGGGGCACGGTCGGAGCTCCGTTAATTTTAAAAACATAAAATTTTTTGTTCTAGAAAAATCATAAATAAAAAAATATTTGCTGAAAAAATCTTTAAAAAAATGGAGCCCAAACTAGATGCTCCTAGATATCTTTCTACTAAAGGGTTTTAAAAAATACTAAATGGTGCTAAAAAAATGGTGGGGGCCACAAAAGTCACTCTATTATGTTTTTTTAACAAAAAGATGAGCATATCTGTTAGTATTTTAGTTGTTTGACCCACTTAAACTTATCCGTTTTCAATAAAATTTAATATCTTAGAAACTAGACTCAAAATTCTAAAATTCATATTTCTACAACATTTTCAAAGTTTGAGTGTAACTATTTCGAAAAACTCGTACAAGTTGAAGTTTTTTTTTTTCAAAAAAATGTGTCCACTTAAGACCCCCTTTGGGACCCCCAACTTGGTGCACTTACCCTTAACTAGTGAGGGGTTACTAAATCAACTCGAGTGAAGCCATGAATTCCTCATTTACACTATGTTATGCACTTATAAAAACTTTCAAAACTTCAAATGGGGTTATATAGGTTTATTAACCTCATGGGCTCCTAGACTTGTAATGAACTCTGTGCATTATTACCAATGAGAGAGCTCCCTCATGAACCTGAATACTAAATTCGGCCATAACAACAATGGGTTCTCCTCTTCTTATCTCTGGAACTGTAGATGTCCATAGTCCCCTACAATGGTCACTTTGATTTCGAGGGTTTACTTCAAACTAAGTCACATTCTGAGCTAACATTCCAACATTGCCTGTAATGTTTAATGAGGTTCCATGAACTCATTCCATAAGCTTCCTTTGATGTCTTCTAACCACTCAACTTATCATTCATGATACTCTCCCTAATGATGCCTTCTACCTCATACAACCTGTACACTAACATGCCGTGTCTCTAGACTGTCGAACAACTTGCAATATAAATACGAAATGATCAAATACAACCTAATATATGTTTAAGACCATTGTTCATGAGCATGCCACCGAGACTTTAAACCAACGTAGAACTTTGAAAATTAACCACCGCTAAGCCATCAGACCCTAAACCACTGATCCGGTAAACCACGAGCCTTAAAGAACCTGAGCCCTAAACTTCCTAGACCCCATAACTTTTGCATATGAACCCTAAACCCCGAGCCATTTTTTTCCTAAACCAGTGACCCTCAAACCTTAAACCATAATCCCTAAATGCCTGAATCATAAACATACATATGATGACCTTAATACTCTATAAAGGCCTGTTGAACCCTAGGAACCTATTTGTTTTTCTGAGCCCTAAACCATAAACCACTAAACCCTAAAACTTAAACCATAAACCCTAATGACCTAAACCATATGACCCTCTGAACCCTTGTAAACCTTCGGGACAAACCTGAGCCCTATTGTTTCTAAACCCTAAACCTTACGAGGGGGTGTTAAACCCTAAGATCATGATATAGTCTTCCTGATCAATTACCCAGTTATACCTGAGCCTCTAAACCCTAAACCCTAAATCTTGAGCCCTAAACTGTTTGTAACCACCTCAACTCTTAAATCCTAAACCATACACCCTGTTTGCCTAAACCCTAAACTCTAAACCCTAATGCCCTAGAATATAATCCCTAAACTCTTATTTCTTACTTGTCATATGCCCTAAACCCTAATATACCTTTGACACTAGGCCCATAAACCGGTTGGCAGTGTCTAAACTCTGAAGACCCTAAACCAGGTGAGCCCTAAACCCTAAACGTTGAGCCTTAAACCCAAAACCCTAATCCCTAAACAATATTCCTAAATATTCACTAAATTGCCTCTAACACTTTAGAAGAATTCTTTTCCATCACCTCTAGATGCTTAATATATTTCTTGAACTCGCCTAAGAGGGGTGTTTGATACAAGCTGGTGAACTGGCCTATTTTAGGCCTCCGGAGGAATGTTATTGTTCCATCAAGATCAGACTGAAATCATCGAATCATCATATCCAATCATCACTTGTAAGAAATTGAGAACAAACTTTTTCAAAAAAAAATTGTTAATAATTTGCACTTTTGATCCAAGATGAGAGTGGTACTGAGGCATTGACTTGTGCGAGGAGGAAGGGCACACTATTGAAGCAAGTGAAGCGACAAGATTCATTCCTTAAGCAATGTACCCGGAAGATAGGTACTCATCCATAGTATCATTTTACCATATTCTAAGAAGAAATTTGGGATTCAACTCCCCATGCTCACACTTGGCGCGGGGTGTGGGGGGGGATGTTAGTCCATATATTCAATCAGTTGTCGTTACCTTCGGGATTGTTGTGAGGTTTAGTAATATATTTAGGGTAGTTAAGTAATACAGTGTGTAAGCACTCCTACATAATGTTGTGAGTTGTTGATCTCAGAAGCACTAAAAGGCCTCGGGGGTCCCATATCAATGACAGATATTACGTTTCAGAAACGCGAAACATATATCAATTATACGTAATTTAAACCCTTCAGGAAACGATTGAAGGTTGAATGCTGAAATCTTGAAAATATACCTATGTATATGACCATATATAGAATATGAAAACATCTATCTTATCTAAATCGTGATCAGATGGAGTATGTGAGATCTAGTTTCATAAGTGTAACAGAGTGACCTTGAACTTCTTATGATTTACTAACAATGAATTTGGAGTATCAAGTATTTTATTTTATTAAAAATATTTTGAGTACTTTATTATTTATTTCTTATGGTCTATTAATATTTATACTTATAACAATGGGTATTTTAGTATATATATATCCCTCCCATATATATATATATATAATACCATATATTGTAACAAACAGGAACACGAGCAACGTTTCGTATCCAAGCGCTTATGTTGATAGTGTGCTCACATTATAACACGCGTTTCGTATTCGTTATCCGTGTGCTCACATTATAACATGCAACATAGTTATTAATAGTGCTCGCACAGAGATTATAGGACGTGAAAATAAGATGTTTCATCTTCTATGGGGTGGTTGGGAATCCCAAAGTGATAGGATTAGGATTATGCAGTTGGATATCCCACCCTGATATTGCTTGGACTGATGTAATAATGTGAATAAGAGGTTGTATGTTTAGGGTAGTTAAGTAAAAAACTCTCACGTGTAGCACCCCGATAATCTTATGCAGTTATAAATACATATTCACAAAAAAAATATACTACGACGTCAATAGGATGGAGATATTACCTTGGTGATGATTAGTAACTGAGGGTCTAAAATCCAGATTATTTTAAGGCTTTCATCCTTAATTTCTTTTACTAGTTGCCCTCTTTTGGGGTTGTCAGCGAACATTATGCATATAAGTTTTTGCTAAGTCCTGACAGGTATGATATTGTTGTCATCCAAATTTCAAAAATATAAAAATCCTCTTCTAAACTCCATTCTAGGGTAGTTACACTCAAAAAAGTGTGTGACCATTAATAATGATGTGAGTTTTTAATACAAAGTCTACTGTAGAGATGTAGGAGACAAAATAGGATGGGGATTTTCTAGGGATGGTGTAGTACTTTGAAAATTAATAAAAAATTATATATTGATCAAAAAATCTATAAAAAATTAGTGGGACCTCGTACATGGAATTAGGCCTCCTAACTTTCTACTGCAAGAGATTCAAAACATATATATTAACTAAAACCTAAAAAAATGGGGGTCACACACACAATAGGTTCTTGATCTTTATTGACACAAAAATAGACATTACTTTGTGTGCGCACCACATTTGACCCTCTTAATCTCCATCATTTTGAAAAAACAATTAGTATGATTAGAAACTAGATTGTCGAAATCATCCTACCAAACTACTTATTGTTATTACTTTGTAACCAGATTTTGAGCATATGCATGCCGACATTAATTCAAGATGAAGTTTAGGTTTGTGCTGATTATCAGGTAAAATGAATGTCCCTTTTTGACCCTCTTTTGGCCCCCCATTTCCATGCACTTAAACCTTATTTCACTATCACAAGAAAATGGTGTGAAAATTGGGTATAATAACACATCCATCTCTCTACGTATAGCATACCTCAGGGATGAAGCTAGGTGCAATTTACTGGTGAGAATATTTTAACTTTAAGGATTTCATTGGTTAAGGAAACTAAGCAAAAGTTTTCCAAAACAAGAATTATCAAATTTATAAAAAAAACTCAGTCATGAAAATATCAAAACTCTGGTGTTAAACAAGTATAATCCCTACAATTGGCTAAGGCAATTGCTAAATTTTAATTAATAGGTGCTTTCAGCAACTCCATAAATTCCTACATGAAACTAATTTACAAACCCACAACTCTAAACATATTATTGAGCCCCTACAATACCCAAAAACCCTTAATTTAAAATATCCAACAGCCTAAATCACAAATAAATAACCACAAATTTTTATATCCCAACACCCAAATAGAAATCTATATTGGTTGATTGGCTTGGTATGTGATAACATATAAACCCCCAATATATCACGATCTTTATGCTAATAGGAGTGACATTGCATGTATCCAAAACTTACACGGTGCAATATGCGGGAAAAATGTCGCCAGTGATGATGGGGCTAGATATTGTCTTGTCTTCGTTCTCTGCAAGATAATGAGAAGCTTATTCAGCCAGTCACAGAAGAAGAGTTATACGAGGTAGTCTTTAGTTTGAAGAAAGGTGAAACCCTTGGCCCGAGATGATTTCCCTGATTGAGTTCTACCTGGCTTTCTGGGATATAATCAAAAGGGACCTTCAGGGGGTAGACGAGGTATCGGAGACCCAAAACAATGCTTAAGGAAATTAATAAAATTTTCATAGTTCTCATTCCCAAGGCTAATGAGGTGGAGGATATTTCTGGTTTCTGACCTATCGCTTTGTGCAACGTCCTGTATAAAATAATTACCAAAGTTATGGTAGAAAGGTTGAAATCTCTGCTTCACCAAGATTATCTCTTTAGAACAAGGAGGATTTGTTACTTGGACGCCAAATACATGATTTGATTGTGTTAGCTCAGGAATTCCTTCACTCCATGGATATCCAGAAATATCTCCGGCTATGTTTATTCGTCTGGATCTGTCTAAGGCATATGATAGAGTGGATTGGGGCCTTGTTATGTCAAGTTTTGGCCCAATTTGGATTCTCTGAGGAATGGATTGCTTGGATCAAGGCCTGCCTCTAATTCAGTTATCCTTTTCTATCTTGGTGAATGGTACTCTGTCTTTACATCTTTGGGGCTACAAGAGGGATACAACAAGGAGACCCCTTATCTCCCTTTTTTTATTATATTGGTCTGAATGTCTAGGTTGGACTTGCTACCAAAGCCTGTCAGGATTAAAACAATTCATGATATACAGTTGGCTAAAACTGCTCAGCCCGTGATCACATCTTTAGTTTGTGGATGATTCAACGATGATTGGTAGAGCCACTTGCTTGGTAGCCCAACAGTCTGATGAAACTCCTCTAGGTTTTTTTAGCTGGCACTGGTCAGTTTATCAACCATGCCAAGTCTAGTATCATCTTTTTCCACTGTTCTACTAGGCAGGAGGAACAAATTCTCAATATTTTTCATTTTCGAAAGGGTCTCTTTGCAGCTTCCATATTTGGGTATGTTCTTTTGGCTCTCCAAGCAGATACGAGAGTGCTATTGGCTCATCACTAAAGTTGACTCAAAGATTCAGAAATGGACGAATAAATGGCTTTCTTCAGGTGGTAAAATGACTTTGGTCAAGGCAATCATTCAGGCAATGCCAATATATGTTTCCTCTATTTTGAAGATTCCAGGAACTATCTTAAAGCAGGTGGATTCCATATGCTAGAAATTCCTATGGAGTGACATGCAAGGAAAAAGAAAGTGCTCCTTAGTCAAATGGGAAACTCTATGTTGAAGATTGAGATAAGGAAGTCAGATTCAGGATTTATATCTTCTTCAAAGCAGAACTAAAGCCCTTGCTGCTAAACTCTATTGGAGAATGTTAGTCTATCCTAAAGATCAATGGGCTGCTAATATAAGAGCCAAATATGCAGAGAATAATCTTGCTGATAAAATTATTTCGATTATCCCTTCCGATTAAAGGTACGTCCTAGTCTTGCTGTCCTTAAAGTGGGAGAAGAAATCATTCAAAAACAACTTTCCTCTGGATTGTGAATAATGGGCAGAAGGCAAAATTTTGGACTGATTTTTAGGAACGGAGAACCCCCACGTATCTTGTCCAATACCATTAGCTTTGACAAATTATGGAGGCTATGCATCATATAAGATGGATAAAGGTAACACATTATGGTAGACTTGATACTCATCCATGGGAAAGTGGTAAGTGTTGGATTCCGATATCAAAATGGCCCATTCACATTAGGGTAGGAGGAATAAATACCGATGAATACTATTCTAAAGGAACCGTCCTCTCACAACTTTCTCCTAGCAGCTGGACATGCGTCTTTGACTGGGGGAGTTCTCGTACATGCCTTTATACTATATCCTCTGGATATGCGTCCTTGACTAAGGGCACCCCTCATTTGCTTAAGGATAGATTTGGGCATATATGGTAGCCTACTCTATGGTCTACGGTTAGTTTCTTTTGTGTGGTTGCTTGCTCACATAGAAGAGTCTTAACGGGTGATCGTCTTATGAAGTGTGGATTTTACAGCCCCTTTAGATGTGCATTATGTATGGAGGATGATGAGACCACTTCTCATTTGTCCTTCCAATGCACGTGTTATTCCCTTATGGCAGCATCATTCTACTTTGTTGGAATAACTTTGGGTCTTTTGAGCAGCTGATTAAATATTGGCAAGGACACCTCCCTCAAGGCCAAAATTTACTTCCAGCTCTATGGACTGGTATTTCCCTTCTCGTTTGGAACATTTAGAAAGAAAGAAATAGCAGAATTTTCCAACAGATTAGTAAAGATATATCTTATGTTTGGGAGAAAACCAAAACCAATGTTGCTGAAAGTATCAAACATATGATTTTTTTACTTATTCTTACCCCAGCATGGGAGCATCTTTGTAAAAAGTTGTCTATGCAACCCAGAAATTCTACTATTTTGGCTTTTCGGCAAAAAAGAAACTCCCAGCAGGGATGGTCAGTGGACCCCTTCCCCTACTTGGGCATGGGAAATTGAATACATGGATGGAACTTCTAAGGTGTAGTTTGGGCCTTGCAGCTATAGGAGGTATTGGTAGAACCTCTAATGGCTCGAGTGGTGTTTTTCTTTTGCTGAAAAGTCTCGGTACTACAATTAATAATCTTGTGGAGATCAAGGCTATGTATAAAGGTATGCAAGGAGGCATTGAAAAGTGGTTGGGAAAAACTTCAAATCGAATCAGACTCTACAATGATTGTTAGCTTGCTATCTGGTTTAAAAGAGGGCGACAGATCCAAATTGGCAGATGGCGAGAGAGGTTAGGAGAATAAGGAAATTGCAGCATCAATTTCAAGAGGCGCAATTTAGCTATATTCCCCGCGCAAGAAATAAGGCAGCAGATGAGCTAGCTAACAGGGCTTCGGAATTTCAATTTGCGTAATTTCATCCCTCCTACACTTCTTTTCAAGCAAAAATCTAAAACGTAGGGCACGAGGGAAAATCGAACATAACTCACTTGTCCATGAGGTGCACCAACTACCACTAGGTCTATTGCCATCCTCGTTGAACACTCTTCAAGTAGATTTTGTGCGCAAAACAGTCACCGGAAATCCAAAGCCTCAAAAACAGCAAACTCTAAAATAGCAAACGATTTCCAAAAATAGAAATAGCTTTATATATATAGTGTTTTGGCATAGATTATATATTTTGTTACTTTAACGCATGTGTGAATTTTGCAAGCTTGGCAAGATGGATCAGGTGGTATTTTATTCCCCTTCAGATAGTAAGTAGTCTCGTCTTTTTGCTTTAGGCATTTTATTTGATTTTAACTATATCCCTGCACTCAATTCTCACTTTTGATCGCCAGGTGACAAAATGTCTTGGTTGGCATCACTTCACCACAAAAATGGGTTAAGTAACTATTCCAACGCTCCCATTTTGGGATATGTCCTACTCAGAAATCACATTCTCACTTATTAATGGCGGAAATGTTGCTCCAATGGGAGCAATAAGTACTACACCCAAAAATTACACTGATTCAATATGTACGAAAAACACATCTCCATTGATGCAATAAAGCTTTATTCAAACAAGAACATAGTCCATATACCTCATATTATCTCCATTGCATAAGATATCCTAACACTCTCCAAATAATAACCCAGAAACCCAACTTCTAAGCCTTTTTTCATGTTTGTTGAGATTTTTTGCTTTTCTCAACTGTGACGAAACGACGACAGTTATTCCAGATTGGTAGTTGTAGTAATCGTCTCAATGGTTTCATCACCGTTTAAAATAAATCAAAACACACAGTTTCAGAATGCACGTAATTCAATTGTAATTTGATTTCCTCTATGTTTACTTGGTCAAAATTAGCTAAGAATAGGCTTGTTGATTTCGTTATTTTCTAACCCATTCATCCTCTACTATTCTTGAACTTATTGATTTCTTTTGCATAGAGCATGAGTTATCCTTCCCAAAGGTATGGTTCAATTTGATTCTTGTTCGCTTACTTACAACTTACAAATATTCTTCTTTCATATGTATTCATGAGTTAGTTATTTTCTTGATTTTGAGAGAGGTTGTGCTTCTCTACTTTCTAAGAGATGTTGTTGTAGACAAGTCAGTAAACTATCTAAACCATCTTTTTTTTATCCAAATATCAATTGCATCCTTGCATCAAACCACCCAACTTTATTGTTATGTTCACTATGCTACTTGTTGCTTCAACTATTTCTCCCTTACTCATATCACATTGGATTATGCATTTGAAAAGGAGCACAAATCTAAAGAGACACAAAAATACCACCAACAAGCTTGGGATAAGATATCACAAGACTACAGTGACCAAGTTGTAGGTGTATTTAGTTTTCTTTTATTTTATTACAATAGTTGTAGAAAAAAACTCTAAAAAGCTTTTGTTATTATAATTAAATTTGCAAAATTGAATTTGCCTAATGAATTGAATAGGAAATCGTTGGGAAAACTCATTGCATAAACACTTCCCTTCTGTCATTCTCTCGTTACTTTTTTCTAGGAATCCCTACCATTGATAATTAATCATCAAGGCTTATCTCTTGTACGGATTTACTCTGGGAAAAATTAAAAGTATGAAAGAAAACAGTAACATTCTATTTTATTTCTTGTCTTACATTTCAAAAAGCCAATCCTTTCCCAAGAAAGTTTATTCTGGGTTGAGAGGAAACGCTTCTAAGAAGCTTCTCCTCCGAACAAAAGCTGAGGCTTAAGGAGTCTTGCTTGTAGGAAGCTTTCTTTTGTTAAAAGGGATTAATATTGCATTATATTTGGCAAAAAGCTTATTGTTTTATTTATTTTAATTACCCATTTGCAACAAAGGAGTACGGCTACATCTACTTATTCTCTGTTTAGTTTACTTTATTTTGGAAGAGACAATAGTTTAGATTTTATTTCTTTATCTATTCTCAACTCATTAGTAGCAGTTATTAATCATTTCTAAATATTGAGAAAATCCAAAAACATTAGATAGTCAATTGTTCATTTCTTTTATTCCATTTAAAAGTGCATCTCAAAGAGAAAAATACAAAAAGAAGCTATAGAGTAAATTGTTGTTTGTGGGTTTATTAATGAATAGTTTAGAGGTGAATTAAATAGATTAAAAGTATCTTTCGATCTAGTCTTTTGGCTTAAATAGATTTACGCTTACAATTATTCATTTGTTAGAACATTTGATTAAACGCAATACCAGCAAAACAAAACAAAAACATAGCTATTAGGAGTTCATGCTACATCGATACTTAGCCCCTGATTCTTCTTTAGCTCTTTGTTTCCTTCCCTTGAGTTGATATCTGACACATGACCATTCCTGGTCCGAATCAACCTCATAGGAGAATTTTTGAACCCATAGTCAATCCACCTGGTAATGACCCTTATCAAGGAGACATAGACTTAAGACTACTGCATGTTAGTCTTCCGCTCTACTCCTTTACCACCTTTGATCATCAACCAGCTTAAAGCATTAAACAAACATCTCTTTGTTGCCGAGCAATTTTGGTTTGATCAATTGCACCCACCTAAGCATGCAAACCCATAGAATTATCTTCTTGTATCATCTACTGCCATATGCCCCTTTCTGCAAAGGAATATCTTGAAAGAGACGGACACTTTCCTAGGGTCTTACAACCTAGTCACAGTTTATTCCGCATAACCGACAGAGTTCGAGAATTACGCACTTCCACCATTCTTGATCCTAGCATCTCTCACGGAGAGATAGTCGATAGTTTCATTGCATTGGATGAACAAATCACGTTCTCACAAATCCATCAACAGAGACCCAGTTACCCACCTCGCCTCAGCTATTAGCCATCCATACCTTCACAGTGTCTATCATTTTCTATTGCTTTCATCACTACACACGATCTCCATCTTCTCACATTTCAGCTGTCTTGGTCTGACCTCAAGAAGTCGAGTGCACAAGTTAAACGTGTCATTTTTCCTATGTACAAACACCACAAAGGAAGTGATCCTCTTACTAACATAATGCTTGATTGGTTGTAGAATGAGTATGTTGAGCATGTTTTCTTGCTCATCCTTCCCCTCTCCTATCTGGCTTCAAAAAAACTAAAAATTCCTGTAAAAATGGCCTTTAAATACATGCATTACTACCCCTAGTCGGATATGCCTCTTCAATGCATCTTGGAATTGCTTTATGACTCTAAAAATCCTCATATACCAGTCATGAATAAATATTTCTTTTAAAAAACAAATAAAAAGAGAAATGATTGCAGTTCTATAATGCACAGTGACCCCATACCACATCATATTATTTTGATCTGGTCTTCTTTTCGAGTTTTCGGTGTTACCGCTGTCAAGGCTAGGGGCCACAACAAGCATTAAACCTGAATTGTGCTTTCACAGAAATTGGAAGAATGGTGGTAATGGACTCTCATTAAATATTAAAAAATGGAAAAATAATAGTATAATAGGGTTGTGAAAAACTGCAGAAAATAATTGCTAAAAATAACAATTCATACAACAAGCAACACAATTCCAAACAACAGGCTTTCAACAGTTTTAGAAATGCATCAGTGAGCCCAAATTACAAACCCACAATTTTTAATAAAACATAGAAAATGTAGGACATGATCGATTTTCAAACATCCTAACACCTAATCTGCAAAAGAAATTACAAAACTAGCTGGTAAGCTGTGCGTTGTGTTTGACGGACATCTGAATATATAACAAGGAATGATGGTCAAATATTTTGATGGTTTAAACTTTAAATGCTGAAGAAAATTTTCAGAGGTGGCAACCACCACAGCAGGATAACAGCTACTCCTGCCCCTGTGAATAGCTGTTGTCACACATAAAATAATTATAAATTCAACTTCATTTTCATAACCACCATACTTAACTCTGCCAGTGAAGATGACCTAAAACTAAGCTACCCCTAATGTTGCCAGCAAAGCTTGACACTTCCCGGAAGGGTTTCCCACGGTAAAATGCCTACGGTAAAATCATGTGTGGTTAGGACAGATGCTACAAAGTGGTAGAGACATGGGACTAGAGGAGGGTACTGGAGATGGAAATGAAGACATAAGGCATAAAAGATATAGGTAAGGGGGTATTTCAAAGGGATGAGACTAATAAGAGTGACTGGAAAGCCTGTCAACATGTCCAGGTCATTCCTTTTATTAAATCTCAGGATCATATTGACAAGGATTAAAGAGTCGGCTACAATAATGAGACTTCTTATTTTTAACTTTTTGCTAAGCTGCATTTCTGTTTGCAAGGTCCTCATTTTGACTATATTGTTGGATTAAGTACCTATATTTTGCCTATAACAAGCAATTATATTGCCATTGTGCTGGCAAATTATTCCATCTATACCAGCTTGTGAGGGGTTTCTTTTTGAGGATCCATCAAAATTGAGTTTCAAAGTCACTTTAAGTGGTGGTTACCAGGCCTGTTGGCAGTTGGCGTGACTCCATATGTACTTGTAGCTGAAAGGAAATTTCCAAACAATAGTGTGTTGTAGATCATTCATTTTCACCGACTTGAACGTGTGCGGTGTCTAAGAAGAGTAAGCTAACAACATAATTCTGATCAGAAGAGCCATCGTTTCTGCTTACCTTTTGGCGTTTTCAAAAAAATTGTTATTCTGTTTCTTTGTATATTCCAGATAACAGAATCTGAGGTTAGGGAGTGTGCTATTGGAAAAACAGCATGTCCGTGCTTGGATTTGATCATTTGAAGACACGAGCGTTTATAATGCATGCACATTTGGCAGCTATGTTGGTACACATAGTTTGGGCAAACTTACAGTAGATTAAAAGGTGTTCTATTGTTTCTTACTCTACTTTGCAGTTTTGGCACATTATGGGTCCAATATCACCCCTCTTTTGCGAATTACCAGAAGTAGGAATTCTGTTGTTTATATCCAACCAAATAAAAAACTTTGATTTCTGGCCAGCTGTGCAAGTTCCACAAAAATTTCCAATTTTTTATTAACAAGAGTAACTCTATTCTGTAGTGATGTATAGGTAGAAGAAACCGTGACTTTACCTGTACTTGTATTAGGCCAAATGAGCTTGTCCCTAGAAGTGGTGTATGTCATATGTCTGAGCCGTTGAGAGTGAATGAGGGCGTTGCTTTGTTTCAGGTGGATGCTGCCCAGGGCCAGAATGCTTATGAGATCAACATTCCAATGGATGTCCTCACTTCCTCCTTTGCACCTATGTCACAAGGTTCTCCAAATTTTATCGAAAAAGTTCGAATTTCGCCAAACTTTATTCTAGTCAAACATGAACTCGAACTTTATCCATTATTTTTGCATACCAATTTTTTTGACACAATTTTGCATTATTTCACAAATGTGTGTATATATACATATACCAATTGAAAGTAGTGGACAGAAAGCTCTCTCCACTCTGTCCCTTTGACATATTTATGCATTTTTTTCAAAAAATAAAAATGATTGAAAAAAAATATTCAAGCTTAAAGATGTTTTCTTTTTCCCGAACTTTATCCGCGGCAAACATGAATGTGAACTCGAACCTTGTGAATTAGCTTTGCACCAATAATCTCTGAGAGTGATGTATCCTGAGGATTGGAGGGTAGCCTGCAGATCCAAAAAACAGGGCTGGAAAGCGGTGCTTTTCCTCCCAGGCTATCCTTCCAGAATCTAATAGATTCGCTATTTCCACCTGCCAGGAGGACCCAGGGAAGAAGGGAGAGGCCGTCTTTGATGTGTTTAGCATTGGCTGAAAGGTGTGTGTTCCAGTTGGCCGTATAATATTATAAAAATCCAGTTCCCACAGCATATTTGCTTTGCAAAGTGGACTTACATATTGAAGGCAGGCCCATGTTGTAAGTCTCAAGCTATTCTTATAGCTACCGATTTATTAAAAAGCTTAATATTCCTGATATTGACCTCCTAGCTGCTTGAGCTGACGGATTTTGTCCCAGGAAACCAACGTGTATTTGAATTTTTTGTCCACCAATTTCCAAATAAAATCAGTCTGGATAGTGAGAAGTTGTTCAAGCACCGATGGAATCTGAATTAGAGAGAGCGGGTAGACAGGGACAAACTGCAGAACAAATTTTGTGAGCTGGATTCTTCCCACTAGACGTAACCATCTGTTGGTCCAGTTGCACAAATTTAGATTTGATTCTAGCAGCAGTTGGCTCCCATAAATCTTTCGACATATTCCAGTGCAGCAGGAAGACCAGATAAGTTATTGGCAATGAGCAGTCCTTGAATTGTAATATCTAGAGAATTTCTGCTTTTCTGATTCTGTTTATGTTTGTAAAAACAATGATGGACCTGCGACTGTTTATACCTTTACCAGAACCCTGCTGGAATCGACCGAGGATTTTATGAATTTGAGAACTCCACCTTAGACCTAGAGGAGAACAGCTAAGAGTCGTCAACAAAAGGGAGTTTGTGAATCTTGTCCTTTTCCAACAGCAGACAACCCATACGCTTTACCTTGGGCTCATGTAGCTGCTATTTGTCTGGCCAGAAAATCTCCCAATATGATGAACAGGTAAGGCCTCCATGAGTCACCCTGACACAGGTTTCTTGTCAGTTTGAGGGGCCTACTAGGTGTCCCATTCACTGAAACAGGGAGTGGAGGCAGTGATACAACTGCTTATACAATCAGTAATTTGAGAATTGAAGCCAAAGGCTTTCAAAGTTTACGTCAGAAAGGTCTATATGCACCTGTCAAAGGCTTTTGACATATCTAATTTTATCATGGCCCCCATGCGTCGTTGGGTTTTCATGGATGCTATCCAAGATATGTCTCTCTGGGATGAATGCTGATTGGGAATCCAAAATGATCATGTCCGGTAAAGGCTTTGGCCTGTGCGCTATGAGTTTGGAGAGTACCTTATATGCCATATTGCATAAAGGTATTCATCGATACTGATCAAGGTGATCCACTTCTGCTTATTTTGGAATGAGGGCCAACATAGTGGCAATAAGTGCTCTTATCATGTAATGTGCCATTTTCCCATTTGAAGACTTTTGGCCCATTTTGTCAACCCGACGGCCAAAGGAAAAACGTAAGGGTGACTTAAGTCGCAATAAATTATTATGAAGTCCTATAAAAAAATAAAATTATTAAAGCACTTATATTAATTTATTTGGCTTAATAGAAATAAATTATAATCCCTATGGTAAATACGATTTGCCTTGAGGGGGCAAATATCATTGTAAAGGGATTTATTGTATTTTATTCTCCCTGAAGGGGATAATGGCGACTTGGGCCAAAAGTGAATAATGACATTTAGGAAGGATAAAAATATAATTAATTAATGTATTTCCCCTAGGAAAATGTGACTTGCATTAGACGGAAAAAGTGGTTGGGAAAAGCATTTAATATGGAAAATATTAAATGCTTTGCATAGGGAAAATCATGTGAGCTCATTGGCTGGTTTGGAGGTTGGTTGTTGGCCCTTTTCCTTTTTAAAAGGGAAGTTGACTTGCCTCTTCCATCATCCAGAAATTTTATATGATATTTTTATCTTGCATTGAGCTTCAACTTTTGCACATAAATTCTAAGGACGAAACCCCTTAGTACTTTATTCTCTTGTGGACGAAAACCCCAAGAGTTGTGTGTTTTTCACTTAGAAATTCCCATTGATTGTAATCACATTTTCAGTGTTATTTTCAGTTATTTCCAGCAGTGTATTTGAAGGCATTTGAGGAATAAAATTGCAGCAGTTCATCTTCTATTGGATCGACCCAGTTGGGGCAGATTTGGCTTTGATTTTGGAGGTATTTAGATCTGATTTTAATAGCTAAATCATCTACATATTTTTGGGAAATAAGCCAATTAGTTTCATAATTTTTGTAGCTCATTAAATGCCCTAAATGTGTGGGCCGAAATAGTAGGAGGGTCAGATCTGCATGTTTGGTAGTTGCTATTATAATTTGGTTTACATCATCTGGTTCCTTGTATTTTTCCAAATTCGGGCATATGTAATTTGCCTAGATCCGAGTTGTGTAAAGAAAGTTACGCTATCATGAAAATTGCAGCAGTTAGGGTTTCAGATTTAAATTATTTTCCAGTTGTAAAATTTGATTTTCGCCATAAATCCCCCAGGATTGTTCCAAGGGTTTGGGAGTAAAAATAATTATTGTATGCTGATTTTGGGTGTTTGCATATAAAACCCTAGTAGCTTTTGGCATAAATTAATCCCGGTTTCCCTAGTTTATTTCCCATATCTGCCAAAAGTATATTTTATTATTTTATAAAGTGGGAAAATCTTTTATTTGGGCAAAAGATCTATTGGGGATCTTACAATGGTATCAGAGCAATATTCCTCCCACCTGGAGGGCTTTGATTTGATGCAGCCACGAGAGGTTGGTGATAGAGCTGAATCATGGGAGTTAAACAGAAAAGTTTTCCATGGGATCTGGACAGAAATCTTCTTAGGAAAATGGTAGACACCATGTTGCAGATGATGTATAAGATAGACGTGGGTAGGCCAAGAGACAAACGTGATAGGAGGGATAGGTCTATATCAGTGGCCAGTAGTCACATGAGACACAGAGGTCACCTACGGAGGTTGGTAGGGTGAGGAATTCCCCTCGCCGCAAAAGGAAGGAACATCACACTATAGCTTCTAAATGGTCGATGCATGGAAGGAACAGTGAATCTTCACAGATGGATGATACAACTCTTCATGAGAGTGCTTTGGTGTCTTCAAGTTCCAATGAGGTGTGCAAAAATTTGTGTGATGAATTTAATAGACATGTTGATTTGACTCAAGGAAATGATTTATCATCCTTGCAAGAAGTTTCACTAGAAGCTTCTATTTTTTAGGCTAGCGTGGAGCATGTTAGTATTTTGGATAGCAATGGCATGGATTCATTGGGTCTTTCACATCAAGATAATTCAGAATTTTCAGTTGATGATCATGGAGTTGATGATTTTGTTGATGACATTCACAGTGGACCAGCCACTCATGAGTTGTCTTTGATGAGTGTTAAAAATGGGTTTTGTGTGATGAATTCAGGTCATAAGAATACCGATTTTTTATATTAGACTTGGGAGGATGTGGCAAAGACACAAATTGTGTGATATGTGGTCACAAAAGGCCAAGAAGGCTAAGCTAGTGGCTGCCCTTGCAAACCAGCATCTGCCACACATCTAAGAACAAGTTCACCGCATAGATCAACAAGAAGAATGGGGGAGAACATTGCAGCAGTTGACTCATAATATTCAGCTCATTGTGGACACGACTACTCAGAATTTGATGCAGCGAGGCCAAGTCATCATGGAGATAGAGAATGATGATACTCCAAGGTAAGCCATGAATGATAATATGTCTAATTTGTTGCTGCACATTTAGATTTATTTCTCTCATGAGAAGCATGACAAATTAGAGGACGAAGTTTACATTATGGAGTATGCTAAACCATTGGTCCATACTCATATTTATGAGCATCAGGAGATCTATATTTTGTGGCGAGATTTGCTTCACTTAACAGGTACAGGTGCCAGACTTGTGAATGATTTCAGCATGTTTTGTCTCTTGTGCATGACACTTGGACAAAACAAGATCAGAATTGCTTGAGGGCAAGCAATTTTTGGGAAGGGATGACTGTAATGTCCCCTTTTCCCATTTGAAGACCTTTGGCCCATTTTGTCAACCCGACAGCCAAAGGAAAAATATAAGGGTGACTTAAGTCACAATAAATTATTATACAGTTCTATAAAAAAATAAAATTATTAAAGCACTTATATTAATTTATTTGGCTTAATAGAAATAAATTATAATCCCTATGGTAAATATGATTTGCCTTGAGGGGGCAAATATCATTGTAAAGGGATTTTTTGTATTTTATTTTTCCTAAAGAGGATAATGGTGACTTGGGCCAAAAGTGAATAATGACATTTAGGAAGGATAAAAATATAATTAATCAATGTATTTCCCCCAGGAAAATTTGACTTGCATTAGAGGGAAAAAGTGGCTGGGAAAAGCATTTAATATGGAAAATATTAAATGCTTTCGATAGGGAAAATCTTGTGAGCTCATTGGCTGGTTTGGAGGTTGGTTGGTGGCCCTTTTCCTTTTTAAAAGGGAAGTTGACTTGCCTCTTCCATATCCAGAAATTTTATATGATATTTTTATCTTGCATTGAGTTTCAGCTTTTGCAAATAAATTCTAAGGACGAAACACATTAGTAATTTATTCTCTTGTAGACAAAAACCCCACGAGTTGTGAGTGTTTTTCACTCAGAAATTCTCATTGATTGTAATCACATTTTCAGTGTTATTTTAAGTCATTTCCAGCGGTGTATTTGAAGGCATTTGAGGAATAAAATTGCAGCAGTTCATCTTCTATTGGATCGACCCAATTGGGGCAGATTTGGCTTTGTTTTTGGAGGTATTTAGATCTGATTTTAATCTAAATCATCTACATATTTTTGGGAAATAAGCCAAGTAGTTTCATAATTTTTGTAGCTCATTTGATGCCCTAAATGTGTGGGCCGAAATAGTAGAAGGGCTAGATCTGCATGTTTGGTAGTTGTTATAATTTGGTTTACATCATCTTGTTCCTTGTATTTTTCCAAGTTCGGGCATATGTCATTTGCCTAGATCGGAGTTGTGTAGAGAAAGTTATGCTATCTTGAAGATTGCAGCAATTAGGGTTTCAGATTTAAATTATTTTTTAGCTCTTGTAAAATCTGATTTTCGTCATAAATTCTCCAGGATTGTTCCAAGGGTTTGGGAATAAAAATAATTATTGTATGCTGATTTTGGGTGTGTTTGCATCATAGTTACCAGGTTCGGAAATCCGATTAAATTTGGAAGGGCAAAAAAAATCCGAAAATTCGGAGTTCTTGAAAAAATCCGAAAAAATACGGAAAAATCCGGTTCAGAATATATATACTTATATTATTATAAATTTATATTATTGTATACTTATATCATTATATATAGACAAATCATACAAAAAAGCATCCATCTACCATAATCATCATCATCATAATGATTCTTTCAAAAGATTGCAAGAAGTTGCTTGGTCCAAAAAGGTACAAAAATGGATTTTATGAAAATAAGGAAAATATTGCCATCAATGCGTAGAGCTCGAGAAAATATATACTTTTAGAGAAGACGACACCTAAAACGGAGCCACAGAATGAAAGTTATGGCACATGCAAGTTTTTGCTGCTACATCTTCCCGGACCTTTTCCAAAAAATGGCAAAACAAATTATGCCAAAAAAGGAAAAAAAAAATTTCCTGCAAAAAACAAGGCCGAACCGAACCAGATTTATTCGGTTGCTTCAAAAAATACGGTTCGAACCGGATTTCATACAAATCCGGCCGAACCTGGTAACTATGCTGAAAATTAACACAATTATAAGTCAGCATTTCCAACAAAGTGGTATTAGAGGCAGGTTGCTAGTAGTCATTGAAATGAATGGATATAATCTATGATAACAATCCCTTTAATGTTTTTGCCAAAACCCAGGTCAAGAAGACAAAGGTCGCTGTAAGTATCAAAAATGAGGATGTCCAGCTTAATTTCTTACCTCTGTTTTCTCCTCCTGAAATTAGAAGGCTAAGTTCTGAAGAAAGGTATAAGACTATAAGTACATCTATTCTGGATCCATCGATCAGAGTCTATCCACTATTTAGAAGAGGTATTAATGAATCTGCATTTGTTGTGCCTTTGGATTCTAGGCATTAAGAGTTTAAGAATAGTGGAGTAGGTGCATTGTAATATCCCTGAAAACACTTTAGATAAACCTGAATATTTTTGTCAAACCCTAGGGCAGCAGTGTAAAATATAAACTTTTATGACACCAGCGACAGTCTGATCTTTTAATTAAAAACAGCAAACCCAATGCGCCACAAAACAAATTCATATTTATTGATTTCCAATCAGCTACATAAAAAATACAAGTGTCTGAATATAGTTATTTTCTCACAATAACTGATCTAAATGGAAAAATAGATGAAGATAAAAGAGTATGCAAACCAATTTGACTGATTTCTGCCCCCAGATACTGAAGCCCTAGCTGTACTTGCTGTTCCGGATGCTAAAACAACCATGAATACGATGCCCTAGCTGAAATGGATGAACACTTGTACCTTGAATGACCACTGCAACCCCTGAATGAAATTGCGAGACTTTAAGTATGAGGGATTCCATCCTCAAATTTGTATGCAAATGAGGGATTTCGTCCTCTATTGCTAATGCAGAAGCAAAAGCTACTTGCAGACAAATAAGTTGTTGATAAATTTCCAAGATGATTGAATAATAAAATCTGCATTTATAACTTCCAAGGCCCTCTCCAAAGTTGGAGCCTCCTTTTGGAATTACATGCATGCTCCACAAACAATTAAAAAATAACTTTATTCCTCCCCTAGGTTTTGCGCCCCATCCAAGAATGGGGAAAACAATATTAAAATACTTTATCCACCCTCCATCCACCCTATCCTAAAATAGGATCTTGATCCTAATGCAACCCACTCTATCCTTGGCGCCTCCATTCTTATTTAATTATTATTCTAACTTTGGCGCCCAATAATACAAGTTCATCATTCTATTATTATTTTATTCTATTTTTGTTTTTGGATTAAAAATATAATTTAAGTGTCATTTTCCCAATTAAACTATTAAAAATATTTTTGGACCACTTAAATTAATTTATTTCCCTCTTTAATTTCCCCTTAGCCTATGGAAAATAATAAGAATAGACTTCGGGTAATCCAGAGTTAATTAATTATGAAAAGGGGGATATCACAATCCGCCCTTCCCAAAACTGATTGCTCTCAAGCAATTGCAAGTTGGGCTGCTTGAGAATTTCAGCACCCTCCCAACTCCAAGTAGCATCCTCTATAGGTAAATCCTTCCAACATACCAGATACTCTGTAATAAGCTTGTTCCTTAGCCTCTTTTTCTCTAAAATGCAAAATTAATTCAGGAACCAAAACAAGTTTGCCTTCATCATCCAAAGCAGACAATTCAATGGAAGGAACAATATGTAGTCCCAAAGATTTTTTCAGACATGACACATGGAAAACATTATGTATCTTACTTTGCTCTGGCAAAACCAACTCATATGCAACCTCTCCTATCCTTTGCTTAATCATGTACGATCCATAGAAATGAAGTTTGAGCTTTTCAGCTACTCTCTTCTTCAAAGAAGACTGTCTATAGGGCTGCAACCTCAAGAAAACCATGTCACCAACCTCAAAAGACCTCTCAATGCGGTGCTGGTCTACATAAACTTTTTGGTACTTGGAGCCTAACTTTGTTCCTGTCAAGCGAAAGAGCTACTACCAAAAACAAACTAAGGAACCTACTATCCCTTTCACTCACAATTTTTTTATGCAATCAATGTAGCCTAAACATCTCTTTGAAAATTAAATCAGCAATCTGTGGAGCCTTAAAAGGAACAACAAATAAATGAGCATATTTAGTGAGTCTATCAACCATTGCAAAAATACAATTCTTACCCTGAACATTGGGAAGACCTGTGATGCACTCCATTGATATAAATTCCCATTTTTGGTTTGGAATTGGTAAGGGCCACTAGAAAAACATGCCTTGCCTTGTTTTATTGGCACACAATACACTTTTTAATGTATAGGAGGACCTCTTATTTGAGTCCTTTCCAAAAGAATTTGTCATAGATCTTCTTGTAGGTCTTGAAATACCCTGGGTGACCACCCAAAGGTGTATAATGCACAACCCTTAAGATTTTGTTATTTACCTTGGATTCAGGTACCAAATAGATTCTATTCTTGTAGAGGATAAGATCATCAGCCACCCTATACCTATTATCCCATATTTTTCCCTTAAGGATCTCATTAGTGTAACCATTCTTTACATACTCCCCACATTATTAAAACTTTTCAATCAGCAGAGATTTTAGATATAGAGCATAGAAAAGGTTTTCTAGATAAAGCATTTGCTACAATGTTATTCTTCCCTTTTGCATACTCTGTGTCAAAATCATAAGCTTGGAGCCTACTTACCCACATTTTTTGCCTGACATTCATGTCCTTTTGGTCAAGAAATAACTTCAAACATTTGTGATCAATTTTGACCACAAACCAAATATTGTCAGAACTTTGCCAATGCATGCATGATGGCCAACATCTCTTTGTCATCAATAGATAACCGACGCTCTACTTCATTAAGTTTCCAGCTCTCAAAGGCTATGGGGTGCCCCTTTTGCATCAAATCAAAACAACCCTTACTCCTTCCCCTAATGCATCACATTCTAACACAAAAGGAATAGAAAAATCAGGAACAGTCAATACTTGGCAAGAACTCATTACCTCTTTGAGTTTATCTGTAACGCCCACACTAGAAACACACTACCAAAACATAGGTTAAGAAAAAATCTTATCAAAAATATCACTTAGGCCCACATAACAACACAATGCCTAAACCATAACACGAGATGCATCACTTTGCATGCATCTCCAAGACAAGGAGAAGGTGATGCCAACAAATCAACATAAATGAAAAATGTATAGTACAACCAAGCCATCCAATAGCTAGTCAAGGGGAAAATGATGCCACCACTTCCACTTATCCCTCCACTCCAGAAGGAAGACTAGCCTTTGGTTCCTCCAAAACAATCATGCAACCGCACATGAAAGCACCCTTACCCCTCCGCACTTATCCCTCCACTAAGGCTAGTCTATCCAACCTTTGTTTCCTCCCAAAAATAAGCAAACACATACACCATAATAACACTTATCCCTCCACTATGGAAATGCAAATCCCCAACAATCAAACATACAAAATCATATAAATGCATGTAAAAACATAAGCCATCAAATGGGTGAAACATGTTCCAATGGGCAACCAAGGTGTGTAATAAAAGATCATTAAGTTAAAGAGACGGAAAGAAGAGTTTCACCAAATAACAATTTACACTACCAAGTCTACATACAAGACTTGCAAGGGGAGAGGTCATCATTGCAACTACCATCTATCGCTCCACTAGGAAATCTTGGCTATTAGCATATGCAAAGAGAAGAAATAATTCAAAGAAAGTTGAATGCACACTCAAACAAGTGTGACAACGTTTATTATATAGTAAGAGGTGGTTACAAATTGGTTGAACAATTACCAACTGAATGACAACTACATAACCGCATTATATACTGTATAATGCTCTATATTTTAACACCCCCTCTTAATGACTAAAACGGAAACAATACCAAGTTTGTCCCGAAATTTTACAAATGTCCTAGAGCCCCTATGTTTAGTCATTAGATCTACAGACTGTGTCATAGGTTGTACTTCGAAATCAGCAGTCCATTGTTGTGTTGCAATTGTCAAATGGAGAAGAACCGTAAAACATAAATATGGTCGTGTGAACAAAGGATATGGCAAGTGGTCCATTGATTCTTTGTTATATGATTCATTGACTAGTGATGAATTATCAATGGCTGAGAGTGTCAGCCCCATCTCCAGAGAGTTGGAATCAGAAACTCGGAAAGGTGTATTGAGAAATTTGTTCTAGGCTTGTGTAGCCTACTAGAGTCTATATAGTGTCTCAGTTAGCCTACAATCGAAGTCACCTCAAACCGTGTCCTTGCAACACAATGGAGTGTTCATCCAACCTTTTCAAGAAGAGAAATGTGACCATCAATGTAGTAAAAGTTAGAACCAACTCCGCAATAGTAGGAGAAACAAACATCTTCGTCTCAACAGTGGGAGAAATAACCATCTCCGCAATAGGAGTGAGAACCAACTCCTCTGTCTCATCTACTTGCTCATTTATCCCCCTCTGTTGGGAAAAGTCTTTTACAACACAATGAGCAAATTGTTCATGCTCTACTATCCTTCGAGCAAGTACCTCGGAGTGAGTGGCTTAGCATCCCATCTCACCATGCACCTTTAGTGCATCTAGAATAGTCGAGTCTCCATCCACAACAAACTGTTCTTCAAAATGAGGACATCCATCCTCCCAAAGCATGTCTGCCTCCCGTACATCTGGTATAGTGGATACTCCCTCCATAATAAGTGCATGTATGTTGACTATATCCAAGTCAACATATCTGTGAGGAATGGCTTCCTCCCAAGGCATTGCAGCCTCCTACACATCCTTTATGGTGGAGTTGTCCACACATGCATTCATGTTGACCACAGCAGGATCAGCAAGCCAATATTGGCCACCTTGACCAATACCAAGGGCAATCATCCGTCTCTGTTTCATAATAGAAACAACACACTTCTTCCCACATAAATCCACATAAATATTGGTATTTTTAATTAATTGATGAATAAATAGAAGATTCTTTTGTAAAGAAGGTACATATCTAACATTCCGTACCAATAGTTTATGAGCATCATTCAATACAATGCGTATATCTCCTATCCCTTCTACTACAAGTGATTCTCCATCAGCTAGTACTATTGATTCAAAACAGATATTTGTAGTAAATGAAACATACTAGTCCCTACGACATGAAAAGTGTGTGGTTGCTTTGGAGCCAATGATCCAGAAACTAGTACCACTATCATGCGAGCATGATGTCGTAAGACGATAAAGTGCATGCTCGTCATCTGAATCTCTGTTCTTCTGCAACTGCTGGCCACATGTTCCTCTATCACATGGCTTCTTGTTCTGTTGTGAAAGATCATATTTCCGCTTCCAACAATCCTTCTTAAGGTGCCCAACCTTGTGACAGTAATAGCATGTGACCTAATACCAAGTGTAGGACTCACCAGAATGACGTCTCTACTTTCCTTTTGACTGTGTGACAAGAGCACTCTCTAATTGGTCACAATTAGATTCTACCTAAATTTTTCTCCGCTTCTTTTGCAACAAGTAGGAACTCGACTTGTCAAACCTGAGTGTTTGACCTGAGTGTTTGACTTTCAGCCATCCACAAACGACTCATACGAGGAAGATAAGATGTTCAGAACCAGAGCCACCATATCATCGTCGTCCACCTTTTTGTTGATGGAAGATAACTGGTCTCAAAGGTCTTTCATCCAAATTAGGTGCTCAGACAGCGATCCACCTTCTTGTAATTTTACGGAAAAGAGCATATTCTTCAGGTATAAAACCCGACTCTTTTCTAACGTCTGATATTAACCCTTAGACTAGCCCACAACGTGTTTGCCACAGTGGCATTCCGCACTTCCGGTATCATATCATCCGACACTGATAACTTGAGAAGCAATAACGCTTCCTTATGACGTTTGTCCTAATCCGCAAAATTTGTAGCAAATCTACTTTCGTTGCCCGTGATTATCTTATCACAATCATGAAATTCTACAAGCATTAAAATCTTATGGCTCCATACATTGAAATTAGTGCCCGTTAATTTTGTGAGTCTAGCAAATTAGGTTTGAAATATTTACCATTTTATTATGCCAAAGTAATGAAAATATGTAAAATGGAAATAATAAAATATTTTGCCCACTCCAATAAATTGAATAAGTGACTATTCAAATACATGACATATAAAGAGCATAGAAGGAAAAATTATACAAACATTATATAAAATATTTTGCTCCACAACTTTGCCTCTAGCCCACACAACTGTGGCTATTTTCTCTGTTCTATGTCACGTTTTTCCTTCACACGACTGGGTATTTGCGACTTTGCATATACACGAGCCCACATTTTTCCTTCAGGATTTGCAACTCTAAACTCTACTTATGCCCTCGTTTCTCTCCCCACAACTCTGTCCAACATATTGCAGGAATGAAATGAATCGTGCCCTCACATTTTTCCTTGTTTTGCCCTTCATGACTGGACTTTGCCTCGATCCACAACTTCTGGGTCTCAAAACCACAACTTCACACCCTCGAATGACTTTTGGGCCTCACAATTGCCCTCTAGCGATTGTATTCTCGATTGTATTTCCGTCGAAAAACGTGACTTCGTGCCCTGATACGACTGTTATAGCAGGATGTAACTCCACGATTAGGGTTCTTCTCTGTCCTCATTGTGCTCTAGCGACGACTGTGCACCAAAAACTCATGAACTAGATGCTCCAGGTTTGCCCAACCTCCACAAGATTCTCCTGTGTCTATACTCTTCCACCAAGAGCTTCCTCGGACTGAATGGCTTCTTCCTTACTCGAACTATGAACCTTCAACGCTCTGATACCAATGTTAGCATATGCAAAGAGAAGAAAGAATTCAGTGAAGGTTGAATGCACACTCAAACAAGTGTGACAGCGTTTATTATATAGAGAGAGGTGGTTACAGATTGGTTGAACAGTTACTAACCGAATGACAATCTACATAACTGCATTACATGCTATATAATGCTCTATATTTTAACAGATAGATCTAGTTTTTATTGCATTGGAAAGATTCAAATTCCCTGGGAACAAAGTGTGGTAAATTCACAACTTGTTCAAAAATGATTATTTGGGGCCTGGCTTTAGCAGACACAAGATCTTTATAAAGGTCATACACCAGTAGTGTTGCCTAGGGAAAATTCAGATGTGTATAGATAGAGATCAGAGCTCCTACGTTCAATGGAAAGTAGGCAATATAAAAGTTGTGCATAGAATACTGAGGATCTTCAAGTAGGTGAGACTATAATAATTAGTAGATCTATGAAGCTTTTCGGCAATGGAAGTCGCCAATTAGAGTAGAGACCCCTCCAGTAAAACAGTATCTATCTGTGCAGGTCCAACTCGGTAGGTCTAGGATAAGGAAGCCAAATATTTGATATCCAAGTGGACTTCGGAAAGCATTTTTACTGGTCAATATTACAGGATGGAGATACTATCAGCAATAGCTCATTTACCTCAAACAGTGCTTAATGACATCCCTACTAGTTTGCAAAATATATAATGCTTGTGACTGCTTTAACTTGGTAGTTTGCATGTGTTTGATACATTGCTGATCCACAAAGGAAGAAATTCTAGAAGCCCAAAACAGATCCGCACAATTTTTAGTTGATTCAAATGAAGCTCGAGACAATGGCGACCTGACAAAGCCTCAATATATTTAGGAAATACCATGATCCCATGCTACACTATAACTATGCCATCCCCGACAGAATTTTTTTCATGCATAGGAGAAAAAATACACATGAAAGGAAATAGAAGCCATTAAAGGCAAGCTATGAAAGTAAATGTTTTTGTCTGTCCAAACAAACCAAACTTTAGATGATACAACAGAAAATTGTTTTTTGATTCAGGCTTTATATGAAATAAATACAAGGCACAGTCACTTCTCACATTACAGTAAGTACGTCATCTCTTGAATATAGGCAGACAGTTTGTTGTAAATGCTGAGCAGTTTGCCCATCCATTGCCGCTATTGAATAAAAGCTTGGAATGAAATGCACCTCCACCTCCGAAAATTCTTTTACATGTGCTTGCATAATTTGAAGTGTTTCACGCGTACGGTTTGCATCACTGAAGCAATAAAGACCAAGAGAAGAAATAATGAGCCCATCATAAACAAACTAAAAACAATCTACTAGTAACAGAGCATAAAGCCCCGTAGAAGTACAAACTCGGTATAGTATGTATACATAGTTACTACACAATATTTGGAAGAAATAAGGAGATTGCATATCCATCACAAGCATTCAAAATGCAAATAGTAACTTTACCTCGCTAGTTTCTCTTTTTCCGCAAAATCATTCTGAGTTGATCTCTGAAATTATACATGTGAATATGCATGCATCGCCAAGGAAACAAGGGACTTCAAGTAGACTAAATTGTCAGTGCTACTAGACAAGTATTGCAACACAGAACACAAGTCACAGTTGTTAGTAAGGAGAAAAGGAAACTTAAACCTAATGAAAGTGGCCATGGACCCTACCCTTAGCTTGAACCGTGTTAATGAAAAGGTAATGCTTAATACAGATTACAAGAAGGCCACAAAAACCTGATAAAAGTGGCCATGGACCTACCCTTAGCTTGAGCAGTGTTGATGAAAAGGTAATGCTTAATACAGACTACAAAAAAGGCCACATAGGGGGCTACCCTTGATAAGAGGTTGACTGTTAGAATGTAAATCCATGTTTACGGGTCCAGCGGGTTATATGTAACTTATGATATGTAGCTTGCATAGTGTAGTGTGTACCTTGCAAGTGTAGCTATAGTTTATTAGGGTCAGTCTGTTGCTTTGGGTTGGCCTACCCTAAATGTGTGATCTTAGTAAAATATACATAAAGGCAATACCTTTCACCTATCCAACCATCTCATTCATTCTTTCTATTCTATTATACTTCACTGTTCTTTAGGTGTCTTTCGACACTACCAAACAATTGCATTGTCTTTTTCTTCTGTTACATGAAGTGTTTCACTGTTGATCGATTATGTACCTGCTGATATAATATAATACTAACTAGTACCATGGAATTGAAAATTCCTCAAATGGATAATGATTATAGTCCAAGGATTCCATGCAATAAAAATCAGGAAAAGAAATAGGATTAAATTCCAAGCAATGGAGTGCACAAAGCAACTCTGATATAGAGGAAAATGAAATAAAATGGCAGAGATAATGTAGAGCAATTAGGAACCAAGGATGCGGAATAGTTGAAGGTACACTTCATCACTCATAATATCAGAAACCGAGATTAAATTGGAACTCAAGCAAAGGAAGCATTGTGCTGATGTTGTGGGACAGTCTGTTTCCAGATTAAATGTTAGATCCCCTGGTCAAGTAGTTGCTTCCATGTAGAGTCACATGTATGCTGAAAGTAGGAAGGTATGACCCAGTTGTCAGATATGTGTGTTTTGTGTAGTCCATTTGAGAGGAGACTTATCCTGAGCTGAGTCATCTCTCAGAAGAAAAGAGTTATATCTTTCATACTCACGGTGAAACGAGGCTGAAATAAGTTTATTGTCCATGTATACTTCAAACTCGCTGCTTTGGAGGTAGTGTTTCTGAATTTTTGATAGCATGAATAACAACTAATATTTCTTGGTCAAATACAGGGTACCACTATAGAGTGTGAACCATTTTCTTACTTTAATAAGCTAATTACTTTGTCATCTCTTGATTTAAAATTCCTAAGGCATTAACACTACTGTCAGTGTTGATTGCAAATGGCTTGATTGGGACAAGTAATGTCCAGATATGTGCTTTTATCTGTCCCTTTCTAATGACGTATTGAAGTTTTGATTGTCTTTCAATTCATTCAAAACACTTAACATTGTTCTTAGCGATTCTTATAAGGGCATAATTGTCTTGGGGTATCCCTGGACAAATCTTCTGTAGAGTTCTACTGATTCTAGAAAACTTCTAATTTCATTTATGATAGGCATTGTACGTCAATCTCTAATCACATTGAATTTTCTTGGAGTGAATAGCTATACCCTTGCTAAACTACGCACTGTAGGCAATCAAGTTTATCTTCTAGAACATAGCACTTAAGAGAGTTTCACATATAATTTATGATCTCTAAAGAAGTTTTAGTGCTACTTCTATTATCTATATGTCCTTTGTTTTCAGTCTTCACTGAAGAGTAATATCTTGTTTAAGAATACTATGACATATTTTCCTAAATATAGGCCGAGGATGTCAGCCATCATTCTCACGAATGTTGCAGGAGCACTTGTAAGGTTGAAAGCGCGTCTGACTGTTGAATTTTGAGTGTTATCATTTCTATTTCTCTTTCTTCAATTCTTACTCAGTTGCATTCTTAAACTTACTTTCGAGAAACATGCCACTCTCCTTTAGAGAATCTAATTAATCACCCATTCTTGGTAAAGGGTATTTACTATTTATATTTTTATTGTGACCATGTTTAGGGACTATAATCTATTCACATCCTCATTGTTTCATCCTTTTTGACTAAGACTGGAGCACTAAAAGATGAACCTGACAGTGTGTGTCATTATTTCAACTCTTGGACATGATTCTCAATATCCTGTTCTTCAGCACAGCCAAGTCCAATACAGTGCTCTATAGGCCAGTTCTGAGTAAAATTTGAGGTCTATTCCAAGGCGGCCGTAACCCTGGTAGTTGTAGCTGATGCGGAATGTGTCCTTACATTTATCAAGCTGATGTGGAATGCTAGGAAAATATATTAATTAGTGCTCACATTTGGATGATTATAACTTGTGTGAGAATGTAAATAAGTTGTTATACAACAACTTGCTACAGTGAATAGTTATCAGGGATTATCCGTTTCTTGAGTTGTTAAGTTGTTTAAACCATACTAGGAAAACTCGCCAGACCCCCCAAAAAAAAACTCGCCAATATTCGGCCAATACTCGGGAATACTCGGCAACTTAAAAAATACTCAAATTTCTTTATAAAAACATAAATTTTAAGCCAACACAGACTACAAAATGTACCAAATGAGCCCATAAAATGTTGGAGAAGTGTTTTCTATTAGATTTGGAATACAAATACAATACAAAATCGCATCATCATGCGAATACGACAACCGGCTGATACTAGGTCCCCACACTCGGCTGCGTCTCCACGCTCCTCCTAGAAGGCTGCTGAATCTAGCCCGATCATGGAACTAGATGATGGTGCTGGTGGCTCCTCTACTGCATGTTGGAGATCACCTCCAAAGATGTCATCCAGTCCAATATCTCCTCGGAGTCCTACTAGTGCTTCTCTCCCTCCGTAGCCTCCCTCTCAAAAGAAGCAATCTCGGTCCATTGTGAACAACAAGGTTTTCCTCTTCTATGCCCAGTCCACTCATTGTATGGATCTATCTCATCCAAATCAATGAGCTCACACTGATGTGGACCTCAACTTTTTTTGTGCGAAGCCAGAGATTGTATTGCACAAAAACCAAGTCGTTCAGCCTTTTTCGAGTCAACTTGTTGCGCTTCTTCGTGTCATTAGTCCGAGCACGGGAGAATACTCGTCGAGTTTTGGAAAGCTACCCCAATATTTTTAATTACTAATCTGTCTACAGGCGATCATAAAGCTCATGATTCTTTTAGAAGATTGCATGAAGTTGCTTGGTCCAAAAAGGTGCAAAAATGGATTTTATGAAAATAAGAAAAATATTGCCATCACTGCGTGGAGCTCGAGAAAATATGCACTTTAAGAGAAAACGGCACCTGAAACGGAGCCACAAAATGAAAGTTATGGCACAATGCAAGTTTTTGCTGCTACATCTTCCCGGACCCTTTCCAAAAATGGCAAATTTTTTTCTATGCTTGTGTTTTCTTCACCAAAAATCCAAAAAAGGAAAGAAATGTTGTCTTTGGCGAGTTTTTGGCGAGTGTTCCAACTATACAACGGCGAGTATTCCAACTATACTCGGCGAGTTTTTTTTTTGCATTTTTGGCAAGTTTTCCTACGAGTTACTCGTTTAGCATAATTTTTGGCGAGTTTTTCTAAACTCGCCGAGTTTTTGGCGAGTATTCTATCTATGGTTTAAACAACTCATTTATTTTTGGTAAAGCGCTTTTAGGTCCCCTATTTTTTAGAAATCATATTGTCTATAAATTAGGCAATCTATGTTGGTGAATACATTACGAAATATATTATTTTGTGTTTTGTTCTGTGTAAGTCTGATTCGAACTCTACATTTGGTATCAGAGCAGGTTGAGGAGAGGAAAATCATGGAGACCATCTATTGATGTTTGATCAAAGGGCATCAACCTTATGTTTTTGCCCTGAGTAATGCTATTCATAATTAGATTGTCTAGCATTTTCATCTGTCAAGATCACCCACACCCTGATCATTCTCTTTGAGACTCGGAAAGGCTACACTAAGAACTATTGCCTTTGGAGCCTTATCTCCTTTACTTCTGGACAGGTTGCATGCTCATCCATAATGCCATTCTACTTGCATCAGACATCCAATATTCATTAGCAAAGTGGAAGGTTTTTGTGGTATACATTGATTTGCAGATCTGTGCATAGGTGTTAATAAAAAAGTATTGATTTGAAAGTGCATGCTTGCCTTCATCAGATGCTCAACACCACTCTTGCCTCTCTCAAATCCCTCGGCAGTCAAATGAGCACAGACTTGGTAACATCAAATCAATCCGAGTCCCCTGTTTGGCATCTACATTCGGATCGGTTCTTTCTCAGTCCCTTCCACGTGACACTGCATAGTTCACAGCTCAAGCAGCACCTACGAGTCTCTTCTCGTTCACTACAGCCATCTACACAACCCTCCAAGGCTTTCAAAAACCACGAGTTTAGATTCATCCTCATGTTCTGGATAGTGCTTTGGTCTCAAATCTCTCCATTCGAGCTTCCCTCATCTCCGTCAAACTCTGCCTCTAAACGGCCCATGCACAGTGGACAACTTCTTCTTGGCTTGGTGGATCTTCCAACTCCTCTACATTGAGTTTCTTGGCTCACTTCCACATCACACGAGCATTCATAGAACTGACTGGTTAATTAGCAAAACTCAGCAATTCAACCTTGAATTTTGGCGTTTTCACTTAGTGTTCGTGGATTTTACCTCAACCTTGACTTTTTAATATCCGTGTATAGGTTTTGGGTCGAGATGTGTTGTATAGACTTCAAGCATGTGGCCGCTGTAAACTACTCATTGAACTATGCAATATTGGAGCTCTTGCCATCTCTACTCCTCAGCCAATCAACCCACCAGTTGTCCTTCACATCTCTACATTGTCATATACCATCAGTCTAGGATTTATCAAAGGTGTGTTTATTATATATTTGCATATGCCGTTTGTCTACCATACTCTTCCATGTATTTGTTTATTCCTAGACTATTTCGGTACGGGTACATGTACGGTATGCCGAAACGGCAATTTTTAAAAAACCTCAGGTACTGTACATTATGGGTATGTTTGTACGATATATTTTTAAAAAGTAAAAAATATAAATATATATAAAAAATTTAAAGAAAACAACAAGCTTATAGTCTCAGCAACCTATGAAATATTAGAAGCCAACAACAAGCTTATTATGAATTAGAAGCCATCTAAAGCAAGATTTCTTTGATTGAATACAAAAAAACCACATAACATTAAATCTATGAGTCCATCTACTAATGGGCTCACAAACATTCCACTTATTGTTAAGGCCCAAGGAAAGGTTCGGGATGAAGGCAATCTTATCATAGAGTTGTGTGGAGGTAGCCTCTTGGAGAGGGGGTCCTTTGAGCCACCTCATAGTATCCCAAAAGTCATTCTCATCCTCCATAATTAGTCCAGTAGAGGGAGCTGTGAAAGCATTTCAGAGCATTGTATACATTCTGAACTAAGATTGTGGAAGCTTATAGAAAGCTTTAAGGTATGTCCATTCCATTCACTTCCCAAATCTGTAAAAGTCATGAAATATTTTAATTCCTTTCTCAAACCAAAGGAGGACAGAGCAGCCTCTTGTCAAGGCAAGTATCTTGTCATTATATTTCAGAATGGACGAAATTGATTTGTAGGCTTGGAACCTAGTGTCAAAGGAAGAGAAAATAGGTTGCCCAACCACCAAGCGGTTCATTTGTTCCCTGCCTTCCAAATTGACTGAAGAATAAAGGACCCATGAGGAGTAACAAAAAAGCCCCCAAATAGTAAGTCAACCAAATGAAGTCCTTTCATCTCTCTTGACCCTTCAGAGCCTATTAGCAATATCAAATCTCACACGAACTTTCCAAGGTTCAATTCCAGTCAAAGCCCTCAAGTTCTATTTTTTTTGCACTTTAAAAAAAACAGTGTGGTTACGCTGTGGGTACGTACCCACAAGCCCTGGGTACAATCCCGGGTACGGATTTTCGTACCTCGGACGGGCCCTTGACCTGCGGGTCTGTACCTGTAGTGTACCTAAACTGTACATGTACCCATACCCGTACCACATACGTATCAGGCCTAGTACAAGGGGGTACTTGGCATTTTCGGTGCAGTCTAGGTTTATTCCTATCACAAACTTCATGCAAGTTATGTGCAATCCAAAATTAATTGTCACCTCGAGTATATCGTGTCTATAAGTTATTCCATTATGGTCAATTTATGTTTATAGGTTTGTAAGTTGTTTAAGTAATTATTGTCTTTGACTCATTTTGTATGGTTAGTCAAATCATTAAAGTGAATGGGTCTTGTTTTGGTCATAGGTGATCAGTTCGAGTTGTGCTGTCACAATATCAATAAAATAATGTTGTTAACTAATGAAAAAGGAGTCAAAGTTTGTTTTTGTGTTGTCGTTTAGTTTTAAAAGTCAGAGTCAAAATTTTGTTAAAAAAATGTGTATTGTCAAATAGTCATTTTGCGTACATCAGTAATGTCAAAAAGTTCGAAAAATAAAGGATAAGCATAGCCTCACAGACGCATTTTTGTGTTACTCGACGTCTTGAAAATAAAAGATTTCCCATTGAGGGGGGGAGAGATAATAAACAATGTGGAAATCTTCTGAGCTTCATATCAAAATCTAGCTAAGTTAGCGGTATCATCTGGAGGAAGGAGGCACAAGAGTATGGAGGACAAGCATTGTCCTCTCGTCGGTCACCAACGATAGGGCTGCATTTAGCAACTGGTGGCGTTCATTTTTTCAGTTGTGTTTATGGTGTGCTTCATTTTCAAAGTACCTATATTTGTTCGTGTTCAGTTTACAATGTGTTCTTGTGTTTGAATTTGTACCCAGATGTGTAAATATAGTGGAAAGATAAAGGCACAAGAAGAAAGCAGCATCATGATATTTAGGTTGTTAGTTGTCCTATAAAACCATCCTTGTAGGTTGTTGGTTGTCCTGTAAAACCATCCTTGTTGTGGTTGTTGGTAAGCCACTAGAAAACCATCATTTGTTGTGGTTGGTAGTAATCCACTGAAAAACTATCATTTGTTTTGGTTATTAGTCAACCACTTGCAAAACCATCCCGAAAGTTGTTGGTCTATCCTGAAAACAAAACCATCGAGATCATAAGCACGCAGAGGTGGTGGCACACTGTAGAAGAAGTACGACGATGTTTTCCCCATGTTCGCATTAAGGGGGGAAATGTTAGGAAAATATATACCTTAGTGCTCACATTTGGGTGATTATAATTTATGTGAGAATGTAAATAAGTTGTTAAACAACTTATACGTGAATAGTTACTAGGGATTATTCGTTTGTTGAGTTGTATAAGTAGGGAGCTTTAAACAACTCATATATTTTTGGTAGAGCATTTTTAGCTCTCCCTATTTTTTAGGAATCATATTGCCTATAAATTAGGCAATCTATGTTGGTGAATACATTGCGAAATATATTATTTTGTGTTTTGTTCTGTGTGAGTCTGATCCAAACTCTGCATGGAATGTGTCCTTACATTTATCAAATAAGGATTCGTAACTTTATTTTTTATTGTGTTTCAGGTTCATCATTTGTGCTTTCTTATAAGTTGTGTAAAGGTTGTCTTTTCTAGCTAATCTCTTTGGTTGGACGTGAGATCTTATAGGCGCAATTGAATAATCTTTTTTCTCCATATCATTTGATTTTTCTTACTCTTCTGTATTGTTAGGATGTGACCTCTTCCATGTACCAAGACATCCCGTTTATAAATCCATTTCTAACCAAGATTATTGTATCTACTCATTTGAATATGTGTTGAAGTTCCTAGTAAAGCATAGTATTGTGGAACCGATCATCTAATAGTTGGGATTGCATGGGTAATTGACATCCTTAAAATGGTACTCAACAATAGTGAAGTGGACATTGTATGATAAAGATTGTGAAATGGACACGTTGGACGGATACCTTTTCTTTTTGAGTGATCTTGTTGGTCCACCGACACGATTCACAGTATGGATGGTACCTAGAGGAATTTGAGAGCATAAGTATGTGAAAATATATGAATTATCTGTATCAGTAGGAAATACTTTGATGTATTCAGATGATGTTAAAACAGCATGAGGGCATCCATTTAATCACTATACTAATGGGGTGTATTATGTCACGGGACACATCTGTTCTGAAATCATTTGTTACCATAATAGTGTCATGACAAGTCCCCTTATGCTTGAGATTCGTTTGTTTTCATGAAGCCACGGGAGAGATGGATGCACTAGCAAAGAAAGCTTGGCTTTTATCAAGATTTGCCTCACCTCTTGGTAAAATCTTCTGTTCAATGGTAGATACTGTTTCCTGCTATGTTAGGAATGAAAGTTCTGTACAGGATGTTTTGATACTTTCCATTTTAAGATATAGTCAAGCACATTGAGATAGTGTCTCTTACATTCATTAAGGATTGGTAACTCAGTTTGAACAGTGAATGCACATACCCAATTGACTATCTTAATTACAAGGTATTGCTATAGAGAGATCAGGTATCAATGTGAGTTGATTTTTCGATAATTCCACCATGCCATTTCATGTTTCTTCCTGAAGGCCAAATGCTTTTGACAAAACCAAAATATGTACCCCATGTAAACTTGGGGGATGAATTGTGCTTGAAGTTGTTTGACAGTTGTCAATGCTTCAAGCTGAGGTTTCAGCTTGGACAGTCTGCAAGACATAAAAGCGTTTCCAATCTGGCTTCAGTATAACCACTTCTCTATATGGTGTCTGATCAACTTCGCTGCTTCATGGGGTGAGCTGTAATGTACATTTGAAAATTTTCTTAAGGCCAACTCTCGAGATTATCTATTTGGGACTGCTCATTGATAGTGTGCAGATGATGTTACTTTGATATTGGTAAAACCATAGTGAGAACTTTAACTTCTCAAGTCTAGTTGGTTGATAACCATGAAGAGAAATTAAGGGAGTCATGCTTGGATTGAGCATATGCTTGTAAGTGCCATATTAATTCTGGGGTCGAAGATTGCTAATTGCCCTTTTGGGGTCTTTTCATTGGATATAATTCTAGAGCTTACCAGAATTGATATAAATATTCCATTTATCGTTCTGAAGTTAACTTGTCACAGCCGCTTCTACTAACTATTTGCTTTAAAAGACGGTACACGAGAATGTCATATATAAAGAAAGTAGTACAAGCTATTTATAACATAACTATCCTTCCACAGATTAGTTGCAAAAAGAGGGCCTACAATCACAAACAAGTACCTAGGAGATATTCATGTTACCTAACTACAAGATAATTCCATAAAATGCTGAGTTCACCATGTTTGATGTACCATATGAGTCTTAGTTCATATAGCCATGAAGTATGTCTGTAGTCCTTAGTTAGTGTGAATCTTTCCATTGACAATGAATTATTATTTTGCATTTGAGATGTGAGGTAGAGGTCCATCAAAGGGATTCCTTAAAAATGCTTTTCCCATTTCTGACTAGGAATGTGTACCCATGGCTGGCAACAACCCTAAACATGTTACCTGGCTCACTCTTCATTGAGCTTTGACAATGTATCCTATATTGGCCTCTTCACAATGAGGAGGACTTTTGACACAGATGTAATTGGTTTGAACCGAAACCTTGATACATGATCTATCGATAGGACTAGCGATTCAGTCCTTCCTACACTTGCATCTCAACTCGTGTTCAAATTGGGGCCAAGCAGATGTACTCCCTTGACATGGCTATAATAGTATCATTACTTTCAAGAACATGACTTTAGGTCTACTTCACTTTTTGATGTATACTTGTCTTTGTAAAATCATTGTCTTTGACATATTTTTCTGGACATATCTTCATGGCTAGGTCTATTGTCATTGGACCACAACATGAATGATTGGGGAAGCATCATGTTAAAACTTCATTGCGATGATAGAAGCATTAACAGACTAGTCATTATCAAGATTTTAAGCACGCTTATACATGAATTCCAAAGTCTACAATGTTTGGATTTTCTCTATCACACATCACTCGTTGTCCTTTGGATCATAGTTATGTCTGTTACGAGGGGAGAACATCACTTGAACCAGTTAAGTTTATCCTATCGACAGGCATTAACTAGAAAATTAGCTGCTGCAATGAAGTATTTGTCTCTAATGCTCAACCTTAGTCAAAATTCCATTACATTGTAATGGCAAGTATGATTCTCTTTATTAAATATGTGGATTGCAATCATCTATCTTTCCATTCAGACTTCAAGTATTGCGATTCAAATCAATTCCAATCCTTCTATGGGTGATGATCTTGCTTGAATTGTTGCTCCCATCCCATGATGCCTAAAGCATCCATTTTAATGGATAGAATGACTTGAGAAACATATGGGGTGGCATAGCAGTCAGTGGCGTGGTACTCCATAGTGAAGGCGGGGAATTCTTGATTATGCATCAATATTCTGGACCAAATTGATGTATCTACTGGGAACTTGGAAATGTTCTTCTATTAGAGAGTATTCGACTATCATGGATGAATTTTTGTGGGCAGGATTAGACTTAACACTTTCAGCTGAAATAATGTGGCCCACATATTTTACTTCTTTCTTGCCCTAAAGTGCACATCTTGGACTTATCACCAACATTTGTTTTCTTGGCGATGAAGCATGGTTGAGTCAAGGGAAGGAATTGCACTTTCATTTCAGTTTTCTATAAATTAGATTTAATGTTTCTTGTTAGTGTTTCCCTTTATGGGAAGCAAGTCGACTGCGATTGGAGAGTCATAAAGGCAAATTAAAATGTTTAAAATAAGACCAAGGAGGTTGGTCCACTTCTATTTGGCCTTTGGTGCCAAACAAGAGCTGTAAAAGGAGATTTGTGACTTCATTTGCACCCCATCTTTGGCGCATATTTATCTATACCTCGATTTTTTTGGGAAAAGTACTCATTAACTTTTCACTTTAGGACGAAACCCCTCTTGTGTGGCATTCCAAGGAAGATGAAAACCTTCCTTGTGGCTTGATGGAGAATGGAAACCCTCCATCGTGGGTGATTTGAAGGATATCTATTAAAGACTATCTTGCAGATCTGGATCTAGGGCATCAAGGGAAGATATCTACAAAGTCTTTGCATGCATTTTGGAGCTCTCCCTAGAGGGAGCGACTAGGGTTTGGTGTTAGCTTGGGTGACTTCTAGGGCACATATTTCATATCTCATTTTACAACTCGATTCTCCATAATTTATAAGAGCAAAAATCTATATATTTCGTGATTTTTGGTAGTGTTTATCAATCATTTCCAGCGATTGGTTTGTGGTTGTTCTGTTGCTGTCCTAAATTTAATTACAACAATATATATTCACCGATTTTCTCCATTTGTTGTTACCAAATTGGATGGATATTGATTGCCGCGTTTGAATTTCATCACTTTGAAGTAATTTTCAGTTGTTGGTTGCATGGTGAATGCTAAGCTCGTATACATTCGCCCTAGGATTTTGAAGGATATTACAATTGCTATTATAAACATCGGATTTCATTTCTTGGGTTTGTGTGGTTTCCTTCTTTTTCAGTTTTAAGCCTTTGAAAGGGACATTACAAGTGGTATCAGAGCTCTGATTTTCCTATCCCAGAGTTTTTATGGAAGAGGGCAACAAGGGTTTTCTCTTCTATTAAAGGCAGAGAAAGGAAAGAGGACCAACCAAGAGGATAGGATAATATGGTTCACCAGGATCCTCAAGAAGCCAAGATATACAAGCTTATTGTAGGGAAAGAGCGATTGGTGGATACCATGGCACTTCCTAGCCCTATCACTTCAGATGATTAATGAACCTAGGGTTCATAATGGAAATGGTAGCTCATCCTAAGCTAACAATGCACGACGACCCTTGGGATCAACTCACGGATCAACCATGAGGCCTATTTTTCTTTTAAGGGAAGAAGTCATTTCGGAGATGGGAGCAAGGCCCTCTATGGGGCAAAGCATTGCCACGAGTTATGAAGAGTATATGGCACTTCTAAGAGAGATACATGCAAGGCCATTACACTTGCTGAGTTCATTAGTGTGAGCAAAGGGAGGTCTAGGCCAAAAGCCAAGACAACATATGCTGCAGAAGGAGGTACAAAATGTGTTGGGGAAGATGACCTTCTCCACTTTTGATGGATCGACCAAAGGAACTGTTAGGGCTTGGATCCAGAAGCTAGATACATATTTGTCCTCGAAGCCTATGATGGAGGATGATGCCATCAAATTTGTAACCCTTCACCTTGAGGGGATTGCTCATGAGTGGTGGTTTCATGGGTTGGTGACATAAGGGCACAATGAGATCCATTCCTATGATGAATTTTGTAGAAGACTCATTAATAGATTTGACATAGTTAATCCGGAAGTTCACTTTTGTGAACTTGCTCAATTGAGGCAACATGGCACGATAGAGAAATATGTGGCAGAATTTTAGAGGCTTTCCGTGAGGATTACAAATGTTATAGAGAGGAGACTTATAGTTCTCTTCATTGAGGGTTTGACCAAACCACTTAGGGGTTTGGTTAGAGACTTTGATCCTTTGTTCCTCCAAGAGGCAATAAAAAAGGCTTTGGACCTTGAAGGAGCTGCCGTGAAAACAGAAGTGATCAGCAGACATTCCAAGGTTATTTCAGGTGGACGACAGCCCAAAGGACCCCTGACCGCAACCTAGAAACCCTCCCTTGGGCCAGCCAAGGAAGCCTTTCCAAAATATGCCAATTACTCACAAGGAGCTGCCAAAAACCAGCAATGAAGGAGAGTCTAGGAATGATTTACGAAAGAGGAATTTGTGCTTCTCTTGCATTATATTGAAGTATCCTCAGATTGTGAGGAAGATGAAAACAATGTTTATGAAGCCAAGCATGATAGTGTTCTGGAAGAGGATTCAAAAAAATTAGATGGCACTCTTGCTACTATGTCTGGAGCACCTAGATATCACCCATTCCGGGTGAAGGGTGACCTACAAGGGCACGAGGGTCACGGTTTTTGATTGATAATGAAGCCACACATAATTTTGTTGATGAAAGCTTGGTAAAAAGGTTAAAGTTGAAGGCTGAAAAATTCAAGGGTTTCAATGTCACCATGGCAGATGGCTTCACACTTCCGTGCACAAAAAGAATACCTCAACTCACACTCACTTTGGGAGGAAATAAGGTAAGAGATGATTTTTATATCATTAACATCGGTGAAACAAATTTAGTGTTGGGAGTTCAATGGTTGTATTACTTGGGTGAATTCTTTCAAAATTACCAAAATATGGATCTGAAAAAGGTAGAAGGCAAGGAGGTTGTATTACATGGTATGAATGGTGGAACTCCTCAAGTTGTGACCGCTAAAAGCATGGAAGGGACTTTCAAAAGAGGGCAGGTTGCTTTGGCTGCTCATTGCTTGGTAAGATCTAATTCTTCTATTTCCATTCAACAATCTTTTCATGACGATATTCAGCCCATACTCAACAAGCATGCCAAAGTTTTCAATGAATTACCCCATGGGCTGCCACTGGATAGAGGATTCCAACATGTTATCGAGTTAAAACCGAGCACTAAATTGGTAATAACTTCTCTTTACCATCACCCAAGGATCTATAAGGAAGAAATTGAAAGAACCATCAAGGAATTTTTGGAAATGGGGTTGATTAGACCTAGCTCCAACCCCTTTGCTTATTCCGTAGTGCTTGTGAAGAAGAAGGATGGCACTCTAAGGATGTGTGTGGACTACCGAATACTAAACAAGAGTACAATCAAGAACAAGTACCCAATAGTAGGATTGATGAGCTAATGGATGAGCTACATGGAGCGGTCTATTTCTCCAAAATTGATTTAAGATCCAGGTGCCATCAAATAAGAGTTAGGGATGAAGATGTACACAAGAACGCTTTTAGATGTCACTTTGGGCATTTCAAATTCTTTGTCATGCTGTTTGGGTTAACCAATGCCCCGGCCACCTTCCAATCATGCATGAATCACATCTTTGGTAAGTATTTAAAGAAATTTGTGTTGGTTTTCTTTGATGACATTTTGGTTGATAGCAAAACATGGGAAAAACACCTCCAACAATTGGATAAGGTGTTGAAAATTTTAGAACAGTCACTTTATGCAAAGAAATCAAAATGTGAGTTTGGTATGGTTGAAATTTTGTACTTGGGGCATGTTATCAATGCTCATGGGGTTCATGTGGATCAACACAAGATCGAAGCCATCATGGATTGGCCAACTCCAACCAAGATTACTCAATTGAAAGGATTTTTGGGTTTATGTTCTTACTACCGAAGCTTTGTGAAGGGATGTTCCCAACTTGCAGCCCCGTTGACTTCTCTAACGAAGAAAGGAGCTTTCAACGGGCCAAAAACAACTCAAATAACTTTTGAAGAATTAAAAAAGGTGATGTGTTCTTGTCCAATTCTTGATGTTCCAAATTTTTCTATGCCCTTTGTACTTGAATGTGATGCTTCCGATGAGGGTATAGGGGCTGTTTTGATGCAAGACAAGCACCCCATTGCATATGAGAGCCGGAAATTGAAGGATCATGAGAAAATTTCTCCATCTATGACAAGGAAATGTTAGTCATCATGCATGCTTTGACCAAGTTCCAACAATACTTTATTTGTGGAAGGTTTGTGGTCAAAACCGACCACAATAGCTTGAAATTATTTCTTCACCAAAAGGAATTAAATGATAGGCAACAACAATGGGCGATTAGATTCCAAGCATATGATTTTGATATTAAATATGTCAAAGGAAAAAACAATGTAGTGGCGGATGCCTTATGAAGGAAGCCACCTCCTACTTCATGTGGGAATGTGGAACTACATGATGGGAACAATGAAGAAGTCAAGTCTGCAGATCCGATGAGTTTGCAATTGCTTGGGGACAAGCCATTTCGGGAAGGGAGGACTGTAATGTCCCCCTTTTCGAATTAAGAGCCTAAAAGTGGACTTCTTTCCATCCCCTTTTTGTGGCAATGAATCATGGTTGAACAAGGGAAGGAATTGCGCTTTCATTTCAGTTTTCTTAATTATATTTAATGTTTCCTTTTAGTGTTTCCCTTTATAAAGCAGGTTGGCTGTGATTGGAGACTCATAGAGGAAAATTAAAAAATTAAAAGAAGCACAAGGAGGTTGGTCCACTTCTATTTGGCCTTTGACGCCAAACAAGTGATATAAAAGGAGATTTGTGACTTCATTTGCACCCTATCTTTGGCACATTTTACATATACTTGGTTTTTTTGGGCAAAGTGCTCATTGACTTTCCATTGGAGGACGAAACCCCTCTTGTGTGGCATTCCAAGGAAGATGAAAACCTTCCTTGTGGCTTGGTGGAGGAAGGAAACCCTCCATTGTGGGTGATTTGAAGATATCTATTGAATTTTTCTTGCAGATTTGGATCTAGGGCATCAAGGGAAATATCTACAAAGGCTTTGAGGCAGCCCTGCTGCTGTCCTAAATTTAATTACAGCAGTGTCTGCATTTTGAAGGTCTCCCTCGAGGGAGCTATTGTGACTAGGGTTTGGTGATTATTTGGGTGCCTTTTAGGGCACATATTTCATATATGGTTTTACAATATGAATGTCCATAATTTATAAGGTCGAAATCTATATTTTTTGTGATTTTTGGTGGTGTATATCTATCATTTTCAGCATTGGTTTGTGGTTCTGTTGGTTTCTGCTGTCCTAAATTTAATTACAGCAGTATGTATTTGCCTTGATTTTCTCCATTTGTGAGTTACCAAATTGGATGGATATTGATTGCCGTGTTTGAATTAATCACTTTGAAGTAATTTTCAGTTGTTGTTGCATGGTGTACCTTTAAGTTCTTATACTTTTCGCATTAGGGTGTTTGAAGGAATTATAACTATAAAAAATTAGATTTCATTTCACTTGGGTTTCTTTGTTCTAATGGAGTCAAGTGGTGCAGTAGATTTATCACATGCTTTCAGTCAATTCTCATCTGGATCATACTATGGCCTAACTTCTTGCATATACTCAATTATCTTCTTCATCACATCCTCCAAGGGCACACATCTCTTCATCCAATCCATGAGTGCACTCTCTTGAAGGATGTCACGTAAATGGGTTTTCTATAGGGGAGATAATTTGCTCAAATATATTGTCAACCCCTATTCATTTGTTTGCACCACTCCCTCATGAAGGGAGATCGAACCCACCTATCTTTACGCTAGGATATTTTTTATTGTATCTAAGGTTGTGACTAGACCTCCAGAGGTTGAAGGTACATGGACGGAGCCAACTCCTACTAGTGTTTGTATTGCGGCCAGCTTGGCCTTCCTGTCTTCTTCTTCCTCTTGTTTCCACTTTGCTTCCTTCTTTACATTCTCTCGCTCATTTTCTTCTTCTAATTTCTTTTCAGCTTCTGTGGTTTGACTTTCCTATTCTTACTCCTGTCTTATACAGTTCACCCTAGGTTTTTGAAGGATATTACAGCTGTTATAGAAAATCAGATTTCATTTCACTTGGGTTTGTGTGGTTTCCTTATTTTTCTGTTTCAACCCTTGAAAGGGACATTAAAAATGACAAGTGGACAATACCATTTGGTGTCCACCCATTGTGCAACATGAAGTTGAACTAACAAAGCCCAAAGCTTAGTGATAAACTCTTGAAGATACCAAAATGAGCACACAAACATGAATAGAACAATGTTATAAAGGTGTTCTAGTTGTAGCCCAACGGGAATGACTATGTGGTAAAAACTGAGCATTACAACAATGATGATCCAGGTTAAAATTTAACCTTAGGAACTGCTGGACATGCTTCCAATAAATGCATACGAGCATATAAAATTGTGTAGTAACACAAAAAGGGAATGGGCCCCCATTTGTGTCCTGTGTTTGAGGGATCTTATAACCCTCATCAACCAACCCAATGATAAAATTGTTTAGATATCAAAACCTATTAACTACACAATGCAAAGTTTTTGCATGGGGATGGCTTCGAGGTTGCCCTGAAACAAGAAGAGGGGAAAGTTGAAACATCACTCAGGAGTCAGGACACCAAGGTTCTCTAAACAAAAGGGTTTCATGGAATTAAAATGAAAACAAGTCAAATCATCAGTTTTGCCATTAATTACATTCATTTTGCATTCCAAAGGAGTTCATTTGTGGGCCTTTATGGTATGATCTCCCACATTAAAGAGGGAAATAAAGAGAGGAATAAAGTATAGTGTTAAAGCAAAACAAAGGTGTAGTTTGCAAGCATTGCACACTTCAAAGAGGGCATAATCTCTATATCCACTCCAAATCACTAAGTTTTCACTACTTTATCCATAGAAGAGAAGGAATTGAACAAAGGTGGGCAGGATAAAACAGAGAAGGATGTTGTAGTGCTACAAAGCAAAGGTTATAACAATGATTTCCATGCTCCGAAAAGAACAACACACGCACGCACCCACCCATAGAACATCATACTTTTAAGAGGAATAAGAATAGCTAGGTTACCTGAATGTCTTGGGTACCAGTTTCGGTACAATCAAGCAGGCTCACCAATATGGCAAGTTTTTTTACTCTAGGTATGTGTTGGTGATAGCACAACAGGTCCTTAAATCAACTCAATAACAAACAAAATGTTTATCTACATATACATATGTCCATACTCCCATTCTTTACCCAATCTTCACTTGAAAACATTTATAACAAAAATGGAAACTTGACAATATTGACAAGTTTGGGTGTTTTAACGACTTTTGCAACTTTTGGACACCTTTCTAAAACATAAGAGACCTTGGACTTTTGGCTGGCGTTTCCAACCTTCTGATTCCTGCTATGATGTTTCAATGAATTGTATTTATCTTACATCTTCAAACCATATGTTAGCACCATTCACTGAGTGCTTGACAATCACAAATGCATATTAGAATCAATTTCCCTAAATGGGGTTCCATTAACTTCCAATGATATCAAAACTCTTAGGGGTCTTAATTTGTCTTAATAACCATAAATGAACTTATTAGAATGGTCTTTACCTCAAATTGGCCTCCCTTTGTCAAGAATTGCCTTTACTAGTTTACTAGTCCTTGCAGCCCTGCAAACACTGATTTTTGGGCATAGCTTCCTTATTATTAACTTTCTCAGGAAATTGAGACTAGGTCCAGATACCCATTAAGCCTCTTTACAACATATTTCAGTTGCAGATATTATTCCTTCGTCAAGAATACAAGTAATCTCAAGTAAACAGTCCAGATTTAGCCTAATTAGGCTTCTCAAGTAGCCTAAGATGACCAAATGTAGGAACAACCACCAAACTGTTCCACCGAAGAGCCAAGAAGGTGTGTAATGATGATATACAAGTGTTCCAATCATTTCCCACATTCACTCTAACTTGTTTGGGCTTCGAAATGCAAGAATACAGTTCTTAGGGACAAAATACAGGGTTTACTACTGAGTTTCTTGACAAACATATTCAAACCTTGATCATTCATTCTGAAATTTTGACCATGTCTTCTGACCACCACAGACTATGCTCACCAAATTTTAGCCAATTTGGCTGGATAAATCAAAATATATGGCCTTTTTTCTATTGAAGCCCTAGGGCTGCCAGCAACAGGACACCAAGCAAAGAAAAATCGATATCGTGAGCATATGAAGATTTCATGATCTGATTCAAAGGCCCAAAGGCCGAAAGCTCTGTTTTGACCTCCTCCAACTTTTTTCTTTTTCAACAAGTGATTCTTCACCAATGCTACCCAACTATAAGCTTTGCATTACTCTACTACACAGAAACAGAGTTTCAGGGTATAAAGGTAAGATCAATCTATAACGGATTCAAGTTTCAACACATATTTCCCAGGGTTTCTCTATTGTGTTCCAACTCTCTCTACACTTGCTCTCACCATTGATCAACTCTAATATCTTAGTATTCTAGCATACAAGCTTAATCACAGTTTATTGTGGTAAACTTTCCAAGCTATGACTTAAACCGCGTTTTAGAGTGTTGTACTTGGGATGATGCCAAAAGAAATTCCCCTTTTGTTTAATGTGGTTCCTAGCAGTCGACCAATAGTTTTGCATAATGCAATTCCTTTCTTACCTAATTTGTGCATACTATGTCCCATCCTTCATCAATCTTGTTACCCCGCTCTATTAATTCCTCTTTTATCTGGTAAGTTGGGTCTAGGTACAACATACCATAGTGTAATCTGCTCAACAAGATTTTAATGGTTCTCTACTAGCATTAAAATATAGGAACTTCTGCAATGCATTTGATTTCATTGTGGGAATAGCCTTTGCCTACTTTTTCGATTATTCTTGTTGCATTGGCAGGTCTACTTTCACCAAATATTGCCTGCCAATTGCCATTCTTTCATGATTTATCTCCGCCATTTTGGAGTGGTTTATATTGGAAAATACATTGTAGTCATCCTTACGCATGACCTTTAAATGGAATAGTGAGAGAAAGCCATACCTTTACTATCGAATAGACTTACATGCTTTTTGAGTTGTGTTTTTTCCAAATAGGTCTCTCAATGATCCTTTTCACATCATTACTATCTTTGGTGTTGTCATTAGCTGTAATTCTTCTCTACAATGACCCTAGTTCTTTGCCTACACACGTGCTTACAAACATCAAGACTTTTTCTTGCAATCTGAATTCACTTGCTTGGAGGGAAAGTCTCCAAGTGACTCCTGGAATGCAATGCTGATGTACACACAACTTGTGGTACTCATGTATTGGCTATAACTATTTACACAAATCACGCTATTTGCACACTAGTTAGATAATGCCTCAAGCATCCGTTGGCTACATTTTTGGCATATATATATATATGCATATATTGGCTCGCCTATATGCTATAGTATGTCATCCACTATATGATACATATATATATTCTAGCCGCATCATCCTGAAATCGCCCATATAATAGAGTCTTTTCAAGACTATGTCAATGAATATTTAAAAGGGTACAAAAGGTTAGTTTTGTCAAATTTTAGATGGACATAGGATTTATATACATTACTTGCATGAAAAAAGTAATCTCACAATCTCACCTACGTCGAAACGTTGAACATACTGGTTTATCAATTTAAACTTAAAGCAACGTCACTTCAATATTTTTATTGTTTTTCCAAAAAAAAAACTAAATAGCCATTACAATGTAACAAAGGAACAAAACACGAAGCAATAGAACAAGGATGGATGCCCAAGTAGATTAGGCAAAAACAATCGCACCATATTTAGAATCAGTCCATGGAACATACAGAAATCCTGTAGGCTCCCATTCCATTCATGCCAACTGGCAGGGTGAATGAAATCGTCTACGTAAGACTGCATTATTATAGTATGAAAATATGCTTTCCAAGGCCTTTCAAGATAAACCTGAGCTGAGAGCTTCATGGCAGCCATCAACATCCACTTCTCCCAAGACTATGACTCCTGCAACGGCAACCATACCCTACATGTCACCAGCTTTATCCTCATCTCCAGACCCAGACCTGAAAAAAAATTAAAAATATATTGAAAAAACAAGTTTTTAGCTTGTGGGCGCCCAGCTCCTTCAGCAGAAGGACCTCGGTGTTTCCAAGGCAAATCCCCAGGTGAACCCAAACCAAATAAATTCTGAGCCCAAGTGATTTTTCTTCACATAAATTTTGTGTCTTTCATGTGAGTGATTGTTGTTCATTGTTTCTTTGCAGCTTTTCTCATTATTTCATTGCATAGGAGAAGAATAGTCGTTAGAGCACAAATTTCAGTTGTAGCTTCATGAATTTCAATCATGATCACAATGAAATCAGCCTTTTAACATTTGGTGTATCTATTTAGAGAAATGTCTGCAATTGCTCTTGAGCAATTACACATTACAACATAGATCTGGTATCAGAACATTTACAAAGCTAGCGGAGGCTTTTGTCACGAGCATAAAAAACTAGCATTAGAAAAAGGTGAAGGAAGAAAGGAAAGCAACTCCATGTAGTGGGCATCCTACCACTGAAGGAGGTAATGCATCTCCATCCCACGATCCTTGTGCAAGCTTCATGAAGTGAATCCTAAACACCTCTACCCATCCATCATAAAGGCAGTGTAAAAAGGTAGCATAACATTCTTCCAAGTCTTCCATATTTGTAATCATTGTCGAAAAAGCAACCACAATGTCACTCTGTTGGAAGAGATGTGATATCAAGAGAAAATTGAAGATCTCTGACGTGCTGGAAAGTTGCGAGAATCACTCCCGGAAAGCAGCTTCCCAACCATAGCAAATTGATTAGGCCAAGTTCATCACCACTTGATATAGTAAGTATCAACAAGAAGTTGTAAGAGAGGATGGAACTTTGGAAGCAACCAGGGCTGCCAAAGTCATTAACAGGATCAAAATAATACACAAAAGAGTGTAAGAGAAATTCTTGAAGGCTCAAGCCAAGTATAAGGCCCGTTGTGATCAAATAGAGAGACAGCAAGTACACCAAAGAGCCCAAGAGCTATGTTGGAGTCATGATGTGGCTCGCTTGATTGAAGAAAGGCTTCAAGGATAAGGTAAGAACTAAGTAGCCAATACGGCACACCTAGGGCACCTGCTACCAGTACGAAATGTACCCGGTACGGGTACGGCCTGGATACGTGCTCGGAAACGACCAAGATACAGCCAGGCAAGTCCAGGTACCGCCGGGTACGTCTGCAGACGTACCCAGCCGTACCCGGACCTGCGTAGCCATTTCCCGGCCCAAAACTGTGTTTTTTTTAATAATTTTTTTTCTAGTTTAAATTTAATATATCATTACAGCAGAAATTACAGTTTTCACAGCACCATTATTCTACAGAAGGTACCAAATACAAGCCATCATAAACATGGATAAAAATAGCATGTATGAGATAATTTGATAAATCATAAATGTAATAAACACTTCAACTAGATATGGTAGGGACAAATGAAATTATGAATTTACGAGTAGTCTGTTGTGGTTATTTAGCTTGTTTAGTTTTTTGTATGCATGATATGTGGTTAATTCCTATTTATATATTTTTTAATTTTTACATATATTTTGTATGGCCGTCTCTGGGGCCACATTTTTTTTGCTGTATCCACGTATCAAATACTCCGTACCTGTACCCGTATCCAAAACGTATCGGCTACTTAGGATAAGAAGCTCAAATCAATCAAGTATGGTCTTTTCCAGATAGTGCAGTAGGTCAGAGGCAATGCATTCAAAAAAGATAAGCTTCCATATCCTAGGAAGGTGGAGGGATCAGTGTTTCAATCACTAGTTCAGAGTTGACAAGTAGATAGTGCCACTCGATGTCTACTCATCCTGCAACAATGAAAATAACCCATAAAGCCCATAAGTTGGTGATGTACACCTAAAGATGTCTACCAAAGCACACAGAAAGGACTGAGATGACACTCGCAAGGTGTTCCACTTTTCAAATTCCGGAAATACATAACACGAGAATAGTGGTAAGTTTAAACATCACTCCATACACTAGGGGCCTAAATGAACAAAGTTGCAGGGAAATTGAGCAGATAGGAATTGAATCGTCAATTTAGCCATTAATAACATTCATTGGGAATCCTTTATGGTATGCTCTCCAACATCAAAGAACAAAATATGGTGGTGTAGCAGACCAAACAAGTAGTTTGCAAGCATTCCACACTCCAAAGAGAGTATAATCTCTAATCACTCTGAAAATGCAGTTTTTGGCCATTTTCTCTACAATAGAGACTGAACTGTGCAAAGGTGTGTTAACATCCATAGCCTTGCTGAAGACAGTCCACCCAAAATTCAACAGTGAAGACAAACCAAGCAAAAAAGCACTTTCTAAAAATGACAAAAAAGCAAAAAAACACTTTCTAAAATGACCTAGAAATGTGACAAAGATGTGTCAAAATCCATAGCCTTCAAATGAAGACAGTGTACATGGAATTCAACAGTGAAGACAAACCAAGTAAAAAGCAAAAAAACAAAAAAGTAAAAAACATAAAAAAGCACTTTCTAAAAATAGAAATTGACAAAGATCATCAAAATGACCCAAACGAAAGTGTACATGATATGTTAGGAATCTTGAGATAATGAAAAAAGCACATAAATCAGGAAATCAAAAAAGCAAAAAGTAGGTCTAGATCCTACTTACTAAAAATAGAAAGTGTTTGTTTTAGGTGTAGAAAGTTTCTATCTTCATCTTTTTCTCTCACCTAATTGATTTTTGCTATAATGAAGTTCAAATTTTGTTGGTTTGGAGCCCGTTTCATCTCTCTCATCCAAGTATCCGGAAGTGGGTGACAATGATGTCGCTCACATGGATTTGGAAGACCTGAAAATTTGGATGCTTGGTGGACCACGAGGAGCCTATTGAAGACAAGATCTATACAAGTGGTTTGTATGTTAGCAGGTGGTCATCCTCTATCAGTCCAGAGCACTAGAATTGGTGGCTTGTGCTCAGCATTACGAACCAAACACAAGAATCATATGGGCGGACGATAGTTCGATCTTGGCAGTGCTCACACCCAAGGGGATATCACAGAGTATGCATATTCCGACTTGGGGTAACATGGTTGTCATCCCAAAGGAGTTCATAGCATGTGAATGGGAAAATATGGACTCTTATCTGCAAGGCCTTGCATTGGGGTCTTGGTTGAAGAAAGTGAGAAAGCCTTCCCGCATGCCCAAGTCTTGGTCCAGGCACGAATTTCACGAAGGATACTCAAATGCCATCATTCTTCTAAGCAGGGTGATGGGAGAGGAAAGCACCAAGGAGTTTCATGACTAGGATGGCATTGTTCATCCTCACAATTGTGGAAGGTAAGCAAATGATTGACTGGGGCCAAATCATTAGTGACAACATCCATTTCCAATTTCTCCAACTCCCAGTCACAAGGAAGTTTTCCATGACATCGTATTTAGTGTATGCTCTTGCTAGTACGAAGATCCTATAGGGGTTTGACTCTTGCACAAAACATCTCTTAGAAGGAACCTGCTTACAAGAGATACCCGCATCTGATTTTGAAAGAGAGTAACCATCACTTTGCCAGGGTGAATGATGCATTCACCATGTATGCGGTGAGACTACTCGAAGGAAACCCCAAGCTCAGGTTGTCCTTCATAAGTTGCCTCATTGATTAAGAAATACGGATCCTTTTCACATAGTTTGCAACCTTATCATACATCAGGGTATCCAAATTTGACTTCATTCCATGAAAGCTCCCTCGGTACCTAAGTGACAAGATTGTCATGTTTGAACTCTATAAATAATTAGCACATGTCAACGGGAAGCTCAAAAGTAGGAAGAAGAAAGGTATAGCTTTCCCCATCTCCTTGGGAATATTCTCTTGTAAATATCTCATCGATGCATCCAATTTAGAGGCCTCTTTCTCTCAGATGAATCTATTTTCTTATACTTTGAGGGATAACTTTGACATCTGGAGCACCCTTGATATGTTTCACATCCCCAACTTGCATCATGTGATGCAAGTTGAGGATTATTGGGTGAACTATGTTGATGATCATGAAGTGAGAAGAAGAGATCACATGAGAATGACAGTGGATCAAATGAGGAAGTTCGGCTTTGATTGGTTTGAGGAAGGCATTGAAGATGATGGAACTGAGCTATATGATCCAGAGTACCTAGTTGTGAAAGCCTTCACCTCTTCCTTAAGGTTTCTTGGAGCATCAAAGAATCAGGTGACATCAATGAGAGGACTTAGGCAGTGATTTGAAGATCAAGAGCTTGGTTCAAAAAGAAGAAGGCAGCATTCATTGAATCAGGAGGGCTTCACGCTCTCGAGAAACAAGCATCTCCTCTTCCAACCTCAGTGGAAGTGGAGAAAGCTTCAAGTTCAGCTCATTTTGAAAAGGTGCAAAAGAGAAAGTCCATGGAATTTGAGCCATCACACCACAAGAGAACTCACAAGAAGACCAAGGTAGCTCAAGAACATTCAGGAGGCTTGGAACAAGGTGAGATTGAGATTTCTCAACCACCTGTCATTCAGAGAACTCAAAGCACTTCATCTACTGTAGTTTTTCCCATCAAACCAGTCCATGACCCACCTTCTCAGCTAGAGTAGGAAATTGCTATCATGCCCAACACTAAGCCTGAGACAAATGAGACATTCTCGTGGGTATAAGACATGATCAAGAAGAGACATGCACATGAGTCCAACAGGTGGTGGTCCCATGACTTCCAATCCATATCCACAATGATGAAGGTCAAGAAAGGAAAGAAATCTCAAGATTGCCTCTCACTTCTTCAGTGCACTTTCAGGTAATCAATATGTGGAGGTGGCTTGCCCCAAGGTCAATTCATCAAGCCCCTCAATGATATGGCACCATCAGACTATGAAATCAACACTATCCACTCAGGCCAGCGACACATGAGGGTGATGCCCATCTATTTCAGGAGTCTTCCACTCACCTTCTCGTGAGAAATCAAGAATACAAGGAAAAGTGGATCAAGCGGAAGACCATATCAGGACCCTCACTTCATATGTACAAGTACTCTTGGATCCAAATGTCGCCACCTCCCTTCCTGCCGAAGAAGTTACTCCTATCAGTAGCTTTGACCCTGAGTCCATCAGAAAAAACATGAGGTTTCACCATGCAGGGAAGAGCGAATGACAAGTGGGTGAACAAGATCCTTGAGAAAGGGAAGGTGTTGCTTCCAGAGATCTTGACATTGTTCAAATACATGAACACCACGGCCATGAAAGTGATCATGACACGAGAGGGGATTGAAGCAGAGAAGGATCACTGGGATCAAGTGTATCCAGTATGGTCATTGAGATGGGTAAGGTCAAATCATCCCTTCTGATAATCAAAGGTGTTTTCACTTCAACATCAGATGACTTGTCTCAAGTCTAGGCTCAAACTTTGGTCACTCACTATGAAATGATGAACCACGCCATTGGAAATCTTGATTCATACAAGGAACAAGTTGAAAAGATGTAGAAGGATGCCAATGTTGAAGTGCAAAATCTTGGAGTTCTGGTAGTGGATGAAGATACCTCGGTAGATGATTTGTTGGGGCCTTTTGAAGATCTAGTCAAGGAGGCCGAGAGATCCATTCTCATTCAATGAAGACACATTGGAGTCTTTGGCAGAGATAAGGGTAGTCATATCCAACACCACAAGATATCATCAGTCTTGGTACTCAGAATGCAAGCACATCAACTCCCTCACTGAAAATTGGATCAAGTCACTAAGTTTTGTTCACATCCCACAAGCCGAGAAAGTGGCACCTGCGGTGGCAAGGTACAACAAGCAGTTCAAGGGCATTGAGATTTCTCCTGAAGGGATCTCCAAAAGTCCATCGGCAGAAGCTTCTTCTACAACATGAGTAGTTATCCTCTTCTTCTCTTCACTCCCCCTCCCTCTCTTCCTTCACATTCTAATTCTTCGTTGGGAGGTTGCACTTTTTGTTTTCATCTTTTCACTTTCATCTTATTCACTAATGTGACTATAGTCTAAAAATGTAATAAGTTACCCTTAATTAATAAAAGGGAACTTAATGTTCTTTCCTAGGAATATCAAGAGTCACAAGTGGAAAAGACAAGTGAAAAGACACATGGGGGTAGGTGAAGAGTCATTTCTAAGTCTATATAATGTAATGACTTCCCCATTCTTAAGGGTTGTCAATTTTGTATGCTCAAGAGATAAAACTACTTATGAGTAAAGCAAAAGAGATAACATATTTCTTCTATTCTCCTTCCTCATATGTTCTTCTATTGCCTCACTATGTACAACTTTGCCAAAATATCAATGAAGAAGAAAGGAGTTTCTTGCTTTTCTTGATGAGAGAATTACTGAAACTTTGTGTTCCTAATTCTATCTTTTCTTGGTGTTAGTAACAAAGTTGTTTTCTTTCTAAATTATGTGTGATGATATGCTCTAATTAATGTTTGCAAGCATCTGATTTTCTATCCATGATATTAATCACCCTTTCCTATTTTCCCACTCCCTTTTCCCACCTACTCAACAAATTCCTCCCTAGCAAGAAATTGCAAGCTTTTGCCTCAGGTTCAGTGGAGTGTTCCTGTTGGATCCCCAACCTCTAGGCTACCCACAAATTTCATTTTCATTCACACATAATAAGTGGATTTTTCTTATTCAAGCAAAGGGGCCTAGAGTCCCAAAGCGTTGGCAGAAATCCACCAATTTTTCTAACTAACAAATTTTCTCGCCAACACCATATTAAGCAACAATGGTGATAACCATTCAAAAGGTCACCATCTTTGCAATGAGGGAACAAGTCTCTTCATAGTCTACTCCTCCTTGTTGTGCATATTCTTTACTGATAAGTTGAGTTTTGTACTTGTCCAAAGAACCATCTCATTTACTTTTGACTTTATAAACGCATTTACAACCAATGGGACTCTTCCCTTGGGATAATGCAAACAACACCCAAATCTTCTTTTAGATCAAGGCCTCAAATTCCACCTTCATGGCAGCTTCCAATCCAGGATTTCGTTTGGACTCTTTAAATATGTTTTGGTTCAAATACAAGCAAAACAACAAAATAGCAAAAATTACCTGCTCATCACCTTGCACCATTTGTTTTCCCAGTTATGTAGATTGCCCTTCCATTGCTTGTAGCAATTCATCCTCCCAAACGTCCTTCATTGTGGCATAGTACTACTTTGGTCTCTATTGTTGGCTCCCCTGATTTGGTTACAAAGACTGGGTATCACTTTGTCCTTCGTTAAATCTCCCCATGGAATTTGGCTCCTTTGATGTTCTCAACTCTAAGCCTTGTTTTATTTCAATACCATAAGTTATTCCAGAATTATCAATAGCAATTACCCATACAGTATTATTTGTGGACTCACCATCTTTTGGAAAGAAAGATATCTTCTCAACTCTACCAACAACAATTTTGTTCGTAAAGACATTTAGTAACCGATATGATTTTAATTGCTTGCTATAACCAAGAAAAATAAATGATTTTATCTTTGCATCTAATTCTCCCCTCAGGAATTAATGCAAAAGCAACACAACCGAAAACATGAAACTCGCTTATAGATGGTCTCCTACCAAACCATACTTTCTCAAGAGCAACATCCTACAATGCTTCACAAGGACATCAATTAAGGATTTGGACTATTGTATTTACCACTTCTGCCCAGTAACAATATGGAACATTCCAATAGTGCACCATGCATCTTGCCATCTCCATAACGATCCTATTCCTCCTTTCCAAGATCCCATTTTGATATGGAGTGTGCGGTGTAGTATATTATCTATGCATACCTTGCAGAATTCTTGAAATTGATTTGAGGAAAACTTGCCCCCATTATCAGACCTGAGAGTCTTCATTTGTATACTTGTTCATTTCTCCACCAAGGTTTTGAATGCTATAAACTGGGAAAAGCATTTTGACTTCTTTTCTAAGAAATAGACCCACATTTTCCTATAAAATCATCAACCAACAACAAGAAATACTTTTCTCCAAAAATAGTGAGTGTCTTCATTAGACCATACAGATTAGTATGTAATAGATCCAAGACACCTTTGGCGCACCATGCTTTATCAATATCAAAAGAGGTTTCAACTAATTTTTCCCATTTGACATCTTGTACATACACCTCAACTTCCCTAAATGGATGGAGGTCAATCAAACTAATTAGTCTTACTAAGTATAGACAACTACAAATAATTTAGGTGTCCATGTGTTCTCCACTGCTACTTGTGCATAAGCATTTGTTGTTTTGTGATCAACAAAACTATACAATCCCTTCTCACCAATACCAACTGCAATCACCTTGTTACTATTAAGAGTTATGACCGTACATTTGTTTCCTTGAAATTTTACATAAAGAGCAGGATTCTTTGTTATTTCACTAATAAATAGGGTAATTTTTCATGTCATGAACATATCAAACATTCTTGAAATTATAACTTGCATTATTGTCAAGAGACAGGAACATCTCAACATCCTTTAACATAGTGAGCACAGACATCACTTAAAGAAACATATTCACTTCTACTTCTAGCTTTAATAAAAGTTTCATACCAGTCTTTGTGACATGTATGGTGTCAAGATGCAGATAAGTTGAAATACTAGATTATGGACTCAGATGACAGGACCTATGATTCAACAATGGAAATTTCCCTGTCACCTCTTGGTCATCACTCTCAACAACATTCACATGCTTCGATCCCCTCTGACATGCCACGTCACTCTGTCTTTTTTGACAATTTCCTTAAAATGCCAACACTCGTCACAGTAAAAAAAAAAGTCTAATTTGATTTCTTTGATGTATTGCAGCCTTTGAAGGAGGCATTTAATGAACTGCTAGTCTTGTGCATGCCTTTGCCTTTGCCTTTGAACCATCCATAGAATGCACTCTCTGTAGTAACCGAGGTGGATGCTTCTACCTGAATCTTGTCTTTGCTCCTGTAAAATAAGTATTGATAATTTCTTGAAGTCAAGTGTTTGAGTCTCTGTGATCAGGTGCTAGGTCTCAATAGATGAATCATAGGATGATGGCAAGCTTTGTAAAACCAAAGCTACCATATCTTTATCATCCACTGGTTTCTTGATAGCAATCAACTGATCAATAAGATCCTTTAATCACAACAAGGACTCAGAGATTTATCCTCCTTCCTGCAACTTGGTAGAAAATAAGAGATTCTTTAGATACAATGCTCACCCAACTTCCGACATCTAACACTTGGGCTTCAAGTTTATCCACAGTGTTGACATTATAGTGGCATTCTGTACTTCTGGGACTAATCCATCTACAATGACAGCTTCAGAATCATTAAAACTTGTTTATGTTTTTTGGCATACTTTGTGGGATCATCCATTGGTCTCACTTCTTTGTTTGACACAATTTGGTCAAGGTTTCTATATTAGTAGATAAGGGGTATTTTATGATCCACTGCGCATAGCTTCCTCAGTCAACCTTTGAGACTCAGGAAACCACCAAAATAGACAACTGAGCCTGTGAAAATTAAAAAATCACGCAATCTGAAAGTGGAAATACCAAAATACAAACGCAAATTACTCTAACACAATACTGTAGATAATATGGCAAAATTTCAGCTCCTGTCTTAGTCTTGCAAGAAAATTATTGAATTAACTTCAATCCCCCTACATAGAGAAGAAATATTTTATGAATTTGAAACTTTAAACTTTATAAAGTTTAAAAAAACAATAAATATTTTAAAGTTTAAAATTCAAAATCCCGCAAAACTGAAAGTGGAAAGACCAAAATACAAATGCAAATTATTCTAACACAATACTGTAGATAATCTGGCAAAAATTCAGCTTCTGACTTAGTCTTATCAGAAAAATATTGAATTAACTTCAATCCCCCTACATAAAGAAGAAATATTTTATGAATATGAAAGTTTAAACTTTATAAACTTTAAAAAACAATAAATATTTTAAAGTTTAAACTTCAATATGTGTCAACCCTGATTCATATATTTGGTTTACCTTTCTAATATATCATATACGGTATACACGAGAATGATTGATCCTGCATGCATAGTGCCAATGATGCCTTCTTTATGCATGACACACAAATGATTGAGCACTCAACAATAAAACCCGCTCAAGAGTAAGACACCAATGATCAACTTCCTCAGAGACTCAGGCCATATGACAAGTCATATTTTATGGCCAGAGCTAATTGACTGACCAAAACGGTTACAGCTGCAAGAGTGATCTAACACGGGCACATGCCTGGTTTTTGACCCACTTCTTCTCATCCAATCCTCATGAAATGCACCCCATCCTCGATGCAAAATAATTCCCATCATACTTCTGCCCAAACGGCACTTCACGCCCATGGCCTGCAAATTTTGCCTGCTTCACCTAACAAATCTTTGCATGCATACCCATATATCATTCACGTGCCACTCCAACACAAATGCCTCTCACTTCTTGCACCAACCCAGCATTATTAATAAGCCACTTGTGCGAACAGTAGGAGCAGAAGTACAGAGTATATACTTTCTACGCCATATATCAAAACAGCAAAAATAACATAGGAGTATTATCTTTGTTGCAAAGGTCACAGGCCTTTCTAAAGGTAATGGCTCTGATACCATATTAATTTTATTTCTCAACCCATGTATTAGATTGCAAAATGCCTACAATATATAATGTTGGCAGCCCATAACAAACACCATACCCATGTAACGTAGACACAAACAAACAAAAGATTACATGCTGTGAATAGACAGACTAATAAACTTATTTTAGCAAACATAAACAACCATTTGTTTGGATAACTATATTCTAAAATTATCTAAAACCAAACAACCATTTGTTTGGATAACTATATTCTAAAATTATCTAAAACCTATCTAATACAAGTTAGTAAATGATCTCGTGACGAATCAGATGATGCCATCTTCCTTTTTGCTGTTCAAATTGAGACATCTTTTCTACTTCCTACCCTGAGATGGCCTTCCGTTACTTTGAATAAACAGTGAATGGTTTTGCCATGGAGTGTAGGCATATTCCGGGTGTAACACATCAGCTAATTCCACGCATCCTCAAAAGACTCTTGTCGCTTATTACCCATGTAATTGTAAAGGCAACCCATTTCTTCTTTGGCTCATCCAATGGAAAGTTGATCTTAAAAGTTCTGAATGAATTGTCATAATATCCCTTGGGCCCAAAAATAACTGAATCTCATCTGTGTTCCTCAATTTCCCAAGCTTCAAAAATGAATGCAACTCCGTCGAGATCATGGACACTTCTTGTCAACTCTAACACGATGGGCAAGAAACTCCTCTTTGTTTAACACTAACACACACTTCAAAGGGTTCGTTAGGTGATGTCATCTTCCCTTTCGATGTTCAAATTGAGACACTTTTTATACTTCCTCTCCTAAGATGGCCTTTCATTATTTTGAATAAACAGTTAATGGTTTTGCCATGGAGTGAAGATATATTTCCAGTTGTAAAAGGTCAGCTGATTCCACATATCCTCCAAAGAACCTTATTGCTTATTAGCCCATGTAAATGCAACACATATTCTTCTTCCGTTTGTCCAATGGAAAGTTGATCTTCAAAGTTCTCAATGAATCATCTAATAAACTGAATATCCTATTTACCGCAAAAAGGACTGACTATCATCCTATGTTCCTCATTGTCCCAAGCTTCACAATGAATGTAACTTCGTCAAGGTGAAGGGTTGATGCTTGTCAACTCATCACACAGCCAAGCAACTTCCCTTTGTTCAACACCAACACACACTTCATAGGGTTAAATGACAAGTAGGAAATCTGAAAAGTAACCGCGTATTTTGTCACTTGACTCAACATGCATAGACTTGGTGTCACATATTGACCAATCATCTACAAAGATTACCAACGTATCCTTTGTCCAATCATTCAAATAATGACTCTTTGAACCATTGTAATTGAATTGCATAGTCTAAATGGCATGACAATGTAAACATACACTCCAAACTCAACAACAAAAGTATTCTTCAATATGTTGTCCCACACAATATTGATGTTATTGTAGCTTAAAACTCCATCCAAGAAGAAAAAGATTCAGGCCCTGTTATTTCCTTGACAATTCAATGTGTGAAGGGAATAGCGAAAGGGATCTTTCTTGGTAACTGCATTCAACTGCTTGAAATAAGCATAAACACATATAAGAGCAGAATCCTTCTTCAAGGCAACCACTATCGGTAAAACCCACTTGGATGTCTACACTTTGAATATAGTCCCCACTCCCCACGACCAACATCTTATGGATCTTTACTTCCAACTGCTACACAAGCTTGGGGCTATTTTTGTGCAAACAATTGTCTGGTTTGGCTTTGATATTACTATCAATCCTATGCTCACATATTATTGAAGGTATTACCTTTAAATCTCAAAATGACCACATGAAGACCTCCTTATATGCCATGACAACTTTGATGGAGTCTTGCATCAGAAACGAACTACAATCTCCCCGTAATGAAGTTCTTTGGCTACTATTTTGTCCCCAAGTTTAAGTGATAAGAGGTACTTTCTATCCAATGTTGTCCATGTCTGTTCATATATATGTTGATTCCTCCCTGAGTTTCTTGTCTCCTTTCACAACCTCAAGTAATCGTTTGAAAATTTCTCTCTTCCTCATTCTCTACTCTTTCCTCCACTTCTTCTGCATTCCCTCCACTAAAGTTGGCTGATAAATGGTCACAAGCTATCCCATCTCTACTTTCACACCTGAAGACAAGTAGGTTTGAACAACTCATACTCCATCTGCCACTGAAACCAATCCATTGACCAAAATCATCTCATCATCTGGACATTTCTCCAGCATCAACACACAATATACTGTTTTTGAAGATTAATTGTGAGAGAATTGAACTTAGAAGGATATCTTGCACACACTTTACTAAAACCTTTCTTTTCATAAAACGCTTGAAGTAACTAGAGCTTTTCTTCAAGGATTAGAGTTGTGGAATTTTGTTTTTGCAATAATGGAATCCAAGTAATAAATATATTAAAAACAGTTCCTTCCAACAATTTGCAAGGATTCCCAACTGGTAGTCACAGATATAAAACTTTAATAGTTTACGATTGGATTGCCATCATGCAAACCTTGATTCCATACATTTACAATCTACAAAAACACACACATGCAAGCATGCCAAAAAAAATTATCAGTCAAGACAAAATGACTTTATAAGCAATTGTAAAGTAGAATTAATAGTGTGAATAGAGTTTTTCAAGGTCTGTCCTATTTAGCATCCTAGCTATAGTTGTACAGATCATTCCTATCTTCCCTAGCTCCTTGGTGCCTCATTCTCACTGCTTCTGTTCCAACCATCATTTGTCAAGGATTAATATGGCTTAGCTGTAAGTCATGGCCCTTTGATGGCTATAATCATTCATCGCATACTCCGTAAGCATTCTGATCAAAATAATTTTCCCTCTAGGAATCCAACAGGGAAAATTAGAGGGGCAACCCTCCCAATTTCCCATCACTCAAGACATCACTGGATACACTTGAATCGCAAAAATACAGAATTAAAATTGAAAAACTAACCACCATTAGCATATATGCATGCCTCAAGTTCATGTTTTCTGTCTATCTCTCGACATTTATGGATTTTATAAACAGTTCTGAGTGAAAATTGGATCTTGGGATGCGTCCAGCAAATTAGAACAGTACCAAATCTATTTCTTCAAAACAAAAAAAGCATAAAATGACCAACAAATAATATATATAAAAACTTAAACATAAAAGTTACACACCAAAAGTAGTAAAATGTAAGCAAGAGATATTTTCATATCAGCTTCAAATCCAATAACAACTCTGCTAGTCTTCTGTGACAATGTCACAACAATTATATCAGATATTAACTTATTCATGACATCTTTGACTGTTGACGTACATCAATTGGTGTATAAATGTCAGAAGGTACTTTCCTAATACAATTCAAATTGTTTTGATATAAATCATGAATGATTTCGGCATATGCACAAATGTTAAGTTCTGAATTTTCATTTTTAATAAACATTCCTGTTTATAGATCTTTTAAAGGAAAACTTCTTTTGAGGAAATCCTGATGTTTTAAAAATCTGCAAATTCTTCCCGGTAGATTTCTTGGAACAGGAAGATTTTGAAACTTGGGAACCTTCATAAAGCAAGAACAGGCAACCAGCCCAGTTGTATTCTTCTATCTCTAAAGAGTAGATACACATACAATTTACAAATGATGCAATATTACTAGGATCAAGCATTTATAATGAAGGAAAGAAAATTCATGGACCTGGACAAAATTATTTCGGGCAACCAGCCCAGGCTGGTACAGCTTGCCAGCAATGCTTGCTGCAGCTAAACGTCCAGGCTTGCTTAAGGGTCTGTCATTGGTCTAGCGCACATTAAGCACAACAGAATGTTAGATATGTATATTGCTTAGTAATCATATTGTCTAACGATATTCAATATTCATTATGATTGTCAGTTTCAACCAGATAAACATCTTTCTATGCAAGGACTAGAATAGTTTGCAACTTAACAATATAAAAAATCAATGCTTAATATAATTTTCATGGTCACTCTCAGGAATATCTAATCAGTTTCAAACATGCAGCTAAACACGAACAGCAGAATGTTAGGAAATAAAGGTCAAGGTTAACAAACGTAGATAACAAGCTATTGGTAACATGTGCATCATGTGGACATGGGTTAAAACCCAGGATTTCTACACTTCATAGTTACATGTGCATCAAGGATTTCCCAAATCAGCTTTCCATGTCCATAAGGCTGCAAATAACTAATATCTATATCTATAACCAGTTTTTCCTACCGTAGATATCAATTATGATGCTTGCATTAGCAAGCTAGGGTTGATCTTTTATTTTAAGAGAACTTAAGAATAAAGCACGATAGAGAGCTAAAAGAGCCAGATAGAATTGTGATTTACCCAAGCCGTGAGTTTCATAATGCAGTTTCTGATATCTGATAGTATGTCTCCTTTCCAGGAGTACAATTCATGTACATTCTTGTTGGTAAAGTACGCCAAAAAATATAGAGTATATACCTTTTGACATACACAATATTTATGGCAAATAAAAGGCTTTCTGCAGTTAATTTAACTAATTGTGTTTGGGATAGAGAGGCCCGTAAATACCTCGATATTAACAAGATAAAATTTCACGAGACTTTGCCACAAACAAATCGGTTCAACTGATACATCATTTTCTTTATACCATTATATCTAATGATATTTTAGCACTCCTAGAACCACACCCTTTCATGTTCTCGGGGTTAGAAGTTGTTAATATTTTATTTTATTCAAACTTATGATACTCCAAGTTATTCAGAGTACTTCAGATGACAGAATTTCATCAATTCTCCTTCACATTGAATCTCTTCCACATATACACTCAAGTTCCAAGGAAAACAACTTTTAAACTATGTTGCCAAGAAATGGATACGGGTACGAAACACGGAAACCGGCAATTTTAAAAAAAAACCTTGGATACGAAACGTGGCGGAAACGTCCATATAGTATGTGTGTGTGTATATATATATATATATATATATATATATCATTCAGTCATTTTATAATTGTACTCCATGGACCATATGAGATAATTGATAAAGCACTCAAAATATTTTGTATTCGTTGAAATTTGAAGTTCTAAAGAGTCGCCATTCAGCATGGTTACAATTTCAATGATTCACATATACATGATAATAATCTAGATTCTAGAATACATCATCTAGTTTAATGAAAACTGAATTTAGCAAGAGAAAAATGAGAGTGTGATTTAGAATGGACCCAAGATGTCATTATATAGCTTTTAGGAAGTGTCTTTAGCAAGTTCTAGGTAGGTAGATTAGGTTTAGGTGCAATAAATGAAGGTATTTTTTATTTTTTCTAAAGTTATGATGCTTTAAAAATTAAAAAAACCGTTGGGAAACAGGTTTCCACAGCATTTCCCCCCACGTTTTCGTACCTGTTTCGCGTTTCTGAAACGTTTCCAGGCAGAAACGTGGACCCCTTAGGCATTTCTTGGCTTCACAGCTTTTAAAACTAGAAACTTTCATTGAAATTAAATAATGTATGGCTGTGAACAAACAAAAGATCTTGGCAAATTCTGATATTTCCACTCAATTTGGTTTATTGTATGTAAAAGCAAAGCACACATCTTGGACAGGGGAACAACTTGACTGGTCGAAGCATAAAAATTTACTTACCAGCAATGTTTCCACCATGTACACCCTGAAAGTCCCCCTCAAATCCCAGAAATGATATTTGAATAGGAAAATAGCATGGGGATGGGGATACGGGGATATGGGGACACGAACAGAGGACCAAGGGGTGGATATGCATCCCCAAGGAAACATATCTCACCAATTGGCAAAAAAGCTCAACTTAATAGAAAATACATGCACCATTTTAAATTCTTGAAATTGTTAAATTTTAATGTATTTTGATATGACAAGCTTTTGTTGAGTTTTAGTGAGCTTCTCAAGACAGGTCAAGTTTGACAAAGTCTTGGCAACTTTGCCCAAGGCATTTCCAACTCTTTAAGCAATGGGCCAAGTTGAGCTTCAGAAAATCTCACTGATATGATGAAAAGTAACCACCTTGACTGATGGAAAGGGGACAAAGCACACGAGAATGGTTAAGCTAAGCATTAAAAAAACCATGGAATTTTGAGTTCCTCTTGCTGTTGGGAATTGTTTGGATGTTTGGATCTACTTGGTATGAAAAACAATATGAGATTGTGTACTTTGATGTAGTAATAAAGTGAGAATGTTTATTGTCATTTACATGTGGTTTAAATTGCCGGTCCCAATTTGTTGTCTTCAATATATTTGCATCCACAAGGGATCTGACTATTCACTACAGGACTTCAAATTGGCAATAGAAGTAGTAAGAGATATGACTAAGAAAACCCGCAATACAAAACTAAAAGAGAGATTGTAAACACAACAATGAGAAAAACAGAGGAGATAACAGCCAAAACAGATAGTTTTACACTCCTTGTTTGTGTGGATCAAATAGATGTACAATGATGAGGGTCTGTGCTGGCTAGATGAGGCCAAGCACAAACAAAGGAAAAAGCAGAAAGAAAAAGCCAATTATAGAAAATATTTATGAATGAATCTCACCATCTCCTCCCTGCTGAGAACAAGTTGCCCCAACTTCTACAGTAGATGAGGAAACTTTTCCTCAAAAGTGATCTGGAAGAACCACTTGGTCTATCTCAGCATAGAACCTTTGAGCCTGACCAGAAGTATAGTCGTCTAATTCTTACAATTGGTGCAAGTTTAAATATCAAGCAAAGTACCCCCCGGAAAACGGTTGTTGAAAATAATAGTAGCCTCTCAATGAGTGATAGAAACTCCTCCGTGTGAGACAGCCTGTCTAACCTTTGCTTGCTCAAGTACATCGTGAACACCAAGATGAACTGAAAGATCTAAGCGGAAAGCATGGGGCTTGACTGCTCGGAGAATAGAGTAGGACTGATATATGGATGGGTTTCAACTTGTGGTGAATAGCATAAGGCTCATATCTGAGGGGGTTTCAACTGGTTATGTTGCTTGCATTTTAAAACAGAGTTGGATAAATACGGATACAGATGTGGGTATGGATACGACTAGTTTTTACTGCCCCCTAATTTGGATATGGTTGGATACGAAATAGTATATAATATTTAAAATACTATTATAGTCTAGATTATAAATTAAGAATATTTTAATAATAATTATTAATTATCCTAATTTTAAATTATAAACAAACTCATACATTAGATTAAAATTTACACACAAATTACACACTTCCAGCCCACGGGAAGGTAGGAAATTCAGTAATCAATGGATCAAAAAAATTGCATGTTGTGTAGGCCACCAGAAATTAGATGAAATGAAAGAAAAGAACTTGAGTAGGTCAAAAGAAACAGATCACATAAATTGCATGTTGGTCACGAGCGAATGCGAACACTTGAAGTACAAGAGTGAATCAACACTTTCACCTCCATGTCCTCAATTGTTGCTACTAAAATGCATTATAGAAGATCATTTGCAACTTTTAGCATCTTTTCAACCTTTTTGAAGGGGTTTTAACTTTTTTGTTTATTTTTTAACTGTTAAAACAGATACGGCTATAGCTTCCCTGCTTACCGTATCCGGCTGTATCTGATACGGCACAATTATGGGCTTGTATTTGTATACGGCTGGGTATGGTATATGAGCCATATCCAAGAAGCGCCCCAAACTGCATCCGTATCCGGCACATGGATACGCTCACCCTAGCAGTAGGGGCAGAGTATACAGCAACATTGTTTAAAACTTTTGTTTATCCAAGTGAAGCTAAACACAATCACCAACTCGAAAAAAATGAGATACTCAATGATGGTTGTGGAGAGCCTCTTAGCCTGAGGTTGTTGGAGAATATCTTGCATTTTGATGCGAAGCTTCACTAAAATCTGCACAAAGGAGAAAGTTGTGTGCTATTATTGGTGGGACATATTTAGAAATATTAGAAACCACTAATTCAGTTTGGCTCATGATGAGACCTATGCATATTAAGTCATTGAACATCCTCATAGCTTAGTTGCCTCAAGAAAATTTGAAAGGGTTGGACTCAAGCTAAAATGATTGATGCAAGTCATTTTAAGCAAGCACCAAAGCAGAGTGAGGAGATTCAACAAGAGATTTGAAATGCTTTCGCTTGGATTACGGCAGGATTATTTGCCTTAGCTTCCCAAATGATACCAATGGACAACGACTTATACAAAGTAACTTGTTTAAGTGTAGTTATAATGGATATCAAAAGGCCTTTAGATGAAATGCATTTATACACTTTACTGTGCTAACATAGTAAATAGGTTTGCTTATGGAATCCATCAAAGATAGTCTTGTGATTATACTGATAATGGGGCTCCAAGTACAGGAATGCAACAATCAAGTGGAGTGACATCACAATCAACTATGTATTGGAATGGCTCAATGGAAAATGCAACAAAACACTTGTGAGACACAACGATGGATGCCAAGCATATGCGATTGGATGCATTTTAGTTGCCAACTGAAGATCGTCCACCAACTTTTGAGAAATTAAGTTCTTCCAATTGCGCCTTAAATTAATCTAAAACACCAAAAAAAGCCTTAAAAGACAGTATTAGAAGGTCAGTAATTATATGGAGGCCTTTTGAAAAAAATTAACATGTATAACATAACTGGACTTGTAGTGCCCAAGGTTTGCTCAAGTGGATGGGACCAATGACTTAAGTCGCTCAGGTCTCGAGTTTGATTTCTGCTTAAATTGCAGTGTACGGCATGGAGCCTCCATGCACCCCCCGAGGTTATAGTGGGCTCACCCTATGGTTTAGAGTCAACGATGGTAGGTGTTCCCTGGAATGCGCTACTCTGCATCACTAGGTTCCTATTTCCTCGGCTATCAAAATAAAAATAATAATAATTGGACTCGTTTATGTTTTGTATCACTATATTCTTATCAAACCTATTATTGAAAATTTCCTTAATCTTACAAAAAATTAAATTGATTTTGCAATGACTCCATGACAGCTTGTGAATCGATTAGACCACTAACATGCTTGGTTTGCATGCTTTCGACTCACTCAAACATTCAAATGAAATATATGCAACAAATGGACAGAAAAAAAATGCAAAATAAATAAATAACAATTAGATCTATGAATAATAATTTTGTCTACTGATCTGTCACCCTAAGTTCTCTATTGAGATGGGCTTTTGCGTTATTAGTCTCCTATTGGGGTGTTTCACAGCTTTTTCTGTGTTATATTCTAAGGGATTCCATCTGGTGAAACTGTTAGTATGCAGCAATTAAATATGTTATCCCGTGTAAGCATTGTATACTATTTCTTATATCTCAATGAAGAATTTGAATATGATATATCTTTGCACTTGAAGAAAGTAGATTTTTTAATGATAAAACTTAAAATTTATGATTCTTCTACTACTCGGCCCAACATCAAACCCCTGTCCTACGCCCCTCTTCCCCTCACCTTATCCCCACAAACACAAGCAAACATTACACTGAAATGTTTATTATCCCCAAAACCTTAGAACCCATGTCTTGGTTCGAACCTCTTAAAGTTTCTTTTTACAGGCACAGAATGGCACTGCGCTGAGATGTATTTTATAGCATAGTATGTGAAACAGGTAGTTCTTTGTTTTCAAGCTATGTTACCCCAAGTTTTTGGGACAAGGACAGTAGGGGACAGGGGGGACATGTTTCCAGGACGGATTTTTTTGGAGGCCTTTTTTTAGGGGACATGGGACTATTAAAAAAAGGAAAATTTTAAAAATATAGGAAATTTCAAATATTCATATGATAACATTGATAAAGCATTCATCACATACATTATAGAACCTTAATACATAAAATTGGAGCTAAATTGAGATTTCACATAAGATTCAAGTTTCAATTACAATAATTATTACAATGAAATGCCCAAGGGCTTGCAAGTTTCAACTACAAAATGTTTCAAACATAGAGAATGATAATATATTGTTGCCCCTAATCAAAATCCGCTAAAATGGCATCAAAATCAGACCCTGAGTCTGAGTCATTGGAACTATGAGGGATCGTGCCTCATCCAATGGAACCCCAACCAATCTCGGTTGTGCCTCCTCATCAATTTTGTGTGGCATCTTTGGGATCAACATCCCAACGTGTACTTGGAGTCTGACAATACTCAAGAGTTTGTCGATCTTGAAGTCACAAGGCACTATGCACAACTACTAACTTCTCTGCTCGTTGAGAGGTAAGTTTGTTCCTCTTAACTGAGTGGATGAGGCCGTATGTGGACCAATTCCTCTCTGTTGCAAAGGAATTAACAACCTGTGAAAGGAGGCGAGTGGCAAGAATCCTCAAGTCTAGTGCATCCTTGCCATGCCATGTCCACCATCCAATAGGGTCTGCTAGAGCTAATGTAGCTGTCTTTCTTCCCCTTTGGTTTGCTAAATGTAGGACCACGGAGATTGACAAAGGATAGTCATTGTGTCCGCAGTAAAGTGCACTCCTCATACCATTTGGGATTTAGAGCATAGGCTACCATATGAAGCAGGATGTTCGTTGTGTTCCACCGTCGTGTCACAATGGGCTTGATATGCTCCTCATAAAATCTCAAAGTAGGATCCCTACTACAAATGGCTTGCTTCATCTACCCAAGCATGTTGTCAAATGTCTCATAAATCTCTCCACGACTAGGAGAGTTTGTATCAGCATAGCTTATAACCCCCACTACAGGTGAGATGATGGAGCAAACATATATGCAAACAAGTTACAAAAAAAAAAATCAAAAAACATTAAGAATTTATGACTCAGAGTGAATCAGAATGTTATCACAAAGAATAAAAAACTAAAATAATTTACAAGTCAAAAACATGGATACAAATATTAAAAAATTAAAAATTAAAATATAAATATTAAATATATAAAATCAGCAATTGCTTACCTCATTGTGGACCACCAATCATCGTCGATGATCTTTCGTTTCACACTTTTTCCTTTAGCAATGTTTGCCTCTAGCCATCTACCCCACTCTTGATTAACCATCATTATTGTAGAGCCTCCTGTACCTCAAGCATCCTCTCTAACAAAATGAATAGTTGGCATATCTAGTGTCCACAGGCTTGAGGAATTCCTTCCTCAAAAAAGAAGTGAATAGAGCAAGTGAGGTGTGGTGGTTGCAAATGAACAATTGTATGTGTTTAGCATCTGCCACCACTATCTTCACCCAATCTATCTTTCCAATGTCTTTCAATGCGTTGTTCAACACATGAACACAACATGGAGTCCAGAAAATGTGTTTGTAAGCACCCTCAACCATCAAGCCAGTTAACTTACATACACGGGTTGAATCAGTCACCACTTGTACAATATTAGAGGGTCCAATCTCCTCTATGGCATCCTTCAAAATTTAAAATTGGAAGGTTGCATCTTCCTCTTCCCTATACAATCAATAGCTCTAAGAAAATAAGAGCCAACAAGACATGTAACAATGATATTGATAAATGGCCGATGTCTAATATCGCTCCACCCATCCATGATGATAGAGCCCACATGTATCCATCCAAGTTTGCCTCAGCTCCTCAATCACCACACTCACCTTAGAATATTCTTTATCAAGGAGGTTGGTCTATAGTTTATGTTCTCCATGAGGGACATACGAGGAACCAGCAGCAATTACATCTTTGATCATTTGTTTGAAGTAAGGGGACGTGACACATGAAATTGTTTTGCATTGGCAAAGAAGAATTGGGCAATAGAAGAGTCAACTACTTCTCGTAATTGCACATTGAACATCCCCGCAACAGTAATAGCCTTTCTATTTCCCTTGGTAGAATCCTCTCCCCTTTGACTTTCAACATCCACAGTTTGGGTAGGCAATTGTGTACCATGCATACTCTCCAATGGCATCCCTTTTTTCCTTGCCTCACCCTCCATGTGCAACCTAGTCACTTCAGCCTTCTCAGCTAATGTAATTTTTTCACAACTTTTTACCCCTTGTCCCGTTATGCTCAAAAGATGACAATAAACTCTTGTGTAGTTACCCCTTAAATCTTTGTTGCAAATATGACACAACCACACTCTACTCCCCCCTTGAGTTTTTTTTTCCTTTATCAATGGTTGTAAATTGTGAAAGAGACTTTTTAGGATTGAATGGACCCTTTGCATAGATTTTGAAGAGTTGAGAAGGGCATTCAAATGGATTATTTGAACCCACAGTTGCTACAACACTCTCACTCCCTGAAGAAACCCTCTTTCTACCTCTATGTTGCATTTGAATATCTTCACCCTCACTGTTGTTCATTGTTTTTTATTGAAAATGTAACACCCAACTACAATTGCAAGTGCAAACAAAAAAATAAAACATCCCTAAGTCTTTGAAGTTTGAAACCTTGAAAAAAAAAAAACAAATGAAAATTAATTTAAATGTGTCAATTTGCAAAATAAACATACTACTCTCTTGCCTTCTTCTCATTGTTCTCTTTTCTTCTCTTTATTGTTTTCTTTCTGTCTTCTCCTTCACAAGATGAGAAATGACAAAAATGAGTTTTTTTTGTTTTAGTTGTAAGAGAGGTTGTTTTAGGTTTAGGGTTAGTTAAGAATTGAGTGTGGGGGTCCTTGTGGGGCCCTCACATTCTTTCCTTTAATTAACTCTGACTTTAAAAAAAAACAAAGAACGTCTTTTGTTGGGATGTAGGGGCGCCCAGGTGTCCTCGGTACGGTCGGGGGACTTGTAGAAGGTCCATTGGCCGTACTTGGGGATATCTGGGTGTCCCTTGTCATCCCCCATTTTTTTGGCGTCCCAGGGACGCCCCATATTTTTTGTGTGAATTGGGGACGGGTAGGGAACATTTCTTACCCGTCCTCACGTCCCCAAAATGTCCCTTATTGGGAACGGGCCCTAAATATGTCGGGGGATGTGTCCCCATGGAACATAGGTTTTCAAGGCTTTATATTAGGGTACCAAAATCATTTTAGTTTTCCTACCTTCCTTCTGAAAGAATAAAATTGTAAAGCAAAAACATTGTTCACAATCTTGCATCCCTTCTTGAATTTGAATTTATTTGGCTTGTTCAGAAACCCTACCTATAAAAAGCTCTCCAAAAGAAAAAAGAAAAAAGAAAAAATACAATAAACATGTTGGCAATGTAAATCTTGATCTTTTGGTCTAGTGAGACATGTCAACGCTCAACCATGTCTAGGGGGTTGTGATGTAATGGTAATGAGGGGTACTTGTAAGAGCTTGACCCAAATTTGAATTCCCCCTTCACTGCGATAAGGTGACACAATAACCCGAGTAGCTATTCGGCAAGGCTATTGGTGTGGGGTACATAATAGCATGACCCAAGTTCACAAATCTTAGGAATAAGGTCCAAGCTTACCTTACACTGCATTAAAGGTGAGCTATAAACTCGTCCAAGATTTATCAACACAAAAAAGTGTTGAGTGGCCTGAAAGATAAAGGATGGCCACTTTTGACTTAAAGGTTAATTATTTAAGCATATGGACCCCGAGTGTTATTACAAAATTATACCACACCACGTGAATCAAGACCATAGAATCAGGATAACAAATCCAACATTGAAATTTAACTTAAACTCTTCAAGGGGTTTGTGGTGTAATGGTACCAAGCATATTAGTAATAGTATGACTCGGGTGCAAATCTCCCTTGTGGCAATGGTAATGAGCACACTAGTAAGAGTATGACCCGGGTTCAAATCTAATGGGAAAAACAGTGGGGTGGGAAAAACAGTGGGCTTAAAGGTTAATTGTTTAAGCCTATGGAGCCAAGTGTTACTACAAAATTATACCACACCCACATGATCAAGACCATAGAATCAGAAAAACAAAACAACATTGTAATTTAACTTGAAACTGTTCAAGGGGGATCTGGTGTAATGGTAACGAGCACACTAGTAAGAGTGTGACCCAGGTTCAAATCTCCCTTGCTGCAATAAGGTTCTCTAAAACTCAGGTAAAGATAATGTTTTAGGTCACCGCCAAGCCAGATACCAATTTGAAGTATATAACCCGCTTTGTGGAAGCTCACAAGAGATTTCTCTCCTTTCACCTTATGCATTGTTTAGTTAATTTCCCTTAATGGTAACAAGCACACTAGTAAGCATATGACCCAGGTTCAAATCTCCCTTGCTGCAATAAGGTTCTCTAAAACTCAGGTAAAGATAATATTTTAGGTCATCATCAAGCCAGATGCCAATTTGAAGTATATAACCCGCTTTGTGGAAGCTCACAAGAGATTTCTCTCCTTTCACCTTATGCATTGTTTAGTTAATTTCCCTTAATGGTAACAAGCACACTAGTAAGCATATGACCCAGGTTCAAATCTCCCTTGCTGCAATAAGGTTCTCTAAAACTCAGGTAAAGATAATATTTTAGGTCATCATCAAGCCAGATGCCAATTTGAAGTATATAACCCGCTTTGTGGAAGCTCACAAGAGATTTCTCTCCTTTTCAACCTTATGCATTGTTTAGTTAATTTCCCTTAATGGTAACAAGCACACTAGTAAGCATATGACCCAGGTTCAAATCTCCCTTGCTGCAATAAGGTTCTCTAAAACTCAGGTAAAGATAATATTTTAGGTCATCATCAAGCCAGATGCCAATTTGAAGTATATAACCCGCTTTGTGGAAGCTCACAAGAGATTTCTCTCCTTTCACCTTATGCATTGTTTAGTTAATTTCCCTTAATGGTAACAAGCACACTAGTAAGCATATGACCCAGGTTCAAATCTCCCTTGCTGCAATAAGGTTCTCTAAAACTCAGGTAAAGATAATATTTTAGGTCATCATCAAGCCAGATGCCAATTTGAAGTATATAACCCGCTTTGTGGAAGCTCACAAGAGATTTCTCTCCTTTCACCTTATGCATTGTCTAGTTAATTTCCCTCCATTTACCTTATATATTGTTTAAATTTGTATCTATAGGTTTAAAAACTATGAACAAGCTCAAGAATAAATCAAACCTTTACCAGTCCGGCCCTAGACCTCCTTCCCCTTCTTGTCATCCTTACATATCAATCCCATAATGAATTTATATTTTCTACACTTTTTGAGCCGTACTTCATCCATTTTCTCTGAGAGTAACTCAGGCACATGTGGCCAGATTGTAATGTAATTATTATGGGGTACATAACTATGGTGCACGATACAGAGTATACCGAACCTTACCAAATTTATACCCACGGGTTTCAAATTTATGCCCAAGCTCCATAGCAAACTGGACCTAACCAAATTTATACCCATGGATTTAGACTTCGTGACCAAGCTCCACAGTAAAACAAACCTTGCCAAATTAGTGCCCATGGGTTTCGACTTTATAACCAAGCTCCACAGCAAACCGAACCTTGAAAACCCACTGAAAGTAACTCAGTGCCCATGTGGTAAAGTTAAGGTGTAATGATTTTTGGGTACAATGAACAGTAACCGTTCAAAAATTTCAGAAATGTGGAGCAAGCTTAGCCCATACTGTGTTAATTTTAAGTACAATTTAAAATGTCTGGCAGCAAAAAGAAAAACTATTTTACTAACGGCTTGTATCCATTAAACAGAAAAACGGTTTACCTCTCAATGAAGCATCACCCCATGAGCTCTTGGCATGGCGCAGCAATATAAGCCTGCGTTTCCTGGGCAGTAGAGAAGTTTCCGGAGTCTGCTTCTCCACCACTACACTCTCCGTGACAACACAGCGTATTCGCTGCTTCCAATCAAGCTTATTGCATTGCCATTTATACTCGTCAATTCTGTATGAGACTGCCTTTGGCTCGGATGCCCGCCTCCGTAAGCTCGTAAATGCAAATGCTGGGGTGGAAGCGGCATGGGTAAGGCCCAGATTGGCTGTGAAAGGACCTCCAATTAAATTCATAGTCATTCTGTTTTCATTCTAGGTTACAGACCCACATAGAGAAATGTATTTTATGCATTTTGTTTGCAATGTAATGGATTCATTTTCTCTAAAAGGAGAGTAAGTGACGGCATGAATTCCGCGTTATTCCTCCAACAGAAATAATTTTTTGGAACTTCCAAAGTATGTAGGTACCCTCGAGTTCCTCAAACCAGCTAAATGACTTCGTTTTAATATATATACAATCCCTACCATCTACTCTACTCCCTATCTCGTATTTGGCGGTCGGGCCCAGCCTAGCCTCTTATTTTATTTATATATAGTGATGTGTTGCAGTTACAGATCTAGGGCGGTCTTGTTCTTGTCCGACTAGAAACTTAACCGACCCCATATACATGGATAGGACCAATGCCATATATATATATATATAGATAGGGCTTAGCGTGTATAGTTGGGCTAATCTATTTTTATAGAAGAAGAAGAAGAAGAAGAAGATATTTTAACGTCCACGAGGCTACCAAAGACACTTATATGGGATGAGGGCAACTATCACTCATCATCGATTTTAGTTTACATTCGTTTATCTCTCTATATATGGGAGATGTCCGACTCTTTAGAACTAGGGGAGGAGAACACATGTATCCATATATGGTTGCTCCATATTCGGGAATCAGGGGTTAAATTTGACAACCGTATAGACATTTTTCGTGATTTTAGACGTAAAATACTTGCAAATATTTTTAGAAATGTCACATGGGACTTGTATATTTAAAATGTGACCATCAATTTTTATATACATTCATATGTAAATTATATTAGTATATATTAATTATAGTTAAATAAATATAGAATAGTCGTTTATAAATTTTATAAATAATGTATAATATCTTTGTTTTGTATTTTCGACCGGCAACATTAAAAATTTACCATCACCTAAAAAATGTTTTACAGGCATAGATGGTCGTCAAATTTAACCCCTAGTCAGGATCGGGCCTCTCGCAATCCATATGAGATGTTGATATTTGTTGTCTTATTAAATGTTTGCTACCATATTGCACCTCGACTTGTTACTATAGTGAGCTATTGAATTTGTGCACAAATAATCATTCTAAAGGCATGGAGTAATGGTGCCCATTTGAAACTATGGGGTTGGAACTCACACCCTTTATAATTAGTATGGATAGGATAATGAAATGAAATCTTCAACAACACATTGAGATATAAGGGGATTCACATAGTATACAAGCTTCGTATATGTAGATGCATTGCATTCAAATTGTGACACAATTATATATTACATTTAACTAGGTTCAATAAATATGTGCAATATAAAACTTTAACTTAATTAAATTTAAAATTAAAGGGGGAAAGGCAACATGCAAGGTTTAAGTTTATATGATTTTATTTCACAATTTAGTAGTAATCGTTGAAAGATGAAATTGGAAATGTGCACTCGGAAGTGACAAAAGGCTAACTCAAAAAATTGATGGTGCTCAAAGAATTTTATATGGGCATACACTTACGCTCATGAAGATTTGAACTATGTAATGCCTTTCTAAACATTCTAGACCATGATATGTCATTTCGGACAATACCGCATACATGCATTAAACAATTTGACAAATGTGTTCACATATTTATGACCTCTAAAATCCTCTCTTAATTACATGATATTTCTCTTTGATGACCTACAAAATAAATTAAAAATCACCTTGGTGTCATATTTGGTTCTCAATACCATATGACACCAATCAAGAGACAAGTATCCCCATATCTTTATAGTACAATCACGAGACAAGCAGATAAAAACATGGGAGGAAGATCAATAATCATTTTTTCTTGTGGCATTGTTATACTTGGGCAAACATCAAGGGTTAAACTCAAGTCCTTAATGACCCCAATTATTTTGACAATAGTGTTGTTGAGTTAAACTACTCCTTGGTTAACAAGGGAGTAGTTGGTGTATAGGGCATTAATTATTTGTTTGGGCATTATAGAGCTACTTGCATTGAAGTTAATTCAAATGTAGTTATGAACAATGTGATGTCCAATAATTAGAGAAAGATAAAAGAGAGGCTTTGTTTGAATACCTTCTCTCGCTAAGCCTAATTGATATAAATTGGTTGCTTCTAGAATTATCTTCTTCTTGAGCTTAGAGGCACAACTTAATTTCTTTAAAGCTTCTTGCAAGAGGTCCATCTAACCGAGTATGGAGAGGGCATCCCACATGGTGACATTCACGTTCGTCTTCTTCATTTTATCAACAAAACATAAGGGGATGAGCTGAGACTTTTTTAGGTTATACACAATCCAATATTTTGTCGACTTCTTAATCATGGGATACAAAGCTTTCAGTGGCCAAGCTTTTGTATGGGCTTACCCTACTTATGGTAGAGTCGATTTTCTTGGAGTGTCTCTTTTTGCGGCATAACTTAATATCTCAAGAGGAGTGACAAAAGATACCCCACTTAGAAATGATTGTTCACTCATCTCCATTGTTCTCATATTTACTTGTGTGTTATAGTTTGAATGGAATCGAGGCTATGATGTGTTTAGCCCATTGTTAGTTATGGCGTAGAAGTTAATCTCAAACTAAAAAGTTATATTTCCTTCAAGCAATTAAGTTGTCTTAGTTTGTTGGATCTTCTACACCATATAGCTTTATACCATCAACACTTAGATGACATTTCCATAAATGCATCTATTCATGTGATATCACATAGGGGTAACACTGCTTTATTTCTTCAACTATATTTTTCTATATAAGGACCATAACTTTGTTTAGATTTGACATGGTAAGAAATTGTTGTTGCAACGACCTAGCTAAGACTACTTGGCCTTAACTTTATAATTTATTTGATTGATAATATGAGTTATAAGGTTAGTATGGTGCAAACATTGGTTAGGTGTGATACCTTTTGAGGATGGCCATCTCATTTGTGATATTTTTATACATGGCCTTAAGTTCATTGAATTCATTAGAGGAGGTATTGGGAACATCTTGAATATACCAAGGTTTGGGTATTTTGGCAAGGGGTTGGGTTATGGCAAGACCGATATTAGGAATTTTAGGGAATAACAGCATAAGAGTCCTTGGAGCTAGTTTTAATGCTTGTATTACACTATTTTCATTTTGAATTGATATTTCATAAGCATTAAGTAATATAGTGTCATTGTTAGATTAGAACATGACTATAATTTCATAATTTAAAGCCCTGAGGAAATATATGAAGGTTGTATGGGGTAAGGGACTCACCTAAGGTGGGATCCTGTCTCAAGTTTTTTGGAATCTTTAGTTAAAATCAGGCATGACTTCAGTAGGATCTATTTTGATGGTGGGTTTACCATCACGTGGTTTGATTAGTGGATGAATGATCATGTTTATGATTTTCAATCTATGGGAGATGGTGATCAAGGATTCACCCAAGGGGGTGAAGTGTCTTCTCTTATTTATATTTATAGATTCCCCATAAGGAGAGTGGTGTGAGGCATAGGACTGGATTTTTTTGGCACAAGGACTGAAATGGTTGATGTCTCCTATGTTATCAAAAATAGTATCTTTTCTATGAAGTTAGTCACCATCCTTGGGTGAACTTTGCATGGTTGATTCATTTTTAGAATCAGCAGGGAATTCAGAAGTGGTCAGAGAAAGTTGACTCTGACTCCATTCACAAGATTCTAACCACTCCATGAGAGACAAGTTATCACATTTCTCTTGAAAGTGCTTGTAAAATTTCTCTTATAGTTAATCCTAATCATGCACTAAGTTAAGGGGAAACTCTTGTACTCATCAAGAGCTTTACCCTTGAGGGCTGATAGCTAATAATCTTATAGTTACATCATCTTGAATAACATGGTGAACAAATCATATATTGGAAACATCTTGAAGATGATCAATGGGGGTGATGATGTTTTCTCTAGTGAAATATGGAAGGATTTTGGCAATTGATATAGGGATATTATTCCATGTGTTTAAGGTTAGAGGACTACCACAATTCTACTTGATAAAAGGATGGTTCTTTTGTGTGGCCATAAGGATTACGGATGGATCCTCCTATGAAATGTGGGGAAGGGTCTATTTAGTGTAATGGATTGAGTTATGTGATTGGGAGAAGCCACCCTTTGAACATGTTTACTTATTCTTGGGGAAAACTACAAGAACTCAAAAATGTCCCTTCTACTAAGTACTTCTTTGCATCTTTATTCTTCTCAAGTGTTGAGTCCACCATCACCAGGTTCTTGGATGTGGTTCACACAACTAGATAACTAAGAAACACACCAAAATTATAACTATAATATTTTTAAAAAATGTGTATCTAAGGTAATTACAAACTTCTTTTGTAAACAAGAATCAAAATTTTGTCGCACCAAGAATGTTAGAAATGTTGGTGGTAAAAAGTGTCCACTCGTGAAATTTATTTCACTTTCAACACAATATGTGAATTCTTCTCAAGCATAGGACTTGTGACTTGAAATTAACCTTTAGAGAAAGATGGTTCTTATATAAATTATTCCAATGGTCCCACTAACTTACTAATCCTAGAATAAATTTGTAATAGGGGAAGGGGGGAGAAAATAAAAGAAAAGGAGAGGTGATACACCAATAAATATGGATCTTTCCTTCTCTCTCCAAGGATAACACAATATACTAAATGATTAAAAATATAGTCTACACGCACAAAATCACAACAAAATAAAAGGTAAGAACGATCTACAAGATATATGAATGACAAAAGAAAACAAAAGGGTAGACAAAAAAACACAACTTCACTAATGCCCAAAGATACACAGCTATATTATACTGAAAAATGAGGTCACGAATGCATTACACTCATCAATATAGAGACTAAAATAACATACATATAAAATGAGAATTCAAGCAAATTCGAGAAAGAAGAACCCTTAATAGAAATTAAGATCCACTCTTTTTATAGAAAAATAGAGAGAAGAGACTTGGGAAACATCTCCCACATACATTCAATGTGTTTTCACCCTTTTTAGATTTGATTAAGATTCACACATAACCAAAAAGGAATGAAATGGAAGCTACAAGTTGTTATTTTGATTAATTAACTTCCAGCATTAACCATTCAACATCAAAATAGCACATTAATGTGTAACAAATGTACATAATATAATACAAGTTCATAAATATATGGGATTAAGTACAGTTAGCTTATTACAAATGATTTTGGGCAAGTATTGGTGATCTGAATGATGGAACAGGGGGATCGGGACCTAAAAATTCTTCGAAACTAGAACTATGACCTGAAGGTGCTCCCGAGCAGGACTGTACAATAAGGGAGGGAACGTATGTACAATATTGACGTATTTATACGGTCTTGACCCTGATTAGAATTAGGATCTACAATTTTTTGGATTTGTTGTGTGTCTGAATATCTCAGATGCTTTTTATCGGTCACTTTCGGTCACATTGTGAGACCCTCATAATGTTTTGCTCAACCTTTCAAACCCTAACCATGGATAGAGAGTCTTACAAAACAAAAATTAATTGGGTTGTGGGCACCCCTATGCACCACCAACTTTGGTACAATTCTAAAAATGCCTCAAACCGCATGTCATTCTCCACTTAACATTTGATATCTAGTTATAATGCAATTAGATTTGACATTATTTCTTTGACAAAGATTTACTTGTTTGTCGCTCTTACAAATCTACTTAGTGAGTGACTTTGGATGCTTATAAATATGGGAAACAGACCCCTAGACCTAATGGGAAGCTTCAAACTTGCAGAACTGTAGACACCCTAAATTCACATACATATTCCCAATACATGTTGTTATTCACCCCTTTACGATTGATTAATTATGCACTTATCCCCCTTTGGATTAATTAAATGAATACTTAGTACCCCTTTAGCTAGCTTAATTATCATTTGTTAAATAAATGATTAATTAATTAGTGTGCACATTATAACAACCACTTGGACTCCACTTCACCAGTCTAGTCAACTACACTTCTATAATCCTAGAAAGGTGGGGGCAGTTAAATTACACATACAACCACCTTTCCGTATGTAACTTTTACCAATTAAACTCATTTATTGCCCCTCATTGGCATTTATCTTCCTAAATTGTTACAACTTCCTCAACTACATTCAACTATTTGTAACCAACTTCCAACCAAATTCGCCTCCATAAAACAAAGGCTCCTCATCTTACAAATCCTCTTGGATTTACAACACAATTACTTTGTCAAATTTGTTGTCAATTTTTCTCTCCAATATATGCATATTGGAGGTCTTATCTATGTTTGTAGAAATTGTATCCCCATTTGGAGGCCATTCAAGAGCACCCACAAATCTACATTTCACAAGGTTACACGAGCTTTAAAAGTTTCACACAACCTTACTTGAGGTTTGCATTGGAAGGCTACATGGAGGTTTGCACTCTTGTTTGTTTATCTTTGTTTTATTGTTGTTTTTTACTCCTTTCATTTTGGCACACCCGGTGGGACTGTACCCATCTTATTTCATTTTTGTTTCATTTTCTCTTTCACCTTTTCATTCAATTTTAATGGTTTTAATTGATTGATTTTGTTTTTGGTGTGTTTCTGGTGTTGTTGTGTGTGTTGTGTTATTGTGCAGGTTCCTCAGAGCATTTGGAAGTTGTTGGTGCTCGTTTTGATCTCGCACCATTTGCCCTGATTTTCCTTTGATCTGCGTGTTATGAAACGTTTTATCTCTCGATGTGGATGTTCTGAAGGACTTTTACCTCCATTTGAATGCCTTGAATTGTTTGCAGAATCCATTGTCATGCCCTTTTTTGAAGAAGTCTCCAAGTTTGCCCTGTTTTTGCCCTAATTTCTTCAAAATCCGCGGGCTCTGCCATTTTTTCCTATTTTGCCCCGACCATGGAAGCTCGAGAATGATCAATTTATATTTGTATGCCTTTGAAAATCCAAATCCATGGTCGAAAGATGCTTGGAACCATGATTTCACTTGGTTTTGTTTCAAAAAAATTCATCCTTAGCGAAAAATCGGATTCTGGGCATGAATGGTGAATTTATGTGTTTTTGACAGTCTGGCGGGCATCTTTTTCCTATCAAAATTATTCCTCAGCATTTGGCAGTCACGTGGCTTCTTTTGGTTGGTCAGGGGACGACGGGAAAATGTTTTAACTTGTCACTTTTTATTTTTTTGGCAAAAAGGCAATTTTGGTCCTGTAGCTCCGCTCAATTCTGATTGGTTATTTTGGTACTTACGTGGCTTCTTCTAATTGGATGAGGTGTATAGCATGTTCAGTTTTTTTTATGAACTTTTTCTTTTTGGCTACTTTGACAAAAAATTTTGAACTTGCCCCGTGGCCCCGCTAGGATCTGATTAAAGCAAAATTTAAGCGGCAGGGAAAAAGTCTTACTTTGACCCCGCAGAAGGACACGTGGCAAAGTTAAAAGCGGAGATGCGGGCCTTCAAAAGTAAGTTGGATATTTTTCCCTTTTGGAAAAATGGAGTAAAGGTTCTAAAATGGAAGCGCACCCCCGTCAAATCATATTGAAGCCTTATAAGGTTCTTGAAGTTGCGCCATAAAGACACGTGGAGGTTTCCGCCGGGTCTTCCTTCCTTAGACTTTTCAGCAACTTCCTAAAGGGCTTGAGACACGTGGTGAGCCCGCGCTCATTTAAGGTCTCTACTTTTAGGGACCATCTCAAGATGCACCATTGAGACGCGTGACAGTTTAAAAAGTCAAGAGGTGGGGAGGCGGGCCATTCAGGGGAAACTTGGATTTTTTGCCCCTTGTTATTTAAAAGATTAAAATCATCAAAATGACCCACGGGCTTGATAGAGAATAGTCAAAATTTTGCTCCAGTCAACGGCGGAGGTGCGGACTTTCGGGGGAAATTTGGAAAATTTTTCCTTTTGTGGAGAAAGGAGTTAAAAGTGTAAAAGGAAGCGTGGTTCCGCTGGGACCCACATCAGAAACTAGAAGCGGAAGGGCGGAGCTGCGGGGAGAACTTGGAAAATTTTCCCTTTTCCAAAAAAGAGGTGAAATAGCAGAATTTAGCCACGGTTCCTTTGGGACCCACATTGGGACACGTGTCAAGCCCATTTTTCAAAGGCGGAGGGGGGGCAGTGCAAATTGAGAAATTTTGCATTTTTTTTCCAAAAAGGTGTAAAAAGTAAAAAAGAACCCCCGGGCCCATCTTAACTCGGATCTCCCATGTGGACGGTCCAAATTCAAAAGAAGGATCGACGACAACTGTGCGTTTGTATCTGATTTTCCACCATTTTTTCTCTAAAGCTCCTGGGGATGCGTATTCTTGTGGTTTTTTATCATTTCTTGGAGTTTCCTGCATGCCAAATGAAGAGGAACATTAATCTGATATCTTGGTTTGGTGGGAAAAAATCTGAAAACGTCTTTTGTCCATTAAGATGTGATCTGGCCATTGGCTTCGATCTGATTTTCTAGTTTTTCCTTCCTTGGCACGCAAAGAACCAGATTTGACAGATTGGAGGAGGAAGTAGTTGGCGCGCGAGATGAAGAACGACTTACCAGGTGAAGAATTGAATGCTGGAAATATTTGGAGAGATTTGCCTTCTGCACACCTGATAGCCTTTTTACAAATATCGATTATGGGAGTCACGGTCAAGGTCGTAACACGCAATGGTGCTTTGAATGTTTCTGGTTTGGGGGGGGGAAACTCTGTTGTAAATGAAGTATTATAAATTGCATGAATTTGTCGTGCAAATGGTTGGAGTGTTAGAGGTCGGGACTGATTTTTCTAAGAGAAAAGCTTGATAGAACCCGTCCTTTCTGAGAAACCATCTGAAGAAACTTGTTTATCTCCTTTGTGTTAAATTTGATCATGTCAAGGTGGTTGCGAGTGTACAACCATTGACAAGCTCTGAGATTGTTCTAGAAACTTTCCCCTGCTGATAAATTTAATCAAACTTGAGTTAATCTACGTTATTTTTGGGCAAAATTTGTGTTTGCTTCATTTCTGAATGTCTACAAGTAGTTTTCTTGTTCCCGTTGCAATCTTACATTGAAATCTTTGTGAATCACACAAGATCTTATCCTTGTGATAGTTTGGTGGCATTTGCAATTTCATTTATCATAAGAGCTTTCATTTGATAGTGAAATAAACAAATTTAAAATCACTGTGACTCCTAGCATGACTATAAGATTGTTTTTTAGCCTTTGAGGGTATCTTAGGCATGATGAAACAGAGGTTGATAATGTTTAGTTAAGTTTTCCAATTTGAGCCTTCATTTTGGATCCTTGAAGTTTGTGTGAAAAGTGCTGATCTGGGCCTCCATTGAAGCACATATTCTGGTTAAAGGAACATCCTAGTTATCCTGAAGCATTTTGTTGTTCAAGCTCTCCATTTTTGTAAAAGTTCTCAAGGATCTGGTGAATCAAGTTCATCTCTGCCTCACCTCCCACCAAAAATTCATTTAAAAACAACCAATCATACCCATACTACCCTTGTTTGTCCTGTGTGTGTACAAATGCATAATCTCTGTTACTAAAACATACAGAAGCAATCAGGTTTTCATTGTCTTTAGTAGCCTGAACCTTGCTTAGAAAATATCTCCATTATCTAGGGTGACAACTCGTGAGAGTTAGATTTTGCTGTATTGATCATGTTTTCTTCAAGGTCTTCTCAATAACTTTGCAACGAAGGACATCTCCATCTCCTCCACAAACAGTAGGCTACAAAAGGGTCCTCTCACCTTGGTTGAAAGGCACAACCATAAAGTAGTGAGGATAGATCAAATCCTCTTAAGGGTGCTACCCATTTCTCCACATCTGAGTGACAAAGAACAAGTTGCATTCCTTCCCCGGCTACAAAATGACACACAACGTGCTCTGCTTGCCTCTAAGCTTCCTGTCAAAACCGTGATGCTGCTCAGCCTTCTGAGGGAGAATCAATTTGGGTACCAACAGAAGCAACAATAGTTTACAATATCAACAAAAAAATCTAACATATTCTTCTTCTTGTTGTTTTATAATTTTATGCTCATTTCAAGTCTTTACTGCAATTTATGAGTGTAAAAATCGGTTTTAATATCTAACCTCATGTGTGTTTGTAGGTGATTTTCTTCCAAGTTTAACTGTATTTTTAGTTATAGATAAATACAAATTCATCCATTTGCTGTTGAAAATCCTTCACAAAAAGAAAACAAAAATTATCAAAAAAATAACAAAAAAAATACAGAAAAAAATAGATTTTTGCAAAGTCCTAAGCTTCTACCCACACCCTGCTAGCTCGGCCCCCAGCTCGGTCGAGCTGGCTACCCCTTATTCTATCTAACCTATGAGTTACCCCCAATTCCCTAAGACCTACCCCCCGGATTAACCACCTACCTCTCTACTCGGCCCAACAAGTTGGCTCACCGAGCCAACTCGACCCCCCCCCCTCGTGGACTCCTTCCCACCCACTGACGGATTCCCCTCCCTCGACTCCCACCTCCCCCGCTCCCTCCACATAGATCCCCATCTTGAGCGAACTACTCTCTTCCCCTTCACCGCTCACCCTTTCTCCTAACCCCGATCGATCTTTCCACACACATCGAGCCCTAGGTCTATCCACTCAACCCTGTGTTCTACGAGCTCCCGCATGTGCCACTGTCTCCCCAACCCGGCCGATGCCCTCACTTCAAGACTTTCCCCATAATCAAGCCATATGCCCTGCATTTCCTTGCCTTCTTACACCCCATTTGGGTCACCTGTGCACACGCATCCACTCGGCTTGAGGAGCTTAAGCCCAACCTCTTTTCAATTCCCCTCCGTGAAATAACCAAAGCTTTTTTAGAACTAGGTTAGGAAGCTTTTTTAAAAGACCTTCAAAATTAGGTCGAATTTTCATTAGAACTAGGTGAAAACTTCACTTTCGTTCATCCTTTTGACCTAATTGTTCGTTAAAACTTTAGCTTGATTAATATTTTTATTATTCTTATTTATTATTTATTAAATTAGATTGTTAATTGCCTAAATTTTAGTTTAGTACTAAACACAAAACCAAAAAAATTGGTCTAATTAATCAACTCATTTAGTCTAATTTAGTCTACTTTGTGGTTTTGTTTAATTAATTTCTATTAGGACTTTTGTACTAAATTTGGCCTCTTTCATTAGTTTTATTCGTCAAATTCACTAAATTAGGCTAATTGTCAAACTTGATTTTGCAGGGCTCTTGGACGTTTCTGTCCAATTTATTTTAGCTTTTTAGGCTATTTTATCATTGTGTCTTCACTTAGTGTAATTCTACTTCATTTTTCATCAAGTTTATATGGCCTAATCATGAACGTTGCTAATATAGGGTTATTGGACATTTTTGTCTATTTTTTTGTCACTTTTTAACTTTTTCGTCAACGTTTCATCATTTTTTTATATCCACTAACGCTTTGTGGTAGTTGTTTGCTTCCATTTTCCTTGTCTTTTTTTTTTTTTTTTTGTGAAGTTAGTCGCAACACTTCATGCGTATGCTCTTCTCTCACGCTTGGTACAAATGATCTTGAGAATCAGAAATGTCATTTTGACAGTTTTCTTTATTTTCTCTTTTCTCACATTGGGAAAACTACTAACACTCATTTACAGGGAAATATTATGAAGACCACTCAAAACTACTACCTGCAGGTTGCCTCACTCAGTAGTTAATCAAACTACTATTACTTTATGTGCAGGGAATCTTTTTTAATCAAGATAAAATAAACCATACACATTGTATTTGTAGGTGCGGTTGACAAAGCTATTACCCAACTACTATAACTATGGGAAGGGATTTGGATTAAGCCATAAGACTCACTTGAGGAGTACCATGTAGAAAACCCAAAGTGGTCAACACATTGATGGAATTGGCTGACAAAACAGGTACCCCCGTCCCAACTAACTTGTACACCTTATGAGATTAGAGTCATGGATATATGTAGTGGTGACCCTAGTATGATTCATTTGAGCAATATCTTTGAACATTGTTTCAAAGGGGGTAAAGTAAAGTCGACAACTAGCAATAACACCATGCTCGCTCGGGTATACTGCTGACACCTAGTTGAGTGAACCACTCAGGAAGCCACACTTTTTCCAAGCCAATCTAAGGTAGAGGCCAACTTTCACTCCATCATTTTTCATTTTTCTTATGTGTTACACACTTATGTTTCATTCTTGTCATCCATATTTTCTATCTCATCTACCTTGTCACTTTGTAAATGTGTCTAATTTTTGGGTTACAAACATCCATATCTGAACTTACTTTCATCCTTTTCATCTAAGTCTTGACATTGTGATACTCGCTTGATCATAATCAAGAACCATCTTGATCACCTTGATCTTTATTTTTTGTAAGTATTAAGTTTAACATTATCTTGTTGAACTTTAAGCATTCCATTCTCTTACATCGTCGCATTTCACATTCAGTTTGTTGAATTGACGACATCTTATATATTTCTCTTATCATCTTGCATTGTCGCATTTCACATTCAGTTTGTTGAATTGATGACATCTTATATATTTCTCTTATCATCTTGCTTCGTCACATTTCATATTCACTTTTTTGAATTGTTGACATTTTCAATATCTTTCTCGTATCATATTGCATTGTTATACTTCGCATTCACTTTTTTGCATTGTCGACATCCTTATCATTTCTTCACTTCTCTCTCTAAAACATTCACTTTACTTTAATTTGAGATCATTTAATCAATCACATTCCCCTTGTCTCTTATCTCCACTTTTTCTAGATTTGGACCTTATCATTGTCATTACTTCACTTCTTGTGATGACATTCACTTTTTCATTCTTTCAGTACTCCCTTTTCTTTATTGTGTCTCCTCTTTTAACACACTTAAAATATGGCATCCTTCATCGTCTTCTTAAGTTTCCTCTTTTAACACCCATCTTGTTAAAATTCAAGTAAATTCATTACCTTTCCTAAGTCTCTTCCCTTAACACATTTTTGTTAAGAGTTAAGCATCTTTCATTGTGTTTTAAGTCTCTTCTTGTCGCACTCATTTTGTTGCAATTCGAGAAAACTCACTTATTTCACCTCTTCCCTCTTTACATTCACTTTGTAATGGGTTGCAAAGCCTTTCAAACCTCTTTATCTTTCTTAGCACTCATTTTGCTAAGAGTCCACTAACTAATATTTCAAACCCCTCTTTCACCTTAACATCACTCATTTTGTTAAGTGTTGTGAAGTCCCCCTTTTCGTTCCTCTTAACACTCATCTTGTTAAGAGTTCCCCTTTTCACATCTCTTCACCACTCTTATGACTCATTTTGTTAAGCTTTTATTGTGTTCACCTTGTCAAGTCTCTTCTCTCTTAACATCCATTTTTGTTATAGAGTAGAGCACATCTAACCCCTTTTAGTACCTTTTCCCTTAACTCTCATTTTGTTAAGAATTCAAGAAATCAACTAACCCTTTTCACCTCCTCCCTCTCAACACTCAATTTTCTAGGGTTGAGATTTTATATTTTCCCTCTTCCATCTTATCATTCACTTTGCTAAGGTTTAATTTTTCCATCACATCTCTTCTTGTTTCTCCCCTCTTTCAAACAACGGTGGGAACACGAGATTGTGATTATATTACCTCTAACGAAGAAGACAAAGACCAAAGAAATCCTTTCGATATCATCTCTAATGAAGAAGACAAAGACCAAATTGAAAACCTTTCCATAGACACCACTTTATGGTAAAACAAAGACCAATTCCTTCTTTATCTCCTTGTAATGGGAGCAATATTTCTCTTGGAAGTTGACAAGGATGAATTGAAATCCTTAAAAGGACAACCTAAATCCCCTAAGGGTCCACCACTTGATTCAAACAAACATGATGAAAAAGGAGCAAGTAAAACAAATGTCAATAATAAAGGTAAATATAATGTTTCATCCTCTAATCCCAACCAATCCTTACTTGATCAAATCAATGCAATGGAAGAACATTTGGCTTTGTTACCCACTACAGTCACTAACAATGATACCAAAGGTATCAAAACACATGAAGAAAAGTGATGACACCTTCAAAACTCATTCTAAGACCAATAATGAGAATAACAATCATAAGAATGATAAATCACTATTTATCCCACAAACTAATTCACCATTTACTCAAGAGTGACAAATGATGACGGACACAATTTCAGGCATGCAAAAACAACGCAAATAATTCAATTTTGATGAATTGTGTGTATACGCTTTTGACATGGGCGTCTTACACATACCCTTCCCACACTCTTTCAAGATGCCCAAATTTGACAAATACAAGGGAAAAACTGATCCTAGAGAGCATGTTAAATTATTCTTCATGGCATGCCAAGAGTTGGATTATAACGATATCTTTCTCTTGCGCCTCTTTCCTAAAAGTCTAGGTGGACAAGATTTGGACCGGTTCTTACACCTTCTAAAGGGATCTATCTCTACCTTCACGTGCCTCTCAGAGAAGTTCATTAAACACTTCTCTTTCAATCTTAACTCTGAAGTCATAATGATGGACTTGTGCAATGCCAAACAATGACAAAACGAGATCTTTGCACAGTTTTTACAATGATGGCTAGGAATCACAAGCTTCTTTCCATGTTCAATCCATGAGAAACATATGTTTAGCATATTCATCCCAAACCTTAATGATGAGTTGTCCTTTCACATGCAGATGCACTACCTCAATAGTTTTGAAGAAGTTATCGAAAAGGGAACTCAAATTGAAAAAGCTCTCATTTCTAAAGGTTTGATCAAGCCTCATTATAAAGACAATGGGCATACTCGTCATAACAATCACCATAACAACAACCCTATCAGTTCTCATGATAAATGTAGGTACATCAACCGCAAATGTGACGTTGTCAATCATGGTGTCACAAATACTCGTAACGTGCACAACTTATAAAAATACTAATTAAAACAGATTAAGTTTAAACCATCTGTCACCATTCCAAAAAAGAAACTTTTCCTCCTACTCATGATTACAACTGAATACAATATACGTCTTTGGGGGGATTTCTTTCAAGCGTCTTAAAATAGCTAATAAGTGCCAATATGGTCACTTACCCTATCACGTAACCCTTCCTTGAAGGAGAACCTAAGCTAGGTTGGTATATACCTAACACATATTGTAATTTTCATCGCATTGATGGTCATCAAACAAACAAATGCAAACAAATTTGTAACTACATCCAAGACCTCATTGACAATGGGGACATAGTGGCAAAAGACCTACCATTTACCAAAACACCCAACAAAAATCTAAATGTGTTTTCTAATCCATTTACTAACCATGATACAAAGGGAAATCTCATGAACATTGTGAATCCTCAAACAAAATCGATTATAAATCCATCATATCATGTATTTTTGACACTACTCCGCGAACCATTGAACGTCAGTTTATACCTCTTAGAGAAAGTTTTTCTAGTGCCTTTCACCAATTAGCAAAGGATAACATGATCGAATATCTAACTACAAGACCCTTTTCTAATGGGGAACCCAATCTTACATTGTACAATGCATCTGAATATTGATAATTGTACACCTCTTTGTCATTATGTTCAAGACTTAATCGATGATAGAACCATTTCTATAGAGCTCGGTCATGAAGCTCTCACATGTGACGACACGTCAACTTCCAAAACTTCAAATGAAGAATTGAACTTTTTCCCCACTTATGTACATATGGACACTCAAAGAGATCATGACAAAGGTTAAGTATCTATCACTTCAAACCAATCCATTTCTTCTATAGATTTTCTTCATTTTGTCCAAACAAACATTGAACCTATTTTGAAAAACAACCTTCTAACATCAAATGAGAGCTTGAACTTGCTTCAAGACTCCCTTTCAACCTTTGATATAAATGTAGACAATACAGAAGATGGACCATCATCAAACACCATTGAGATTGATTATATTATTCCACTTCTGGCTCCTACGCCTAACATATCTAATCTTGTTGTCAAAACACAACCACAACAAGCTTGGACACTTGCAACAATGCAGTCTTCTGTGTCCATTATATATCACGCTATCAATCTTGCAGGCATCTCATCAACGATGCTTCCTACCTGTCAAGACATATACATGTGTACACTTTATGAGCTACGTATACCTAGGAATATTCTTATGCAACATTTTTACACTTTAATTGTGAATCTATCGTCAAATCAACTAACTCACAACCTAGAAGGAGAAACATTGAATATCTCTTTCCAGTGACATCTAAGGAACGCTGGATGTACATCTAGATATAAATCCTTCTCTCCTTGCACTCTTCCATTTACAGATGAATATGAGTCTCAAAATATTCTCCACCTCGACAATCTTCCTCTAAAATTACATAGGTCTTTTGATTTCATCCAAGACTTATCTAATCACACATTCGTTTACTTGGATCTCATTTACCCAAGTCTCGTACTTCAAGACTCATTGAATCCTTTGATTCACTCCTTTGCCTTGGATTTCATCCATCCAAGTCTCATACTTCAGGACTTATCGAATCCTTTGATTTACTCCTTTGACTTAGACCTTATCCACCTAAGTCTCGTAAATCAAGACTTGTCAAATATTCAGATTTCCTCCTTTGATTTGGACCTTGTCTTCCCAAGTATCGTATTTCAGGACCTATTGAATCTTTAGATTCCCTCTCTTGACTTCGATTTTGTCAGCCCAAGTCTCCCTTTTTAGTACCATTCAAATTTAACAAACATGAACCTCTTTCTTGTTGAGTCCATCTCAAATCCTCATCCTTGAACATTCATAAAACTTAAAAAGCATAAATAGAGAATAAAATTGTTGATGTGTAATCACATCACCCTTGAATGTCTGCAACTTGATGTGTTGAAACTCTCACCGTGATTGCATAACATGGAGATTTTCCCAAAGTGCGGGACTTTGCAATTGGGAAAGCTCTTTGGATGAAGGTCATTTCCTATTGCTCTGTTTAGAAGCACATATTCAAATTATAGAGGATCTACTCTAAAATCTACCCTAACTTGCCAAGGAGACATGGTTAAGAAGATGCAAGAAAATAAACCTAAACTAACAAAGGTGATGTACCAAAGGAATGTTGAACAGTTGCTTTACCTTTAAACACAAACCATGAAATGTAATACGACCACCATACACAGATAACCAAGATTGCAGTGAGAGATCAGAGAGATGCAATTAACACAAGAGAGGGTTGAAAATCATCCACATACATGTATTATTACTCCACAAATTTGATACAGTACACTACAATGGCCAAGAGGCAAGATTTGTATTACTGTTTTGATGGGAGGTTTTAGCTCCACAAATCCAATTACAGACAAGAGAAGAAGGGAGGGTGTAAAGCCAAGTTGTCCAACCTTTAGAAAAATACCCCTCCTTACAATATATAGGAAGAATGAGAGACGAAGATAGAAGAATTTTGGAATCCATTCTTTAACCACCCAAAAATGCATTGAATTCTACTACAACAATGATGGGTTCCTTGACAAAATCCATGACTCCATGTATTGTTCCTTGTTGGGCAAGAAAGGAAGCCCATACCTCATTACTGTGGTAGGTGAGTAGCCTGACACCCTAAAAAATGGCGGACTATATTTCTTAATTTTGAATAAATTAGTCTCACTTATTTTAAGATATCCAATCATAATTACGTATCAGAAGCCAAGAGCTTTCCAAAAAGTCCTTTCTTGTGCAAATCCAAGCTCTCAGTCAAAATTTATGGCCATCTGAAGGTCAAGGTGTCATTCCCTCTTTCCCAACACTACCTCTTTCCCGTAGACCAGCTTGTAAGGGGAATTACCTATTGACCTCTTTGGTTTGATCCTGTCAGCCCATAATGTTGATTTTAGATTTCTATGCCATGTCCTTTGGTTATCATCCAGAGTCCTTTAGTGATTCTTAGCAAATTCTTGTTTGTGGACTCTGCCTGCTCATTACCCTATGGTTAATAGTTTGAAGAGGTGCTTAAGTAGATCCCATTCTTGACAGCCCATTCTATGATCTTGGAACCTAGGAGTGCCAATGCATTGTCTGATATGATAGTGGCCGGTACACCAAATCTTGTCACTATTCCTTCATAGAAGTCTAGTATGCTAGACTCGATTGCTTCCTTGAGTGCTACCACCTTGGTCCACTTAGTGAAATAGTCTGTTGCGTTGAGAATCCACTTGTGGCCTTGGCTTGAGTTTGGATTAATGACCCTAATGAAGTCCAATCCCCATTGCATGAATGGCTGGTCAACTGAAACTGGGTGCAATGGAAGTGCTGCTAGTCTTTCTTTGCCTATGAAGAATGCACATTTTTTATACTTCTTGATCCATGTGTAGCAGTCACCGAACATTGTGAGCCAATAATAACCCACCTTCATTATTTTGAGAGTTGTTACCCGCGGGGAAATTTTTCCTCCGACCCTTCCATCGTGAAACTCTTGTAACAATCTCTCAATTTGATCCGTTCCAATACATCTCAGTAGAACACCATTGATGTCTTTTTTGAACAAAGCACCATGAACAAGCACATATGGAATGGCTTGTAATCTAAAGTATCTCCTCTTTGCTTTGCTCATTCCTAGAGGGCATAATCCTATTTGTAGGAAGTGTATCATATTTTGAGTCTAATAAGGGATAGACACATTATCATTTGCTTTATCTTAACCATTTTGTAGTACCAAAACAAATCCATTTTCATTACTTACATCAACTTGTTGACTCAAGGCTAGTTGTTCACATAGTCCCTTTCCACAGACCAGCTTAGTGAATTTAATTTTGATGTCATATTCCATGACACGAGTGATCCATCCTGCACTTTTCTCATTCAGATCTTTATTCAGAAGGAAGTCCTTGACTCTCGCATGAGAGACAAGTAGTTGGATCTTGTTGTTTGAGACTAGATGTTTGAATTTCTTTAAACTCCTTATCACTGAAAGGACATGCTTTTCAATGAAAGAGTATCTCACTTCATAGTCCTCTCAACTTTGACTGAAGAAGGAAACCGACTGTTCAGAACACTCTTTTTTCTGTTGCACTAGGATTGTAGAAATCATGTCCCCACCACTAAAGGCATAGAGCATGAAATCCTTGGAGAAGTCTGGATTGACAAGAGTTACAACTTGGGATATAGCCTCAAAACTGGCCTTGCCCTCAGCTGTCCACCTAAATGTCATACTCTTCTTCAACATCAGTGTTATTGGCTTCACAAGAGCAATAAAGTTTGGTACAAATATGTAGACAAAATTGCTTCTTCCTAGAAAACTCCGAAGAGCCTTCTTATGACTTGGCAAGGGCAATGCTTGAATTGCTTTGACTCTTTCTAGGTCAATCATCAATCCTTCCCTTGACACAATATGGCCTAGGAACTTGCCTTCATGAGCCAGGAATCTACATTTTTTGGGACTCAGTGATACCCCAAATCTCCTACATCTTCGAAATACCTGTCTCAGATGAAAGAGGTGATCTTCTACGTTCTTGGAGAACACAGTGATATCATGAAGATATATTAGTACTATTTTGTTTATCAACCCCTTGAATTCCATGTCCATTTCCATTTGGAAGGTGGCTCCGACATTAGACAATCAAAATGACATCTTCCTGTAGGCGTAGGTGCCCCACTTAGTAGTGAAATCCGTCTTGAACTGATCACCTTCTTTCACCACTATTTGATTATACCCCGAGTAGCCATATAGGAGAGAGAATCTTTTTGATCCAACTACTACCTATAAGATTTGTTCCATTGAAGGAAGTGGGTACTGGTCTTTGAGAGATGCCCTATTCAAGTCTTGAAAGTCCACACAAACCTACTTTCTCCATTCTTCTTTATGACCGGGACCAAGTTGGCAACCTAGCTTGAATGCTTGATTGGAAATATAATGCTTGCCTCTATTAGCTTGTTTAGCTCTTTCTTCATTAGAGGCTCAATGTGAGGGTTGACTGGTCTTTGCTTTTGCCTGATCAGCTTAGCATCTGGGTCTAGTTCAATTGTATGTTGTGCCAACTTCAGATTGAATCCTCTAAAGTCTTCATAGCTCTAGGTGAAGACATGCAGAAACTCTTGGCAAAGCTGTGCGAACTCATATTTTTCTTGTTCAGTGGCCACTTTTTCGATTTGGAGTGTCTTGCCCTCTCCAATCAAAATTGGCTCTTAATCTTCCCCCTTGACATGTATGTTAGCCTTCTCTTTATGAAACTGGTCATTAGGATTCAAGATAGACTCCAATGTTACTAAACCTTTGGGAAGCTTGTTGGTCCACAACTACACTACTTGATCCCCGTATTGCTTCTCTAAGCTGTCTTGATTCCTAGCTAAGAATTCAGCCTCTTCTTGCAAGAAATTAACGATCTATTGATCATTCTCAAACACCTGACAGCTTGTGTTATTGTCTGGCACTTCCGACCTTACAATCACATAGGTATGTGGCTGTGTTTTGTCTCTTTTGATACTGTCAACCACATAAAAAGTTGTTCCAACTGCTGCAAGCCTATATGTAGCTTCATTCTTCTTCATGGGTATGGACACAATGTTGAAAGCTTTGAAATCCTCAATTAGGTCCCATACCCTACTTTTGTAGCTTTTGAGCAGGTCATTCTTTGTAGCATGTTGTCCCCTGACTTGGTTCACAATTAGCTCACTATCCTCAAACACCTGCAAATCCTTTATGCCTCTTTTTTTGGCCCAATGAAGTCCATGAATCAAAGCCTGATATTCAGTTGTGTTATTTGAACATGCAAACTACAATATGAAAGTTGAATAATACTTGATGTTCTGTGGTGAAACCAACATTGCACTTCCTCCAGCACCTTATTTACTTCTTGAACCATCAAAAAATAGTTGCCAAACTTTGTTGTCATCCTTATTTTATGGCCTGGTGATGTTAGGAATAGGTGAATTTTCTTTGTGTACACAATATACACCCAATTCAAATTCTTCCATTTCCTTGTATGGGTCATATTGGTGCTCGATTTGATCATGCCCTAGTTTTCCCTCGAATTTCTTCAGTTTGTGGGCTCTGTCATATTTTCTATTTCCCCAAATGGATGCGTGAAAGGTTTTCTTCATTTGTATGTTGTTGAAGATCCTTCTCCATGGTCGTGGATCACATTTGGGCCTTGTATCATTTCCAAATTCTGTCCTTAAATAAAAATTAAATTATGGGTGCAAATTGTGATTTCCCTGCATTTTATGGTTTAATAGGCGTGTTTTTCCTGTCAAATTATATCTTAACATCTTCAGCCATGTGGTCTCTTTTGATTGGATGAGGCATGTTGGGTCTATTTTATAACTTGTAACTTTTTGCTATGTTTGCAAAAATATCAATTTGGCCTCGTGGCCCCTATAGTTTCTGATTGGCTATTCAGAAAATATGAATCGGTAGGGAAAAATTTTTACTTTGACCCCAAAGAAGGACACATGGTAGTTTTTGATGTTACAAGTGGGAAGGCAGGTCAACGGAACATTTTGAAGTTTTTTGCCTCTTTGTATGAGGGAGCAAAGTTATAAAGTAACCCACAACTCTGTTGGGGCACACATCAAAAGTTAGAAGTGAGAAGGCGGGCCGGCAGGGCATTTTGAAACTTTAAGGCCCGCTTCAACTCAAAGCTTTTCCACGTGGAGGGCCGACGTTCATTTGAAATTTACCTTTGGGTCCTACCTTAGCAGCTGCGCCAAGGACACACGTGGAGGCTTCCGCTGGTTCATCTCTATACCTAAACTTTTCAAGAAACTTTCTAAGGCCTGGGACATGTGGAAGGCCTGTGCCTATTTGGGGACCTGCCCCTATACTTTAATTTTGAAAGAGTGCCGAAGGGACACTTGGAGGTTTCCGCTGGATCCTGCCCATACTTAGAATTTTTCAACAGTAGAAGAAACTTTCTCAGACCTAAGGCACGTGGCGCCTTCCGCTGGTCCTTAAACTTTTTCAACAAATTTGCCAGGCTAGGACACGTGGTGAGTCCGCGCTTGTTTAGGGTCTCTTCTTTTGGGCACCATATCAAAAGTGCGCCAAAGAGACACGTGGAGGCTTCAACTGGCTCCTTTTTATACTGAAACTTTTTCAAAGGCCAAAAGGAAATTTTCTTAGGCCCAGGGCACGTAGAGAGCCTGCACTTGTTTGAGGTCCTGCTTCTAAAATTCATCTTTGAAGTTGCACCAAGGAAACACGTGGATGCTTCCGCTGGCTCCTTTTCACGCTTGGCCAACTTGGACTCGCAGCGTAGGTAATGTGGGATAATTCGTGCACAAAAAATCATTTCTAAAAGGCACGAATGCGGACATCCATGTGAGGGCACTCATTTCTCAAGGTGTTTCCTCGAGGGCAAAAACGATTGCTTGTCGTACCCAGCTATACAAAGCCGCCTAAAAATGATTAAAAAGGGGATTTCTCACATGACAGAATAAAAGAATGATTAGAAGGACTACCAAAAATCTATGGCATGGCATCCCAGTCATGGTTAAGGGTCTAAGAAATGTGATCAGTTCATGATTTGTCCACCTAGAAGCTTTGGGTGTGAATTTGTTAAACATCACTTTCTGAGACAAATTGGTAACAAGCAAAGGATTCGTCGAATATTCTTCTTTTTGGGGGAAAAATTTGGGATGAGTGAGCGAGCGAATTGTATAAATGCAGTGAGAATACTCTTATAAATGGTTGGGGGTTGAATTCTTACGAGAAAATTTGATAAAGCCCATCTTCCTAAGATACCATATGAGAAACCTGCTAATCTCTTATGTTTTAGATTTGATCATGTCAAGTTGGTTGCAAGTGTACAACCATTGACAAGCTCTGATTTTGTTCAAGAAACCTTCCCTTACTGATGAATCTAATCAACTTCAAATTAATCTGTGTTAATCTTGGGAAAATTTATGTCTACTTTTATTTCAGAATGTTTTCAAATGGTTTTGATGTTCTTGTTGTAATCTTGTGTTAAAATCTCTCAAAATCACACAGGATCTCGTCCCTATGATAGTTTAGTGGCATTTACAATTTCATTATGAGAAGAGCCTTCATCTTGTGATGAGATAAACAATTTAAAATCACTGTATTGTCATTTTTTTGATAAAGATTGTTTGTAAGCCTTTGAGTGTATCTTACGCATGAGGAACTAGGGGTCTTTAATATTTAATTGAGTCTTTAACTCAAGCCTTCGTGTTGAATTCTCAAAGATTGTGTGAAACCGTGCAAATTTGTAAAATATCCCGAATGTGATACTACTTAAAGTGCACCAAATATATGAAAACTTGTAGCCAAATAAAATTCTGATTATACTGAAAATGTCCAGCTACGATAATGAATGGTATTAAATTGATATCACACCAAATATTTGCCCACAATGAATGAAATGTGAGGGAAGCTTGCAACAGTAACAATAAACACTATGAAAACATTTTTGGTATGATATATGGCATCTTGAAAATTACAAAATGCCCTAGGCGGTTGGAAAACTTCAAAGGTTCGTAACCCTCTAAATACAAGAGCAGTAATAAAGGTATTTGGAAATAACATTAATAGATATAGGCAGTAATAGTTCCACCTTCAGATCTAAAAATGAACGACTGGAAAACTCCCAAATAAAGGCTGCAAGTTACCTTGCTTGGAATGGGGTGGGGAAAATGATGGAGGCACCTTCAACGAGCTGCCATGCCCAGTCCAAATGGTTGTCGTGAATCTGATATGGAGCCCCTATGCATATCTTCCCCAAATGACCCCAAGACCCTCGAGATCCTTCTTTTGAAACCTCTGTTAATGTCTCTACCGCACGACCTCGAAAGCGGATCCAAAATGACAAACTAGGGTAGATATCTCACTACAAAAGAATGCCCTGATAGCTAGGGACGTGTCTCTCACCACCGAAGCTAGGGTCCCTATGGGATTTGACTCCACAAGCTGTAGATGCGCAACAACAACAACTGCATGAGAAGGGTTCAATAAAAATGTATGTGAAAAGTTCCTCTCCTTTCTCTCCCAACTCCTTATATACATTCTAAGGCAAAAGAGCCCCAATAGACCAAGACATGTTTCATTCCACATAGGAGTCAGTAAAATAAAAGTAACTAAAGTTACTTTTTACCGTTTAAGTCGCTAAGGTAAAAAAGTGACCGCCAAATTCCAAACATGACTATTAGTACCATGTGGCCCCTTCTCAGTAGCCCCAGCATCCCCAACCCCTTGGATATGACCATGACTTGGACTCACTTGACCCTTAGGCCTTTGGCATAGGAAAAGGGGACATTACTGTCCTCCCTTCCTGAGAAATGCTTGACCCCAAGTATTAACCTGTCCTGCTGCAGCAGATGACTACCGTGCCGTAAGTTTCTCCACCTCACCTTGCCGTCCACCAAGGATCTGTGTAATCTGAGATAATCACGAAACCATGAAATATAATGATACCCAAACCGTCTCTCCACTGGTACCCACACACCGAAATTTCCAATCGGTCCAATCCATGCTAATGCAAGGCTGTCATCACGAGATCACTCAAGGCCTCTCCAACCAACTCTTGGGTATGAAAGTCCACTTTGAATCCTGTAGAATCCCCCATATCAGCCTGTGAAACAACCTATTTATGCACAAATGGTGCAAACTCTCCTACCTGAACTACACTCGTGTGAGAGCTAGGCTCCTCATACTGTATCTCGATGTGTCCCATGGAGGAAAAGTCCCAAGACTCTAGCAGACAATCAATCGGCAATATCAGATCCATATAGTCCACCTCCTACGCTGAATGTGAACCTATTGAATAACCATGGGTCACTTTCATCTCTCCACTGATTAACACATGGGTGAGGTGCTCACTAGGCATAGAAGTAGAAAAAATCATAAGAGTGTTGTTCCATGTTGATTAAAAAAAACATGGTCCCGTAAGCTCAGACTTGTCATAGTGACAAACCATATATGCATGTATAAAGTTGAGGAAATCCTCCATCAACCTCTATCATATGAACCTCTCAGACATGAGCTTGTAGGTCTCATCGAAGCTCAAGCACCCAGTCATGAAAGAACAAAGCACATGTCACAATATCTCCATCCTCCACCATGAATCTGACACAAGGATCCATCTTCCTTGAGAGAAGATCATCTCATCCTCCAATCTGTAGTTGCCATCCTGTATGCGGCCATCCAAAATCTCACAAGAGTGTCAGTTCTTGGAGTACTCAACAAGAAAATGAGATCTCCAGTCTACCGAAACTTTAGATGACCAACATAATGATAAACTTAGATGATCTAAACCTGTAGTCCCAATATTTGTAATTTTCCCATGTGCAACATTGTTGGTCACACCCACATCCATCATTCTCCACATCGATCCACAATAATTAGACTCCTCACCAAGCCAGAACATCCTCTCCATCCTCTCAGCTATAACCACCCTAGGTGCTCTTGTAGGTAATCCCCTCAAAATCACATTCCTACCCTTGGATTTAAACTTTAGCTCCATTTTCTGAAAGTTAGTCCAAAACTCACCAAGAGAGTGAAGCCACTGCACTCTCAGCACTATGTTGGTCTCTCTCATACCAATGATGTGGAGATCATCGGTAACTGTATAGTTACCCATCATGTTGCTCACTTGGGGAACTCGCCGTGCTCCCCTCATAGACTCTCCATTGGTTATAACCTCATTGAGGACCTCAAAATCCTCTATCTGTAATCCTTGCCTCTCAACCAATGAGGCATTAATATAGTTGTGGGTTGCCCCACCCTCAATGAGTACCCCAACTTGTTGACCCTGCATAACTCCTCTAATCCTAAATGCCTTGTACATCAAAGTACTAGACAATGTGGTTATAATCTCCCAAGGAAAAGTCTCCTCCTCCTGCCCCACATCAGCATTATCCAACGCAACCCTCGGCTCCATCATCCATCTCACGAGTCTTTATCTCTTCACCTCTGTCACCCTTGCTCTCCTCATAAGTCATCATGGTGTGTTCTGTGTCTACAAAAAAAAACCCGTCAAAATAGGAGTCATCAAATATCCCACTTGTTTCATACCTTGTGATGTCACCATAACCCACAAGAGGCTGTGTTCCTTCACAGTTCGACCACTGCAATGGCATGCTTCTTTCTTCACCAATCACATCTTTTGTGATTTGCCCTTGTATACCCTGAAATATGATGTCTTTGTTTTCCTTGAAATTTTTTAGTTTATCCACATGAGGTATGAATGTAAATTTCCCAAAAGATGGAAGCCAATATGTCTAATGAATGATTTCAACTTCAAGTAATCCAAATGTATAATCACATTCAAGTACTTCACATCTCTTAATGACAATAAGGAAATGAGTTACCTTCTTTGTGTAAGACATATCTTTCCATGGACATAACTCATCAATTCCCTGTATGTTGGGAATGCACATGGCTGCTCCCTCATCATACTTTATTCTCTTTCCCCATATTTTCATTTCACCGTAAATGCAAGAGAAAGGGAAATCAATATTAAAACTCATGCATCCATAAAATTTATCATAAGGAACTTCATACCCTTTGTGTACCCATGGATTCTCGTCATGAGAGAAGACAACACATCTGAAATAGCATAATTGGGGCTGCTAATCATACCTTTGCAACTCAAAATTTATGATATAGGGTCAACATCTTCATTCTCCTTTGATTTTTCAACCCATGCATAATCGTTTTCCTTAACATCATGCAACCATTTCATCCCAAAAAAAGCCTTCAACCACAATAAATACACCACATACCTCATGTCCTTTCAATATCATGGGCCCAGGCTGCATTATTTTCTTTGCCAACATATGTTTATTGGCTGAATCAAGAGCAATGTGAATGGAAGATGTGTTTGTTCCATCTAGCATACCTTGAAATGTGGTTATGAAATACTCTTCCTCAATCATCTAAGCATGTAAATGTTGTCCCAAATAATAGAAACATGGCAACAACATAGGAGAACTCAACAAGCTAGGAAGATGGTAACCATTCTCATACCTTAGGATGCTAAAGTCGTGAATGCACCTTGAATTCAACTCTTATTTTTTAATAGAAAAGTGCACCATGATTCTTTGAGCACTTTGAGGACCAAATGCCCCCACTAACCCTTCCAAGGGTTCCACCATATAGCTGGTATAAAAATCAGTCATGGGCTCTATTAATAAAACATTTTCTCCTCTCTTTATGACTGCTGTTATACATAGTCCAGCAGGCTGAAGATGATTAAAAAATATTCTCTTACATTTAGAAATCAGAAAACCAACGCTAGTACCTTGAGAGTTACTCTCCCTTCTTGAACCGGAGTCCCCAATGAAGGAATCATGCTTACCAACACAAGACACATTTGAATTCCTTCTTTTGCTTATGAAATCCGTCACAAAGTTTTCAAAATCAGAATTGATAGTTTTGGATAATTGCCACATATTACCAGGATCCCATAGCTTATAATTCCCATGAGCCCTTGTATCTGTTAAGTGAGCTACAACTTGCCACCATATATCATCCAAAAGATGCTCATATACACATAGTTGGAGTAATGGTCCAACAAACTCCCTTTCAAGGCCATCAATGTCCTTCGTGTGTTTAAGATAGACATATGTTGAGCTGCCCCCAACATTCTTGCTTGAGTGCCTGCTGAAAGTATCTAAAAGCTGATCAAAATTTGCTAGTTTGGAAATTACAGCAGGCTGCAATTTTACACCAGTGTCCATGTGAGGCTCCTCCTCATGTGCTAGCTGTTCCATAGAGTCTTCTTTCATGGGTGTAGGTTTCCTTGCATCATTTTCCCACATCTTTTCCTTGAAATCTTGTTTGTGTTGTCTTGCTTAGGTGGCTATCAATCTAGTAGCTCTAGCTCCACTATTCCATTCTTCACACCATTTTAGAGTTTCCATTACATCCTCTTTGCTTGCATATACAAATTCCTTCTCTTGAGCTGGAATAATTTCTCCAACAAGCAAAGTTTCACTAATGCGATTATTTTTCTCAATGAAAGTCATACCTTTTTCTCTAGAAGCTTCTTCTTCTTCAAGTGAGTTCCTTTGTAACTCAGGTACCGACATATGATGATCTTGTTTAAGCTTGCTACCAATCTTCATTATGTAATAATTTGGAAATGGCATATTATCTCTGAAATCCTTACTCAAAGGTTGATATTTCCTCCAACAAGAATCCTCATCAAACACCTCTATTGGCCGCCCTTTATCACTGTTCTCACCATGTTTCTTATTGTCCCTAGATCTGTTTTGATTCACATTCTGAGTGAGCTGACTCAAATAAAGGTTAGTGGCTTCTTGTTATTTCACCATGTTGGTGAACATTTCCTTCATAAACCACACATTGAGATCTTTCCAAACTTCCATATTTAACCCACATAGGCTGGAGGAACAAAAAATCTAATACCACTGAAATATCCCCAATGGGATACCACTTAAAAATGCACACAATATTGAAAAATATGCAACCATATAAAATACTGATTTTTGAAGAAAATGACCCGCTAGGACAACAGATGATATTAAATTGATATCACACAAATATTTACCCACAGTGCATGAAATGTGTGGGAAACTTGCTACAATAATAATAAACACTATGAAAACATTTTTGGTATAATATATGGCTGCCTGGAAAATAACAAAATGCCCTAGGCAGCCGAAAAACTTTAGAGGTTCGTAACCCTCTAAATACAAGAGCAGTAATAAGGGTCTTTGGAAATAACATTAACAGATATAGGCAATAATAGTTTCCACCTTCAGATCTGAAAACAACCAACTGGAAAACCCCTAAATAAAGGCTGCAAGTTGCCTTTCTTGGAATGGGGTCGGGAAAATGATGGAGGCACCTTCAACGAGCTGCCACGCCCAGCTTAAATGGCTACTGTGAATCTGATCTGGAGCCCCTCTGCTTATCTTCCCCAAATGCCCCCAAGACCCTCGAGATCCTTCCTCTGAAACCTCTGTTAATGTCTCTATTACATGAACTTGAAAGCGGATCCAAAATGACAGACTAGGGTAGATCTCTCACTACCGAAGAATGCCCTACTAGCTAGGGACGGGTCTCTCACCACCAAAGCTAGGGTCCCTGTGGGATTTGACTCCACAAGCTGTAGATGTGCAACAACAGTAGCTACACAAGAAGGGGTCAATAAAAATGTATGCAAAAAGTTCCACTCCTTTATCTCCTAGCTCCTTATATACATTCTAAGGCAAAAGAGCCCTAATAGACCAAGACGTGTTTCATTCCACTGAGGGGTCAATAAAATAAAAGTAACCAAAGTTACTTTTTCCTGTTTAAGCCACCAAGGTCCAAAGTGACCCCCGAACACCAAACATGACTATTAGTACCATGCGGCCCCTTCTCAGTATCCCTCAACGTCCACCGCCCCTTGGATATGACCCACCAAAAATTATTTAAAAACAATGAATCCTACCTAAACTACCCCTGTTTGCCCTGTATGTCCACAAATGAATGAATTTTACTACCAAAATATGCAGAAGCAATCAGGATTCCATAATATCTTTAGCAACCTTAAACTTGTTTAGAAAATATCACCATTCTTTAGAAGTGACAACTCGTGAGAGTTAAATTGTGGTGCATTAATCACCCATATGGTAATCCATCCCTAACTACAAACGAAATGTAAGAGAAGTTCCCAAAAAGAAAGAGGAGGTGTAATGCCCACAAATTTTGACACACAATTACAACAACAATAAAACCAGATTTTTTTTTTGACTTACATTTTTGAATACATGACACCACATGGGATTAATTAGGATAACTCAACATCACACAATACATTAGTAAAAACGTGCATCCACATGTACCACAAGATGAGAGGTGAATGGCTTCACAAGGAAGGATGACACACATAACCAAGCCTATCTAAGAGGCTTACATAGGGGAGAGGTCATCATTGTAACTACCCCTTATTCCTCCAAGAAGGTATTTTTGCAAGCCTCTAGTTCCTCCAAAGTACACACACCACATCAACTACCTCCTTATCCCTCCATTATTATAAACTCTTATACCTCCACTAAGACTAGACCCAAATCCCCTTGTTTCCTCCTAAATAACAGACACATTTCACTTATACCTCCCTTCACTAGTTACACCTTATTCCTATAATAAAAAATGATGAAACCTCACCCCAACAAGAATATAACACATCCACATAAATCACATGATAAAAATAACAACTACATTCCCCAATAACAAGGTCATACAATGATCACATTTCCCAAATGAAAATGACAAAAATGATGCAACCACAATACAAATGATGACTAGGCACCTCCCACGTCACAAAACTTCCATGGTTCTTAATTATTACAACATGTTTCAATAATTAAACTTACGAGTTTTAAGGGCACTTAACATGTGATCATACATTCTCATTTATATTTGTATACTAAATTTCCACTACATAATTTAACATTGACCTTAAGATGGGTTCATTTAATTTGGTTTGTGTACCTTATTGTAATTAATTGTATAACTCATTTGTTAATAGGGACATTTGTATACACACGAGGGTACTAGTTATTTTATCTATAATTCATTTCTAAAGGGCATGTTTATTTAGTTTAGCATCATACATTCATTAAACAATAGGAACTATTGTGAAAACAAGAGGGGAAAAGTATATTGTTTAATGGTCTAAGGCTCACGATCCTCTCTTTTTATTTACAATTTATTAATTGAGTAGGTTCATTTTAACGTTTACACAACATGAATTTCTTTTCTCACAAAATAGATACCTAAACTAAGTTACAAGAAGATCTAATTTCACTTTTCCCTTAGAATATCATCTCATGATTACATTGTCAAGACCAAACATAACTTATAATTTTGTTATTTTCTACAATTAACTCTTAATATCGTGTTATAGAAAACCATGCTGATAACTAAAATAGGGAAAGAAATCTGTCCATGACACAAATCCTCAAAAATTCCTATCGAGAATAGCTACGAACTTTGTCATCCTTCGTTACTCACTTTTTGGTTCAAGAGGGTTTGCATTGAAATTTAAATCAAATTCTCAAGAGGTATCAACCTAAGGAGAAATAAACACCTTGTTACATGCACAAAAACCAATCCTAAGGGGAAGGCCACAAAATTAAGATATTTTTAATGCTTATCATTCCTATCAGATGGGATTGCGATAATGTTGCTAAGCGTGCATTGCATAAAGATAACTTGCATTTGAGTTCTTGTTTCCCTTAAGCTAGGGGCGCCATCGAGTGTAATGATTTAGGTTCACCTTAAAGTTTTAGTTTTCTATGTTATGAAGGATCAAATGAGAAGTGTGGACATACAAGGGTTTTATACTAATGTTGATTGTTTTATTTATATTTCTTTCCTATAATTTCAAGGTAAATAGCACAACACACCAAAGATTTAATCATTATTTTTTTTTTACTAAAATGCACTAGAAAAGGTCAAATTCAAATTCCGTTAACATAAATATCCAACATTTTTTTACAATACATAATTTTGAATAAAAATGACACCCATGATTAAATGCACATTTCCCAAACACCCCTAAATGCTAGCCACTCATACTTATTGCAAAATTTCAATAATAAACATATAAATATATCACAAAATGTTGATTTAGCCTCTACAATTTCATTGTCCCAAATAACATGCTAATATGAGATTCTCAGTAACACTTTACTTCCTCCATGTCTCAGTACCTACAACCACCACATGGCTAGCACAAATACTGGCATGACATCCAACTAAATCTAACATAATTAACATTTTTTAGTTTTTCATTTACATAATCAGAATACTTCACACAAAAATAGAGAGGATTAGAGATACATAATAATTTCATTTCACATCATTTCTTAACTAAGGGAGGAGTGAGAGAAGTAGATAGAGAAGGGACAGTGGAAAGAGAAAAAACTATTTCTCCAAAACTCAAATTTTTCAAAAAAAGACACAAAATAGAGTTTCATACAATTATTTATAAGTTTCGATGAGTTTTCTCGTCACTTCATTAACTTGACTAGGGTCCTATGGCTTGCTTTTGAATTTTCCTACTAGTTGCGAAAACGTTAAATTTTATCTCGGAGGCTAAGGAACCACGTTCGAAAAATAACTTCTAACAGGCGAGCACATAACGGGGAAATTCCTACATGCTCTCCTATATATCGAGAATTCATAGAAGTTGAAGGAACTTAGGAATGACGAATGGTTTGCAATTGGTGACTAGTTTTACGGAGCCACCGGTCGTAGTTGAAATAGTTTGACATGATCAAACAATGACCAGAGGCCTATAAAACCTGTTTGTGAAAATAGCTAGTGATGTGTTTTTCCCTAAGATGAGGGCTCCAAGCAATTTTCAAGTAAAAATATAATAGGATTACAAAGGTGGGTAACCATTTCTTTGCTCAAGGGCCAAACAAAAAGCCAAATTTAAACTTGAAGTAGCTACCTGATGCTGCAAACATAGTCATTAGGGATTCTAGAGCAGTGGAAAAAAGAGTACAAACGGTCAATTGAGGTTGATCCAATGCTTGATGTGACACCCCACATAACAAGGAACACAAAAAAATTTACATCTCTTTTATGTGGTTCATGAGGGTGTTTTGTGAGTCTTCAAAAATTGGGATTTAATAACTTTTACCAAGGGACGTTAGCTAGGTTTAAAGGTGAACTCAAACTCAACTCGTCAATTAGAGGGGTTGAAACTATTCAGTTTGATTTAGAAGTTTCCAAAACATCTCAGAAGAGGGTTTAAGATTATGGTTGGTAACCTAAGGGTAGTTCGGATATGCATAAGTCATGAGGTGAAGTTTTATTGTTTTACACTTCGAGTTCATTAAAAATTACCAAATGCATAATAAATCAAGGGTTTATATATTTTATTTTGTTGCAAATAAAGAACTAAAAGTTAGAAGATAATGAAATATAAAGGTAGTAATAGCATTCCTGAGGGAAAGTGAATTGGTAATGTGGATCTTAAGCAAGTAACATGCGCATAGGAAACAAGGATGTGAAGAAGGTTGTCGAGAACTGCAAAGGACCAACTCATCTCACCAAAAGAATAAGATCCATGTGTCAAAGATGAGTAAGAAGGATTGAGTTCTTATTTCATTGCTAACACCATTGCTTTGTCAACAAGGAACACTAAAGGATGAGCCAAAACATTCAAACCACAATTCCCACCATGTATAGCCACCAATATCAGTTACTTGAGAGTTTCTATGGCATTTTCAACAAACCCATATTTCACATAACCTCTGCATTACAGTTTAAAGGCCATATGTTTGTGAGGAAATTTATTTTAACAAGACCACCTTGTTCTGGTAATGTAATAAGGCCACATCTAATGAGGTGTTTTTTCTCCAAAAACTTAACACCAAGCTCCCACATTTTATTCAGGCATGCAGATTTCTATCCCATGAGGATGCATTTCTTTCGAGCATTAAGTAAAACAGATAACAGACCTGCATATCCTAAATTTAACGCATTCCTTGAGATCACATTCCTTTAGTGCCTTTTGATAAACAATATATTTTATGGAATATCTCCCTACCCGCACATTTGAAACTACAACATATGACATATTTCCCCCAACCTTTAATGGTTACGTGGCACACAAATTATCTTATAACTCCATTGATTTGACATACAGTTTGCAGTTTGTTTAAGATCCCACATTTTCATAGATGTTTGATAGGAGGACTAAGTTTCAACATCATATTAATTAGCCAAATTAAAGTAAGAGATTATTAGAATTACATTTTCTCTAAAATTCTTATATGTTCTTCAATTACCAAGCAAACATATTCACACATCAGCCCTAGGTTAAATTGGTAGGTTGATGAAAGGATTTAGAGTTTCCTCATGATGGATGTCGTGGCCAAGAATGTCATCCACACACACCAAATGATTAATATAATGATGGTTTCTATTAGATGTTCTCATTCCATTGAAGTATTACGAACCTCAACCATTGAACCTGTGTATTAACATGTAAATAAAAAATGAAGCAAAATCAATACAACTAGAAATTACACCCAAATGAAGCACCTCCTAATCCTCAATCTTCTTCTTCCTCCGCATACAACAAAAAAACCAGTGGTAGAAAGTAGTTTTATTTTAGAGACATTTGAAACCACTTAAGATACAGAAATAGATCCAGATCAATCGTTTTGTATATAGTAAAATGAGGAGATAAAACGGTTACAAATTTATCTCTATGTGCAGGGTTGATTCAACCCATAATTGTCCTAATTTTAGGATGACTATTAGTAAAGCCCAATTTAGCACTAAACCCCCTCCTGTAACATCCCATTTATTTATTTATGAGAGTGTAGAACCTTGCACTCACTACAACCATCCAATTACTGATAAATTTGCAACATTAACTCGGGTTTTAGTGTGGTTAACACCTTTGGGGCTCAATAAAGTGTTTGTTTTATTATAAAAGGAAGTGACAGGTCATAAAGGCTATATGGGATGAGTCACTATCCTAATTCTTGTTGATGGATGGATTTACCTTGTCAACAGAATAAATAAGTCCTACCACATATACTTCTCCTCCACACCTCCACTGCCCTTACACCGACCACCATCAAATTCCCACCAAACACATTTAACCCAATTTTATAAACGTCTAAGCCTTAATTTTATCATATAAATAAAATTATATTAAGTTATTATCTTTTATTATTATTAATTTTTCATTTCATTAATATTTATTATTATTTTTTTAAATTTCATTTTTTATTTTAACTTGTCATTATCATTATAAAAAATGATTAATCTATGGATTGTAAATAGACTCTCTCTTGATCCTAAATCATGTGTTAAGCAATACGTTTGCAAATATTTGGTTATTATTATTGTTATAATATCTTTTTCATTTTGAATCCAACACAATCATGGTTGGGTCAATTCACAAGCATCTTAAACACATGATACTTAGATGTGATCTTTTTTTAATGGTGTTCATTACCTGAGGTCCACACAAGCGAGATGACATCCAAGAAGAAAATGGTGCCAAATGAGGCATTCAACCCCATATATCATGTGACAACATTTTCATAGTGAGGCCCAACATTACAACATCATCCCTAGAATATTGGAATTTGTTTATGATAAGATTCGTGATTCTTGAGAAAGAGATACTTATTTCACATGGACATGCCATTTTTAGAAGGAGTTTGATCTCATGTACATTAATTGGTAAGAGTAACTCACCAAACTATTATTCACGACACGACATAAAGATTTGATTGGATAATTTACACAATACATCTGTAATGGTACCATTAGTGATCTCGACAAAATTAGAATGGGCTTGTCAACCAAACAAGGCAGAATAGGGGACTACATTTCCCTCCCCTTATAAGAGCATCATCCTCGATGCGATACAATGCAAAGGTTAAAAGAGGTACTCATTAGAAAAGAGGAAACAATCAACGAATCATGTCACTAGTAGAAATATACTTGTTGCTAAAGCGCGAACACAAGGAAGAAGGAAAGTTTTGACAATTTCTTAATGTTCTATGAAGATTGGCAGTTCTCTTCAACTTTATTACTTAGTTTTTTAATTTACAATATTTCTTAATATCAAGATCTTAATATTCATTGTTTAGAATTTCAATTAACTTATATTCGTGGGTTCCCAACAGTAAATGACATCAGATGCCACACAAAAATAAAATGCAACACTAATGAACCATGAGACATATTGTTACACACTTTCATGGTTGTAACTGAGCACAAGATAACCAACCCAGCTATGTGAAGAAAACACACAATCCACATAACAAAGTACTCGACACACATATGCCCCCAACATAATAGTGCTCATAATACAACATGGAATTCCAATCATTACACATACACATGTTTCACGCAACTCAAAATCCTAGTTATAACTACACAGTGTCAAGATGGAATCAACATCCTACCATCAATGAGGAACATCAATCCTCAACATCAAAAAACATAACTAAACTCACATGAGTACACATAAATCATAATACCAACTCCACATGCCTCATAATATCCATAAGCATCCCAAAAAAACTCCATATACCTCCTAAATAACAAAGTGAAGATAAATTTTCCTTTTGGCTCCACCAAAGAGGTCATTTACCCTATGGCCCTAGGCACATAGAGTCCAGACACCTCTAACCCAAGTGACATAATAACCCGTGGTTTAACAACCCTCTAGTTATCTATAACTCCTTGGGGAGTACCCCTGTAAAACAAAGCAGGCCCATAGGTACCACCAATCCTTGGTGAACCCCTGTCCCTAATACAACACATAAAAATATTCGAACCAACATGCTGAATGACTAGTAAATTGCCAAGTGACATAAAATTCAATCATCTTGGGATAAGCGAGAAGATAAATTTGAAACTCAAGGAAGAATTTCAGCTCAAATTAAACTTTCAATAAAAAATGACTAACTAGCCACAGTTAGTGTGAAAATTGTCATGTTAGTACAACAATCAAATATAATGCCAAAAATTACAACAATAACTCAACCAAAAGTTAAAAACAATAACTTGTTGGTTCCAGAAAAGGAAGAAAAAAGAAAATTCAAATTTACAAATAAAATATGTATAGATAAATATCACATCACAATCACTATGTGGCCTTATATGGCCACCAAAGGGATACTCATCAAGTTGTTAGCACTCGGATATCGAGCCTCATCTCATAAAATATATAACAAAAGAAACATCACAAGTACCTCCAATCTTGTCTGACATCAAGTGTGACTCAAAATATATATAATAACTGCCATAATCTCTGTCTGAATCATCCCTCCATATTCCTTCAAGGATCAAGATAGTCATAACCACACATAGGTCATTTATACGAAAACCATATAGGGAGAGAGAAAAGGGTACATGTTGTCATCTGCTGTGCCTAAGGTGTTCACGAAACACAATATACATGGTTTCTGTTGGGAAAGTGCCATGCATGCCAAATTAACAAAAGTGGGTTTTCAGTCTATGTAAGACTCCAATTCCTATCTTGTTTTCAGCTGAAGTGAGTGGTAAATGGTAGATTGCTACACATAGGTCATTTATACAAAAAACCATGTAGGGAGAGAGAAAAAAGTACAAGTCACCATCTATTGAAACTAAGGTGTTTAAAAAACACAATATACATGGTGCCCATTGGGAAAGTGTCATGCATACCAAACAAATACAAGTTAGTTTTTCAGTCTATGTAAGAATTCATTTCTTATCTCATAATCAGATTGAGTGAGTGGTCAACGATAGTCATTTCCTCACTCCACACATACACTTTTACCAATTTCTTCCATTAAGGTCAGTTAGTGTAAGGTTCACAACATAACACATAACTACATTACTAACACAATGGTGACTCACGCACATTAATCGTAACCTCTTACACATGGCATATTTATAGGGTATAACATAACATTACTTCCACGGTTTACAATAAATCAATTTTCCACATGTAGACACAAAATCAAGCACTTGGGTACATTTCTAAGTCCTAAAAGTATACTTGCATTTACATGATTCCTAAGCAAGAAAACTAGTGGTTGACAACTATCTTTGGCCTCTTTGTTGTGTTTATTATTTTCTCTTTGGTCTTACACACCCTATAGCCCATTCATAACTTTACTGATTTATCTTCTATGACTTCAGACACTAGTGCCTAGCCAGGATAAAAGTGCCTAAGCGCCCCTGTCTCCTTTAGGTGCCCCTAATCATTTCTCACCTTACTCGCTTCTTTTGGGTGTATTTTATCTTTTGGGCATATTTTTCACATACAAGTCAGCCTTATAGTTGATAATTACAAAATTCAAACAAGGGAATCATATAAATACATTTTTATTTTTTCAAAATAAAGCTCTAAGCATTATTACTATCACCTAAGTTTGCATTCAAAGGAATTCAAATCAATCAAAGGAATCCATCTAACATCCATTCAAGGGACAAGGGACTACATTGCTTGCATACACTACATATGAAGGGGGAGTTCATTTTATTCCATACACACATTTACATCTTTTAGCAAATATAGCTCGCTATCAAGTGCAACTTCTACTCGGGCATCCTAGGGAAAAATCCTCACACACTCACTAGAAATACATGGAGTCTGAGATGTAGTGCAACGTTCAGTTATAAGATAACTCTATCATGTGACCGTTGGGGTTAGTCCGAATCCCCATATTGCATCTTTATTTTTTGGATTTGATGCGGTATTGTGGGTTTTCTAGATGAATCTTTATTTTGTAGGTTACAGGTACCTCGATGATCATATTGTGACATACAAGTAATCAAAAAGAGCTACTTGCGATACTTATGTGACATAGTAAAAACTAGTTTCTGACCATTTTGTAGTCACGGGAGCCCAATAGAAAACTCTGGTGCCTATGTGCCCATGACCCGGTCCAGGTGCCCATGTCGAGCCTATTTCGTGACCTAAAGAATTTAATTTGAGAATTGATGACACATATGTTTTCCTATTCAACACTTTTCCCAGCTCAGACCAGTCTCAGACAATGCATAAATTAGATAAGTCCATTCCTCTCTTTATTACAATTAGGGTTTCTTATTTTATTAGCTAATTACTTGTGTCAAATATATATTTTAGCATTTATTATCATACGCTACTATGTAATTAGGGTTTTACAAAAGATTATTTTTGTTAAATCATTTGGTAAAACCCGACATGAATCATTTGGCCTTTTGTTTGTGTTTCTTATTTTCTGTTTGGCCTTTTACACTATCCGCAAATTTTATTTACATTAATTTCTATTGTATGTTATTGTTTGCGGGCTATGTCCTTTGTCTTGTATGCACACTATATTCTTTTGGTCACTTCGGCCATGATTTTATTGTGACATTGTGAGTGATGTCCCATGTCTGAAACCCATTTTTTTGCAATCTATCTTGTAATCACATTTTCTTGTTACACTATTTTTCTATGACATGTTTCTTTTGCTACTAACACATCTATCTAGCCACTATTTTTCATGTGCCTTGGTTTCTACCATGCACATCCCCTCCCCCTGCAGGGATAAAGTTTCAGTTCAACATCAGGTCCTCTCTTTAGCTTGCATTCTCGTATCGACATTACACATGCCCCAAACGAGGGGGGAATACATTGGGTGAACAAATCAAACCATACAATATCTCAGAGCTACAATATGGACCTGTATAGTATAGAAAAAATAGTCATAGAATGGCCCAGAATATGACTTGGGTCCTCATCACAACACAAACACCAGCACCCAACATTAGACAACATCGCCTGGGTGCCCATGTCCTCCCTTGTGCACCTATGTCATAGGGGCACATATATACTTTTTCTTAGATCAACACAATCCACATAAGTCTTCAGAGTAGTTTTTACAATACATTTGACTTAAGTCTTTAGAGCAGTTTTGAGAAAAATACATAATTAATTCAGAAATACTTGAAAAAAATCAGGGACATACCATCTACAGTGGTGCTCATTCAGGAAGTAGTCATGGAAGGAGAGTAATACTAGACCTCTCTTCGCAACACTCTGATGTCGTGTTGTGAGATTGCCCAAAAAAATCATCCTCAACATGAGATCACCCAAAAAACTCACACTTGGCATGAGATCACCCAAAAAAAACTCTCTTGGCATGAGATCTCCCAAACAACTCACTCTACATAACAATCCATGACAATTTTTCCATCCTTTACACTCTTTTACATTAGGTGTACACTTTCCTTTATACACTTCTACATACTTTTACATACTTATGCACATTTTTCTCTCATTTATCATATATGAGACTTTGACTACATTCTTGCTTTTCTTTCGCAGGTCCGTCCTTACAAGATGAAAAAACTACAAACACAACAATAGGTACAATGTAACACATATGGTTCACCCCTAGGGTCACTTTCCTTTTCTAGTTTCCATGCCTCACTTTCCATCATTCCCTTCTTCACTTGTCCACTTGGCACACATTTCGCCACACACTCTACATGGTTATCAGGTATGTATCTCTTATCTACTTTATGTTAGCAAGTATTCACTCAACAACATAAAGTGAGGGTAGATGTAAACAAAAAATCATGCACTAGGCTATATTTCTAGGTCCTAAAAACATACTTTCTTTTACATGATTCATAAGCAAGAGAACTAGTGGTTAACAACTATCTTTGGCCTATTTGCTTTGTTTCTTGTTTTCTCTTTGGTCTTACACACCCTACAAACCAATCAAAATTTTACTAATTTATCTTCTATGACTTCAACCACTAGCGCCCAACCATGACAGAAGTGCACAAGCACCCCTGTCCCCTTTGGGAACCACTGAAACTTTCTCACCTTACTCGCTTCTTTTTGGTATCTTTTATCTTTTGAGCTTATTTTTCACTTATGGGCCAGCCTTTAAGTTGTCAATTACAAATTTCAAATAAGGGATTTATGTAAATACATAGTTATGTTTTCAAAAAAAAGCACCAAACTCTAAGTATTATTACTATTACCTAAGCTTGTATCTAAAGGAATTTAAAGAAATCAAAGGCATCCATCTCGCATCCATTCAAGGGATAAGGGACTAAATTTTCTCCATACACTGCATAGGAAGGGGAAGTTCATTATATTCCATACACACATTTGCATCTTTTAGAAAATATAGCCCACTATCAAGTGTAACTTGTACTAGGGCATCTTAGGGCACAATCCTCACACACACTCACTAGAACTACATGGAGTTTGAGATTTAGTGTAGTTCATGGTTGTAAGAGCACTCTGTTAGGTGACTGTTGGGGCCAGTCCAACTCCCCATATTGAATCTTTCTTTTTTTGGATTTGATACGGTATTGTGGGTTTTGCTGTTGAATATTTTTTTTGGAGGTTACATGTACCTCAACGATCATATTGCGACATACAAGTGATCAACATGAGCTACTTACAACACTTGTGTGCCACAATAAAAACAAGTTTCTGACCATTTTCGCAGTCCCAAGCACCTAGTAGCAAAATCTAGCACCCAAGCACCCTGACCCATTCCAGGCACCATGTATAGCATGTTTCGTGACCTATAAAATTTAATCTAAGCATTGATGATACAAATATCCTCCTTTTGAGCAGTTTTCCCTTCTTAGACCAGTCCCAGACAACACATAAATCAACAAAGTCTATTCCTCTCTCTATTTTACTTAGGGTTTTATATTTTATTATCTAATTATGTGTGTCAAATATTTATTTTAGCATTTATTATCATATGTTACTATGAAATTAGGGTTTTACAAAACCTTATTTTTGTAAATCACCAGATAATGTGCCCAAAGTGCAAGTACAATACAATAGGGGTCATACGATCACTATATGCTCCTAATTCATGGTATGAATCCATCACATAACACATGAAATATATGTATGATGAACATAGTGACTAACATCACAACATATAAAAAATTACAATAAAACATTGTGACACAACACGATACATCACAACACGTTGGCAATATCACAATATGATCCAACTCACCATGAATTTTTTTTTCATATAACACATTAACATGTACATACATGTCATAAAATAATAAAACACTCCAACACTTCACAGTCCACAATAACATTCGTTTCACACAACAAGGCGGTACATCACACGTGAAATCCTCATTGAATTCATGAAATATAGAGTGAATAATCTCATCACAAGCTCATCAACATCATAATAAAAACACTCTAAGTGACATGCAGAATAGGTGCATTTATAAGATCACAAGTACAACATTGGTCACATCACAACATATATCACATTACTCTTCCTATCTCCTCCAACACCATGCATAATCATCACAAATTAAATCTTTCCCAGAGAGTCGAGAGCATGAACCTACGCTTTGATACCAAATGTAACACCCAAAAATTTTGACACACAATTATAATAAAAATAAAACCAAAATATATTTTTTGACTTACATTACTAGATACACGACACCACATGTGATCACTTAGGATAACTCAACATCACATAAGACATTGACACCAACATGGGTCCACACGTACCACAAGATGAGAGGTGAATGACTTCACAAGGAAAGATGACATTCATAACCAATCTTACCCGGGAGGCTTACACATGGGATATTTCATCATTCTAACTACCAGTCTACCCCTTATCCCTCCAAGAAGGGATCCTAGCTAGCCTTATGTTCCTCAAAAGTAAACACACACAATAAAATTTGATTGGCCCCCTTACCCCTCCATTATAACACACTCTTATACCTCCACTAAGACTAGCTATGAATCCACTTGTTTCCTCTTAAACAACACACACTTTTCACTTATTCCTCCCTTCACTAGATACACCTTATTCCTCTAATAAAAAATGATGAAACCTCACCCCAATAAGAAGATAACACATCCACACAAAGCACATGATGCAGATCATAACTACATTCCCTAATAACAATGTTATACAATGATCACATTTCCCAAATGATAATGAAAACAATGATATAACCACAATACAACTCATGGCTAGGCACTTCCCATGATACAAAACTTCCATGGTGTAGAGACTAAATCATGCACTTTGGGTATCTATCTAAAACTGATCACATATTGCTATTCATATCATTGTTAAGTAAGAAAAGTAATAATTGGCCCTTGTATTTAGCATCTTTTCTTGCTTTTTGTTTCCTCTTTTGGTCTTATACTCTTACTTGCCTAGTTTGTTTTTTCATACTTCAGAAATTTTCATTCTGTACACTAGTGCCTGGCCAGGACGTCAGTGCTAGGTGCCCCCGTCCCCTCTAGGTTCCCCTGACCTCTTTGTAATTTACTCACATATTTTGGGTGTTTTCTAGCAATTTAGGCATCTTATCATTTTGTTAGTCGGCATTTTCAGGGTTAATTACGAAATTCAAGCAAGGGAATCATATAAATATAAAGTTATGTGACCACAATAAAGGAACAAGCACTAAGCATTAGCTATCACCACCCAAGGTTTCATCCAAAGGCATTATTAAGAGAATTAAAGCATCCATATAACATCCACATAAGGGAAAGGGAGTGAATTTTTAGGCATACACTTCATAGGAGGGGAAGTTCATTATTTTATGCACACATATATTTACATATTTTACATCTAGCTACTTTCTTGCTCTCAAGTGTGACTTGCACAAGATCCACCTAGGGCACGATTTCCTCACACACACACATAACTACAATGGGTTTGAGATGTAGTGCAACACTCAGTCATAAGTTCACTTGTTTGACATTCGAGGATAGCTTGACCCCTCATTTGCATTATTTTATTTTTGGTATTTGATGCGTTTTAGTATTTGATAGGTAATTTTTTTATTACTGGTGACAAACGACATCTGAAAACTTGTTGTGACATACTAGTGACAATAAGAAAAGGACAAAAAACATCTTGTAACCCAAAAAAACTCATTTTTTTCAGATTTTGAGTAGTCACGAGTGCCTAGAATAGGTCTCTAGCTCCCCAAGCACCCCTGACCCTCCATAGGCACCCTGGTCCTGACATTTCTGATACTCCTACAATTTTATGGGTTTTGGTGTGATAGTTTCCCCCTGTCTATTCATCATTCCGTCACTTTGGGATAGTCTAGACTTAATTACAAATCAACTAAGTCTTTCTATCTTTTGATTTGCAACTAGGATTGCAAATTCAAATTGCTTATTTGCTTGGGTCAATTTCTATACTTCATTGCATATTTATCAACGATGTTACATATTTAGATTAACATTTATTTATATCAATATTTACTTAATCACATTGTTCTTAATTATTACAATATGTTTTAATAATTAAACTTACGAGTTTGAAGGGCACTTAACATGTGATCATACATTCTCCTTTATATTGCTAGACTAAATTTCCTTTACATCATTTAACATTCAACTTAAGATGGTTTGATTTAGTTTGGTTCATGTACCTTATTGTAATTAGTTATATAAGTCATTTGTTGATAGGGAAATTTGTATACACACGAGGTTACTAGTTCTTGTCTCTAGAATTCATTTCGAAAGGGCATGTTTATTTAGTTTAGCATCATACATTCGTTACATAATAGGAACTATTGTGAAAACAAGAGGGGAAATATATATATTTTTTAATGGTCTAAGGCTCATGATAATATATTTTTATTTATACTTTAATAATTGGGTAAGTTCATTTTAACATTTACACAACATGAATTTATTTTCTCACAACCACGTTACAAGAAGATCTAGTTTCACTTTTCTCTTAGAATATCATATCATGATTACATTGTCAAGACTAAGCATAAGTTATAATTTTTTTATTTTCCACAATTAAATCTTAATATCATGTTAGAGAAAACAATGTTGATAACTACAATATGGAAGGAATCTCGTCCATGACACAAATTCTCAAAAATTCCTAACAAGAGGGTAAGTGCACCGAGTTGGGGGGCCAAAAGGGAGTCTTAAGTGGACGCATTTCTCTGAAAAATAAAAAACTTCAACTTGTACGATTTTTTTGAAATAGTTACACTTAAAATTGGAAGATGTTGTAAAAATATGAATTGTAGCATTTTGAGTCTAGTTTCAAAGCTACTAAATTTTATTGAAAACATATAAGTTTAAGTGGGGTCAAATAACTAAAAATACCAACATGTTCTCCTATTTTTGATAAAAAAACATAATAGAGTGACTTTCATGCCCCCAACCATTTTTTGAGCACCATTGAGTATTTTTGAAAACCCTTTGGTAGAAAGATAGCTAGGAGCATCTAGTTTGTGTTAGATTTTTTTTAGATTTTCTTAAGCGAGTATTTTTTTTTAATGATTTTTCTAGTAGATAAATTTTATGTTTTGAAAAATAATGGAGCTTTGACCGTGCCCCCCCTAACTACCTCAAAAAATATAGAAAATGAGATTTTATTTTTGAATATGTATACAATTATACCTAGTTTGTGCTAGTATATTTTTTTTCAATTTCGCTAACCCAAACAAAAGATACATGATGAACGATAGACATATTTAAACTTCAAAAAATAGCTATAAAAAGGCATAGTTAGAAAATGAATAATATGGAAACCTTATATTAGTCAGAAAATTTGAAAATATATATTTTTAGAAACAAGAAACTCTGCTCTACGTTGTGGCATTTTTAAAAAAAATGGATCGATTGTTTTATTTTGATTTATCATAGAGGAAGTGGCATTTTTTACATTTTCCTGCAAAAACACATTGTTTGTTGTGTTTGTGCAGGTCCATGCCTCAGGGTTGGGGATCCAAACCGAATCCCAAGCCTTGAGGCTAAAAGGAATGATAACCAGATCGTACCAAGCCAAGAACACCGATGCTAATCAAATACCACGATATAGGAAATTAGGGTCAATAAGATGAAAGCAATTAATCAAACACCATGCTAGAATAACTTTACATAAACCCTTTGCAAATAAATGAGAAGCAATATCACATATTATTATGGAACTCAATGCAATACAATGAGAATGGGCCTTGCTTAAATAGGCAAGGAATAACAATCTAAGAACCAGTCAAGGTCGTAGATCAAGCCATAAATCAAGGAAATAACTAGTCATCAAAGAACTAGTCAAGACCATAGATTTATGAGAGAACTAGACATCAAGGATCTAGTCAATACCATAGATCAAGGAAATAACTAGTCAATACCATAGATCAAGGAAAGAACTATACCTAATAACTAGATAATATCTCCTAATATCTAAATAAGATAAAAAAAAATATCCACACACATAAGTGGGTGAGGATGAATACAATAAAGGTAAATAAAGTACCTAGGTGAACATGAGCTAAGGTAAATACCTACTCTAATACCCCCCCTCAAGTGAAGCTAGGGGCCAAAATAGAAGTGGCATGTCCACAGTATGAGTCCTGACAACTAGGCCTGATGAGGTACTCATGTACAATAACTGGGAAAAAAGGGACACTACAAGGTACCCAAAACCAATAACAACAAAGTAAAGAGAGTAAAAAGCTGCTCCAAGGCATCCCAAGAAGCTCGGCTTAAAAAATCATACAATGCTGAAGAAGTTTGGTGTGCATTATGGTCTGAATCCACTGCTCGATCACAAAACTCAAAAACAACTGACACTGGGTTTCACTAGAATAGCTCCATACAAGGAGACTGTCAACGGAGTGATGTTGAAAGTGTAAAAAAAAACACCAAACATAGTTCAATAAACTGCTGCAAATAAGTGTGCCACGATCCAAGAACAAAAACCAAAGCAACAAGGTAAGGACACAAACTCTAGAGTGTCACGATCCAAGAAAAGCCAAGGTAACAAGGCAAGGACACGAAACCCGAAGATGCAGGATCAACACCACACCCTCCCATACTGCTAAATGGGTGGAGTGACACTACAAATCTGTATGAGTTGTCAAAATAACTACTCGGACACTGAAAAAATAACACTGGAATGCACCAGAATAGATCCCCCATAAGAGATACTGTCAACATGCCAAAAGTGTCAAAAATACAGATACAAAATCTCTCAACAAACAAGAGAGATACACTACACCTGCTAAAGAAAAATGCTCAAAACAAGAAGCATCACAATGCAAAAGGTATAGAAAGTGGAGCAAGAGGCCGAATGGTGGAGGAGCCACACCTGTAGAGTCCTCTTAACGAATGCCTATGTCACCTCCATGAGTGATCAGATATCCACCCCAAATCAACACGGATGGATGAAGAAGATGCCTACATATGACTTGGTGCATGCAAAAGAACATTAGAATGTGTGTCAAGTTGATCATGTCTGACAGCTGAAATCTCAGGTTTCTCAAGCCTGAGTGAAGGTGCAGAACTCATGTGTTGCTCATGATCCTCAGAAAGAGCTGAGCAAACAAAAAAAGGAGCTCTGTCAATGTGTGATCCCAATGAAGTATCTTCTCAAAAACCAATGTCATGACAAGAATTCCACTTAACATGTGGAATAGAGGAAACAATACCATGTGAATGTATGCCAATGACTCCGCTAGTGAGACCCATAGAACAGAGCAGGCGAGATCTGAATGTAGTGGTATGCTTCTCAAAAATGCCATGTAGCTGAGCAGAAGTAGGATACACAACATGTGGTATTGTAATAGGCACAGATGTGGAAGAGCATGCAGTAACAAGCTTCATAGGTGTATGAGCATCAAGAGCAGTAACAGACTCAAAGACTGCCAGATCAATTTCAGTGGGTTTAGGAGCAATAGCTACAAGTGGACTAGGAGCATGGATATGGTTGTCCACAATATGATGGTGATGTTGTAGGCTAGCAAGTTTGTTCTGTAGGAAGTGTATTATTGTATCCTTATCGTGAATGAGTGATTGTAGAAGAGAATTTCACTTCTTGAGCGATCTATTTTCTTCCACAAATTTTACAATATCCTCTTGAAGTCCACATACTTCAGAGAAAAGCATATCATTCTCAGAATCCATGATAGATACAAAATGCAACTCCCAGAAGTTTAGGACATCGGGCTCAGCCGAAATTACGTCCACAATTGATTACAACACTCCTCCATATCTGGAACTTTATAATTATAGTTTAAGTCTCAAAATAAATATTTCTAATGGAAAGAGCACGAAAAAACAAGCACTTTTGAAAAAAAAAATGGCACTCAAAACCGAGTTACCGATCAAAAGTTACAAGCTTTTTAATATTTTGCTCTAGTATTTATTTTAGTTGCCACTAAAACAAAATAAATTATTGTTCACCACATAAATAAAATTAAAGGGGGCTGAAGTTAAGCACCTACTAATAGGAATCATAAGTTTTAAGCCCTTACATGACCATGCCATATGACCAAGGACTAAGGATTTTAATGGGCAGTCTCATAGCTCCATTAGTCACAGTTTAGGAGATAGTTTTTTAAGTATAATCTGGTCAGTACATAGGTAATTTTTAGGATTTCAGCATTCAGCCTAAATCTTTTAGCATTTAAACTCTACAATCGAAACCCTAAACCCTAAACTATTAAACCCTAAACTCAAGGACCTAAACCTAAACCCTAAACCATAAACCATGATCCCTAAACCCTAAAACCTAAACCATAAACCTTAAACCCTAAATGGGTAAGCCATAAACCCTAATCCTTAAATATTCAGCCCTTACCCATGATCCCTAAACCCTAAACCTTGAGCCTTAAGCCGTAAAACCTAAACCATGAACCATGAGCCTTAAATGTTAAACCCTAAACAGCTCCATTAACCCTAAACCCTAAGCCATAAACCCTAAACCCTAAACACTGAATCCTAAACCATAAAGACTAAGCCCTAAACCCTAAACCATAAGCCCTAAATCCTAAACACTAAACCCTAAACCCTAAACTCTATGACCTAACCATCAAACCTCAACCATGAGACCTAAACCCTAAAATATAAACCCTAAACCCTAAAACCAAAGTAATAAATCCTAAACCCTTAACCCTAAACCCTAAACCCTAAACCCTTGACCTTAGACCCTAAACCCTGATCCCTAAGCCCTAAACCTTAAATACTAAATCCATAGCCTCGAACTCTAACCCCAAACCTTAAACCAGTAACTCTAAACCCCAAACCTTAAGCCATAAACCATGAACCCTAAAACATAATCCCTAAACCTTAAGCCTTGAACCCTACACCCTAATCCTTGAGCCCTAAACCCTAAACCTTAAACCCTAAGCCCTTAAGCCCTAAATCTAGAGCCCTGAGCTCTAACCCCTAAACCTTAAACCAAAATAACTAACTCCTAAACCTTAATCTTGTAACTATGAACCCTAAACCCTGAGTCGTAAACCCTAAACCATGCACCCTAACCCCTAAACCCTAAACCTTGAGCCCTGAGCCCTAAACTGTAAACCCTAAACCTTAAGTCCTAAATGTTGAATCCTAAAGGTCCCTAAACCCTAAACCCTAAACCCTAAAAACTTAAGCCATAAACCCTATGAACCATGACCCCTAAACCCTAAACTCTAAACCCTAAGCACTAAATCTTAAACCCTAAGCCCTAAGCCCTAAGCCCTAAGCCCTAAAACCTAAGACCTAAACAATAAACCATAAACCCTGAACTCTGTGACCTAAACCCTTAACCCTTAACCCTGAGACCTAAAACCTAAATTATAAATCCTAAACCCTAGAACAAAAATAATAAACCTTAATTTATGAACACAAAACCTGAACCCTAAACCCTAAACCCTAAACCCAAAACTTTGAACCCTGAGCCCTGAGCCCTAAGTTGTAAAACCCTAAACACTAAATCCAGAACCCTAAGCTGTAACCCCTAAACCTCATATATTTCCAGTAGGTCTCATGAGTGAGTTCATTTATTGGATATCTTAGGACCATATTTCCTAGTCTTGTGCCTAGAACCATCATTAAGTATGCTTTTACAACTACCTTTTTATGAGAGGTGGGAATTTCCCTCCTTCAAAATATTAACAGATGAAAGATATCAAATTTTGATGAATCTCTTTTAATTTTGTTCCTACAAAGTCAATGAAACCTTTTTTAGTTGAATACTCTCTGTCAATACTAATAAGAATGGGTAAGACACAAACATTACATTATAGTGAGTGAAATAGTTTCACATGCAATGGGATAATTTCCCTCCTTAAAAATATCAGTAGATGAAAGGCATAAAATTGTGATGACTCCCTTGAATGTTCTACCTACGAAGTAGATGAACCCTTTTTAGTTGAATACTCTTTGTCAATACTTACAAGAATGGGTAAGACATAGAACATTCCTATGACTGAATGGGTGAGACTAATCCATGAGCCTTAAATCCTGAACCCTAAACCCTAACCCCTAACCCCTAAACCTTAAACCTTAAGCCTTAAACCCTAAACCCTAAACCCTGAACAATTTTTCCTAAACCCTGAACCCTGACCTTTAAACCTTAAACGCTAACTCTTAAACCCTAAATCCTCAACCCTAAACCTTAAACCCTAAGCCCTAAACCCTGAGTTAAACCATATACCATAAACCATAAGCCCTAATCCCTAAACTCTAATCCCTAAATCCTAAACCCTAAACCCTAAAACCTAAACCATGATCCCTAAACCCTAAAACTTGAGCCCTAAACCCTAAAACCTTAAGCCCTAAACCCTAGGCCCTAAGCCAAAACCCAAAACCTTGAACCTTCAAACACTAAACCCTTAACCCTAAACCCTAAAAAATAAACCCTCAGCCCTAAGCCCTAAACCCTGAACCCTCAACTCTCAACCCTAAACTCTAAACCCTAAACCTTGATCCCTAAACCCTAAAGCCTGAACCTTGAGCCATAAACCCTAAACCCTCAACCTTGACCCCTAAACCCTAAATCCTGAACCTCGAGACCTAAACCCTAAACCCTAAACCCTTAACCCTTGAACCATAACCCTAAACCCTAAAACCATAAACCCTAAACCCTAAGCCCTAAACCCTAAACCCTAAAACCTGAACTATGAGCCTTAAACACTAAACCTTAAACCCTAAACTCTAAACCTTGAGTCCTAAACCCTAAGCCCTAAACCCTAAACCCTCACCCAAAGGAAAGTTCTAAAAATATCATTCAACGTGTTTCAATGTGTAGGGAATAGTGTTTAAGGTTATCAATCGACTCATTTAGTTTTGATGAGAGACTACTTCCTTTGAAGGCCTAAAAAGGCATTTTTGGCCATTTTGTATTTAATTGAACACCCTTCATAACAAGCTAAAATGATCTATTCATGTCACTGAGCTATCAAGGACCATTATTTGTGAAGTATTAAAGCATCGTTTGTCTCCATAAGAGACATATGAGAAAAAAAATGTATGAGAATCATGATTGATTCCATGAAAGGATGCTTTTAGAGCTAGGAAAGGTGAGGGGATGATCTTTATATAGAGCACCATGTTTCTAAGAATGAGCAATCATCCGAGTTCACTTGATGCAATTCACTTGGTACTATTCGTAACAACTCATTCAACACCTAGTAGTGTTATCACACCTTAAGGAGGAGGCACATTACAATCACCTCATTTTGGCCATAGGACAGGAATCCCATTCCAGGGAACAATCCTCTATCTGCAAAGTGAGGATCTCTTTTTAGTAAGAAGTAGACAAGCATCATAGAGTTGATTCATGGTCACTAAAGTGAATTATGGACCAAATTTAAAACTAGTACCAATTCAAACAGTGGTAGGGCCAAAATCCATTTTAGAAGGTCAAAAAACCTAAAAAATGACTATATGCTTTCCCAAAACAAAGACTAAATACAATATATATGCCTTGAAAGTTTTAGGTCGGTCTGCTGAAATCCTAAAAATGAGTAAGTACTGAATAGATTAGATTTTGAAAAACTATCTTCTAGATTATAAACTGTTGGAGCTATGGGACCACTTCCATCAGGTGTAGGGTGACCCTAATTTCTTATAGTTACTAAAATAAATTTAAAGTATAAGAAATAATAAAATAAATCTTATACTTCCTTTATTATCTAAGAAATAGTATGTGTTTTGCCTCTTTTAAAACATAGGTGTTTTTCCTTCCTTATAATACGTATGCATTATAGGTTCGGTAATTACCAAGCCAAAAAAATTAAAACACGTAAGCGTTTCGTCTGTTTTTAGGTTTTTGTCCACGTTTTGGCCCCCCCCAACTTTGTGCACTTACCCAAGAATACAAATGAACTTTGTCACCTAGGGCCCCTTCATTACTTACCTACCTTCTCAAGAGGGTTTGCTTTGGATTTTAAATCAAATCCTCAATAGGTACAAACATAAGGGGATCTAAATACCTTGTTACACGCATGGAAACCAATCTTAAGGGGAAGGAAAAAAACTTAAAATAGTGTTTAAACCTTATCATTCCTATCAGATAGGATTAAGAATATGTTGCTAATCGTGCATGGTGTAAAGATAACTTGGATTTGGGTTCTTATTTTTCTTAAGATAGGGGAGCCAACGAGTGTAATGATTTAGCTTCACCTTGAAGTTTTAGTTTTTCTATGTTATGAAGGATCACACGAGAAGGGTGGACATACAAGCGTTTTATACTAAGGTTGACTATTTTATTTATATTTCTTTCCTACAATTTCTAGGTAATTAACACAATATACTAAAGATTTAATCATTGATATTTTTTTACTAAAATGCACTATAAGAGGTAAATTTTAATTTTAGTTAACATAAATATCTAGCCCTTTTACAATACATAATTCTAAATCAAAATGACATGCATGATTAAATGCACATTTCCCAAACACCCCTAAATGTTAGCCACTCGTACTTATTGCAAATTTCAATAATAAACATTTCAATATATCACAAAATTTTGATTTAGCCTCTATAATTTCATTATTCCAAATAACATGCTAATATGAGATTATCAGTAACACTTCACTTCCTCCTTTTCTTGGTATCTAAAACCACCGCATGGTTAGGACAAATGCTATCATGGCATCCACCAAAATATGTCATATTTAATGTTTTTAGTTTTTCATTTACATAATCAGAATACTTCACACACAATTAGAGAGGGTTAGATATATATAATCATTTCATTGCACATAAATTCTTAACTAAGGGAGCAGAGAGAGAAGGGAGAAAGGAGAGAGAAAACACTATTTTTCCAAAAGTAAAATTTCTCAAAACAAGCCAAAAAATAAATTTTAATACAATTATTTATAAGCATCAATGAGTTTTCTTGTCGGTTCATTAACTTGACTAGGGTCCTACGACCTTCTTTAACATTTTCCTACTTGTTGTGAAAACGTCCAATTTTAGCTCGAAGACTAAAGAACCATGATCAAAAACTAACTTCCAATGGGCGAGCACACAATAGGGGAATTATTACAATCTCTCATATATACCGAGAATTCACAGAAGTTGATGGAACTTAGGACTGAAAAATGGTTTACAATTGGCAACTAATTTTTCTTGAGCCACCAGTCATAATTGAACAAGTATGACATTGTCAAATAATGACCAGAGGCCTAAAAACCCTCTTTGAAAAACTAGAAAGTGATGTGTTTTTCCCTGAGATGAGGGTTGAAGGAAATTTTCAAGTAAAACTAATAGAGGACTATGAAGGAAGGTGACAATTTCTTCACTTAAGAGCCAAACAAAAATCCAAAATGAAAGCCAACTTTTAACTTTAAACAGCTACCTGACGTTGCAAATAGGGTCAACGGGGATTCTAGAGGGGTGGTGAAAAGAGAACAAATGGTCAATCAAGGTCTATCTAAGGCTTGATGTGACACCACACATAATAAGGAACATAGAAAAAAATTGACATCTCTCTTTTGGGGTTCCAGAGGGTGTTTTGCGAGTCTCCAAAAATTAGGATTTACTAACTTCTACCAAGGGACGTTAGCTAGTTTTAAACACGAACTCAAACTCAATTCATCAATTAGAGGGGTTGAAGCTATTTAATTTGATTTTGAAGTTTCCAAAACATCTCATAAAAGGGTTTAAGACTATGGTTGGAAACTCGAGGGTATTTCATATTTGAGTAATTCATGAGGTGAAGTTTTATTATTTTACACTTCGAGTTTGTTTAAATTAACTAATTGCATAATAAATCAAGGGTTTATATTTTTGTATTTTTTGCAAATGAAGAAATAAAAGTATGAAGATTATGGAAGGCAAAGGTAGAAAGACAATTCCTGAGGGAAAATGAATTGGTAATGTGGCTCTTGAGAAAGCAACATGTACACATGAAACAAGGATGCACATTAGGTTTTTGAGATCCGTAAAGTACCAACTCATCTCACCAAAAAAATTGGATCCATGTGTCAAAGTCGAGAAAGAAGGATCAAGTTCTTATTTATTTTCTAGCACCATTTCCTTGTCACCAAGGGACACTCAAGTAAGCCACACCATTAAGCCACAACATTCAAATATTTTACTTGAGAGTTTCCCTTTTCAATGAATCCATTTTGCATAACCTTCTGTCATTGCAGTCAAAAGGCCATATGTCTGTGAGGAAATTTATTTTAGCCTTCTGTCATTACAGTCAAAAGGCCATATGTCTCTGAGGAAATTTATTTTAGCAATACCACCTTGTTTTCGTCATGTAATAAGGCCACATCTAATGGGGTCTTTTTTCCCCAAAAAAATTGACACAAATTACAAGAAAACTCCCACGTTTTATGTAGGTCATGTGAAATGGACCTCAAACAAAGTGCTTGTTTTATTTTGCAAGGAAGTGATAGGTCAGAAAGTTTGTATGGGATGAGTCCCACTATCCCTGTTTTTGTATATAGTAAAATGAGGAGATAATAGGGTTACTTTATGGATGGATTTACCTTTCCAACAGAATAAATGCATCCTACCACCTATACTTATCCTTACACGCCTCCAACCACCATCAAATTCTCATCAAACACATTTAACCCACCATCAAATTCTCACCAAATGCATTTAACCCAAATTTCATCAACGTCTCACCCTTAATTTTATCATATAAATACAATTCTATTACGTTATTCTCTTTTATTATTATTAAATTTTCATTTCATTCATATTTATTTATTTTTTATATTTCATTTTTTAATTTAAGTTTTGGTTATCATTATTAAACAAATGATTACTTTATGGCTCGTAAAGAGACTCACTCTTAACCCTAAACTAGGTGTTAAGTAAGACATTTACAAATATTTGGTTATTATTATTATTACAATAACTTTTCCATTTCGAATCCAATGTAATCACGGTTGGGTCAATTCACAAGCATCTAAAACACCTGATACTTAGATGTGATCGTGGCTTAACGTTGTTCATGGCCCAAGGTCTACACATGCGAGACGAAGGACAAGAAGCAACTGGTGCCAAATTAGGTGTTCAACCCATATATCATGTGACAACATTCTCATAGAGAGGCCTAATCCCAGAACATCATCCCTAAAATCTTGGAATTCATTTACAATAAGATTTGTCCTTATTGAGAAAGGGATACTTGTTTCACATGGACATGCCATTTTGAGAAGGAGTTTGATCTCAAGTCGATTAACTGGTAATAGTAACTCACCAAACCGGTATTCATTACACGACAAAAATGTTTTATTGGATAATTTATGCAATACATCTGCAATGCTACCATCAGTGATATCAACGATGTTAGAATGAGCTTGCCAACCAAACACGACGGAGTAGGGCACTACAGGCTGAAATTCATCCCTCTTCCCATTCAATCTCCAAAATCCCACACCCTTCAAGGGTGGGTGGAGTAAACCAAGTAAACCAACACAACATTCAAACACCACATTTTATACACAAAACATAACATTAAAAATATTAAATCCAAAAGGAAAACAAGGAGTTTGCAAAATCCTACCTTTCACTCAAACAAGTCGAATCGAAGAATCTCTCCTAAAGGTTCCAAGTCTCCTTCAAGCTTCCAAAGCTTTCCACTAAAAAATTTTCAACTAAAATAACCCCATCAACAAGGAAATGAGGGGTTAAAAAGGAAAGAAGCTACCTAAGACAAGCAATGGGAGGGTGAAAAATGTAACCCTCCACCAAAATCAAATCCAATCCCCTTGCCAAAAAAATTCGCCAAAATTAAATTAAGGGAATATCAAAATTAGCCCAAAGCAATCATGAGATGATTTCTCAAAATCCCATACATTCCCAAAATCAAAGTTCACTTAAATATGAAGTGTGCAGGAAGGTGCAAAATAAGCCAATGGGCGTCATCTGCATTGGAAAGAGTGCATCCACTAGTAGAGATGGGGGTTAGGTCCTCTTTTCCATGCAAATGAAGTCCTTTGTTTGCAATTTACCCTTCCTAAATGATACATTTTTCCCAAATCCGATTTTGAAAAAAATGTGACATTTAGAGGGGGTAATTAGGCTCACCTAATCCATGAATAGGTGGCCTAATCCACCTATCCGCAAAACATCATCACAAAACCACAAAATATGATAGAATCACATAAAAAGGGGGTAACATAAAACATTAGCAAGAATTAACCAAAGGAAGAGACTTAAAACAAGTGACTAAACACATAGTAATTCATCACCATAATAGAAGGAAAATATGATAATACTCTCAAACCCAAGCAACGCAACATGAAAAGGAACGCACATGAGAAAGGTATGTTGTAATCGATAAGGAGACAAGGTTTGGACATTAGGTCCTTTTCTGCTAATTGGTGTGTGTTCCCTGAGTTCCACATTATTCTTAAGATCAATTAATAACCACTTGCATATTCAATGCAAACCTCATATCTATCGAATATGATAACAAACTATGAAAATATCATATGCATTGAAGTCAAACATCCATACGTTTCATGTTAAACTAGCAGTATATCATAATATGCATCATCAACTAAATGAGACGATATAACATCATACATCAATTTTGGATCCAATACAAATGCAAAATCATGTCCATATTAAATCATGATAACATCATCATAACACAATATATGATAAATCAATACTGGCATCGTGTGCCCCATAGGAAACCTATCAAGAAGAGTTAGCATCCTAGTGTTAGCAAATACGATATTGTGAACAATGTCACATCGAAATAATGTACTAAATAAATAATATCTATGTTAAACAACAATATAATAAATAATGTCCCTATCATAACAGTAGTCTAGATACAATGAGTTCAAATAGATCAAAATGTGAATGCAGAAAGAGATGAGCATTATAGTCTCCTCCCCTAGAATTATACTTCCTCCTAGAAGTCACAGGAAGGGTTAAAATGACCTCTTAAAGGTATCATATCATACCACATATTTGTTAGTCCCAATAAACACTTCCCTCCAATTCTAACTTGGTCATGCCTTAAGTGTATCTGTCATTGAGAGACACTTAATTAAGGAAAACTGCAACTTCCAAGAAGTCCATTAACATTATCGTCTAAAACCCCTACATAGTCCCACGTAATTGGATGCTCATAAAAAAAGGTCACTTTAATGGATGAATGTCAGGTGAGACAAGGGAGCACAATTTGTTGTCTCAAAAAGGTTAACAATTTATGCACACTTGATGTGCACAAACCCACGTAAGAAAACCATCAAAGGCACTACAACACCACATAAGAAGAGAATTTTCCAAACTTATGGGTGGTTTCACCTCCTAGCTCACACTTAACTTAAAAAAAAATGGACAAAGGTTCACAAGACTCTCTAAATTGGTCCTAACATTTACACTATTCATTACGGGGTCAAAGATGAAGGTTCACATAATACCAAACATAAAATAAGGGTGATCCTTGATTTGGAAATTCCTTTTACATTCACACAAAGAAAGTTCCAATAGGTTATATGTGAAATATATACCCAACCATAAAGTTAGGATTAATTTTCTAGTTTCGTTTTAGGGTTCCATAGCTTAAACCATTTTCTAAGACATCAAAATTCAATTTCAAAATTTGCTTTAAAAAACCAAATAAAGAATAGTTTATTTTTTTTATAGTTTACAAGTTTATCAAATTTATACCATGGAAATCCTGTTTCTGCACTTTCTACACCCCAACAAGGCCACTATCATTCATTAAATAATCAAAGAAATAGTTTTCAAACTCAATCAAGACATATGAGAAGTTTACTAGAGTTATAGTTCCTTTAACACTATAGCCAAGAGAGAAGCATGAATAAGCTAGGCAGAAAAAGTATTCAAAAGGAGGTTTCCCAAATCTATCCAAATTCTAAGAAAATTTACAAATTATAACTTGGATGGCTTACAATAAATTTCCCAGTCACACCTTCCTCAAGAGGTCAAGTGAACAAAAAAATATTTTCTTCTTGAAGAAAGGTATATCCTAACTCATCTCCATATCAGTAACTTATGTTATTTTAACTCAAAAACTACCTAGGTCACCAATGACCCATTAGATCCAAAGGGAAATATATATACTTCTTAAACTAGAGTGGCAATTTCATTCTCAAACAAGGGACTTCAAATTTACCACCTCATTTAGTGGTAAGAAAAAAGTGGAACCACATTTTCAAGAGATCCCCAAAAGAATACACTCTCAAATCAACCCCAGACTCACATTTCTTAACAAGGGTTTACACCATTATCAAAGGATGTCGTTACCTAAGGTAGGTGAAATGAACATATAACCATTTTTTTAGTCCTCGTAATAAGGGTTAAACCATTTATCCAATAATAGGTTTATCCGATTCCGCTAAGGTGAATGTAATATTATACAAAAGTCTCATAAGAGTTAAGTAGCCAAAGGCATATCCAATTTGTGAGACAATTGCAACCTTCTATTATTCACTTTACTTTCACATGAAGAACCAAGGAATGGATAAACAATGCCTAAGTCAATTACATAAAACTAACCATTCAATGTGTATCCTAAATTAGATGGACATCACACAAGCAAGAATAATGAACATATCTTATTTTATATTATTCAATACATTATGACCACACAAAAAATTATATTTTAAGGTGGTAATTGACGATAACATTGCCTTTTAACCAACATCGTTCATGTATAAATATTATATGTGTTCCCAATTACATATAGTTGTTCAATTTTATTCATGGTTAAAGGGCATAAGTGCATATATATATATATAGGGTTTCCAACTATTGTATTCTTCATTCTTAACACAATATTAACTTGTAATTTCATGTGCCAATTCCAAGATATGGCATACAATCTTTCATCAACCAAAATTTAGTGATTGTCTTCCACAGAGAGAGAGAGAGAGAGAGAGAGAGAGGAGAGAGAGAGAGAGAGAGAGAGAGAGAGAGAGAGAGAGAGAGAGTATCCTAATCATAATCATTGTTCTATCCTAGAGGTACGGTAAGCGTGAGAGACTAGTTCTATATTGTCCATATTTAAGCCTTAAGTTGCACAAACATGATTGTTTAAAAGTGTTCTAACCCATTTTTGAAGAATTACTATCACGACTATACCTTCTATGGAAAAAACGTTCACCTAGGTTCCCTAGCAATGTCTCATGTGCCAAAAGTAATAAGAGACCATAATATGAAAATGATCTTGTCGAGTTCAAGAAGGGTTATAAATAACTAGAACATTACCAATATCTTTCCAAAAATTATATCAAGGGCTTAAAAAAAAATAAAAATTGTGGAATCCAAAGTCTTCTTCCAACAAATAAAGGGATTCTTAGTTTACATGAAGGGAAAACTAGCTATGAATAACGTTTTGTACAAAATCATCGTATAAAAAGAGATACCAAAAATCCTTTCTTCCCTCTCATTTATTTAATGAAGACTAGTTAGAGTATTGAACAAATATTTTTTCACTCAAGTATGATTAATTTAGACATACAATCTTGAAAGGGAATTGTAACGGTTATAAAACACTTTTCTAAATTAAAGAGGATTATAACAATAAGATCAGGTACAAATTCTTGAGGATTAAAATTTCTCGTAACCCACATTGATACAATTTAAGAAGTGGAGAAACCTTTTTTTGTTATGAGATTTCTCAACAAAGGAGTACATCTATTTATTTCGCGCCCATCCCAAATGGGTTTTGCTAAGTTTATAAAATATTCTTTTTAACATTGCAATGAGTGTTCTGACAACAACGAATCAACACAGGGGTGAATAGTAAACTAACCAAACAAAAAGGAATACCCCTCAGATCTAGGGGAAAAATCTACATTCATATATCAAATTTTCTAATTATTTATAAAATCAAATTCTACTGTCATCTATTCTCCTATATATAGAGAATCCAATGCAATTTACATAATAGTTTTATGATAATCAGGGATCAAACTATGATCTCTTTTCCAGGAAGCAGCTAATTATCATTATTCAACTAATTTGTTTTGTTACAAAATGCCCAGAGACCTCCAAAACATACTAGAAAAACTAGCTCATAAATATTTTTTTTTCTAAAAGTCAATGGTTGCAACCAATTGACATGGAGAAATACTAGAGGTGAGAAGTGGTAGATTTCAGTTTCCTACCAAGGCTCCCTAAAACACGGGTCCAAATCAAAACGAATTTCGTAGTTTTCAGATGTTTTCCCATACAACAAAACAATCAACTGGGCTCAAAACACCTTTAGCTAAACGATCCAATGATATTATAAATTTGGATTAAATGTTGTTGTGACATCTCATGTCACTAGAGAACAAGATAAAACTAAACAAACTCCATTATAGAAGTTTGAAATCCATTTTAAACACTCTTTTTGAACTAATTTTTCCTAACTTTTGTAAGATGTTTTAAATTAGAGAACTTGCAAAAATTTCATTCGAAACACAACCAGGGGTTCCATTTATCAAATTATCTTATATAATATTGTAACCAATATCGAAACACATCCCATGTGTGGGAAAAACACTCCAAAGTGGTTGTCTTAGATGTGTGGCATTCAGTGCCTTGTGGTGGAATTTTGCCAAAGAAGAAGGGAAGTAAACAAGTTTAGTAGAAACATTTTTCGTTAAAAGGGAAACCAAACCAAACTGAACGTAGTGTTTACCACTTGATCATTCCCAGTACGCCCGTTATTGGAACCGAGCTCTAATACCAGATGTCACGCCTCACTCAACGTGAGTTCCAAAAAATGGTAAAAAGATAACCAAACATCCCGATCAAAGGTGATAAAAGTAGAAAAGGTGGTAATAATTTTTAAAAAATTTATTTAATCACACTGTGGTAAATATTAATCATTACAAAAGTAACATGACTAAGTCGCAACATGCAATAAAGTGACATCGAACCGCAATTACAAACAACAAGAAGAATATAACACTTTTTGTGCTGTTATTTTAGTGTCACATTAATGACCAAAAGGGGAAAGAAGTTGGCTTGATAACGCTTTTGCAAGTTATATGAATTATGATTATTTTTATAGATGTCGACGATAAATTTATCATGATGGCGGTAAAGTAAAAGTAGTCCACTAGTGATAAAACTTATCACACAGGAAATGTGATTATGAATTTAAAATCAATTTCCAAAAAAATTAATAATCGTTTCGAGAACGGTTAATATATTATTATTATTATTATTATTATTATTATTATTATTTTAAGGATTGCAGGAAACCACAATATATAAAATAGTCATGGATCCCATTTTGTCTCCGAAATGGATCCACGCCTTCAAATTTATTCCACAAATAATACTATAAAATTTAATTAAATAATACATCCCTTTATTAAATTTAACCAGTTAACTAAGGTCTTTTCCCAAAATAATACATTTAATTACACCTGATTATTATTTGCATCCATACAAATTAAGTCAAATTAAAATTAAATAATATCCATAGGATTATATAGATCTCTGCCGTGAGATCATAAACCCTAAAATTTGATGATTTGTGAGGATATAATATCAAACCTAAAATCTTATTATTCATTTTTATTCAACTCCTTCACCTAGATGTCGTAGTTTTCTTTTTCTTTGTAACTTGTTTTGTACAGGGAAGGAGAACACACACACACACACACACACACACACACACACACACACACACACACACACACACACACACACACACACACACACACACACACACACACACACACACACACACACACACACACACACACACACACACACGTGTGCACGTGCGCGCGCGCACATACACACACACACACACAAAAGAGGATATCATTTTGGCAATAACCAAATTAAAGACAAGTTTTCTAACTTTTTTAGTAGAAAGACACACACACACACACACACACACACACACACAAACAAACAAACACACACACACACACACACACACACACACACACACACACACACACACACACACACACAGAGGTTATTACATTGTATTATACTAAAATATGAAGGCAAAAATTAAATTAAAAGGATATGGTTTTCCTGATGGAGAAAGTTTTATTCACTTTTGTTTTAATATGAGATTTCTATGATATTTGACTAAGTGCAAAAGAGATAAAACTTACTAGAGTTTGATACAAAATTAGAAATAACTAAAACTACAAGTTGTAAATAATAAAACATCCTCACGATTCTACCATTCAAAACAACAAGATAAATTTGAAATGTAATAATTTTAATTTATAAACTTAATTTAAATACAACAACTGTATGATATTTTTATCAAATACTCACAACCATTTCAAGATTTATTGAAGGATAATTTAAACCCAATATCAAATTTCTTTCACTTCTTAATAAGGTATTTTAAGCAGAAGAAACAAGTAACTTCTACAATAAATTAACCCTTAAAATCAGATGAACAATTATTTTAGAAAACATGTAACAAGTTACAACATTTGACAACAACTAATACACCTTAAGTAAGAACTCTAACAACAATATATTTAAGTTAACAATCCCTTTCACGAAATTAATTCATCTTGTTAAAGATAGTTTAATAAGAAGGAATTTTTTTAAAAAATAAAATTACAAAATCTCTCCACTGTAATTTCAAAAACAGGGACGGAAGCCTGTATAATTATATTAATGTGAAATCAATCAAATAATTACAATGGAGTGATACAATTCTTATAGGAATTGTACAACTGAATACATACATGGAAATATGTTGCACAGGTGCAACAACAAACTAATTCACATAAGCTTCTAAAAAGGTAATCCGAGAAGCATAACTGAATTAAATACAAACATACAGTTGCAACAATAATGCAAAAAATAAACAATACAAAAGGTTATAAATAAATATAACCATATAACATTTAATAATTAAATAATCTAACTATGCAATGCATAATTAACTAAGGTAAACTAAATTTTACCTAACATTCCGCCCCTTAATTTTTCATTACCTCCACGGGATGAGGAGAGGAACTCTATGAATAACTCAAACTTGTCATGTGAAAGTGACTTCGTGAAGATATATGCTTGTTGTTTAGCTGTTGGACAAAACTGAAGATGTATATTGTGCTTCAAGACAATGCTCGCATATGAAATGTACCTGTAACTCAATGTGTTTTGTTCTTTCATGAAAAAATGGATTGTGAACAAGTTTGAAAACACCTTAATTTTTAACATACATGGTGGTTGGTTTGTCCTATGTGGTATTCCAAGTCCTTTGAGTATACGACATAGTCAAATCTGCTTCATAGGCATAGCTTCTCTTGCTGAATGATACTCATGATTTTATGGTAGAACGAGAAACAAAGTGTTGTTTCTTACTTCCCCATGATATTGTTCTAGATCCCATAAATAATACAAAACCTTGAAGTGGATTTTATGTCATCAATATTTCCTGCATGATCTGAATCTGAATATCTTGACAAGAAGAAGTTTCTGTTGTTCTTGTGTTCCAGACCAAGATCCACTGATCCTTTGAGATATCTTAAGATGCACCTTGCTACTTTCCAATGGACAAAATTTGGGTTCTTGCATGAACCTGACATAGATAGATCACTGCAAATCTGATATCTAGTCTATTATAGGTAAGGTAAATGGGACTCCCAATCAAATGTCTGATAGAGAGTGGAAATTACTTCAGGAGATGGATTTGAACGAGATAATTGTAGTCTATTCTCCATAGTGTGTAGCAATTAATGTGTAATCCATCATCCTAAATTTCTCAAGTGTTGTTCTTGGTATATTTCATCCGAGAAACAAATATGTGATTCTCTTTCTACTATACTTCTAATCTATGATAGCAGTGCATTAGCCTGAGATCTATCATATCGAACGATCGATTAAGATCTTTCTTCATTGCATTGATCATCCTCACTGAACTGCCAGTGATGACTAGATCGGTTAACATAGACAATCACAATCACAATCACCCCCCTTTATTTTTTGAGTTAAAGATTGGGATCATATGGATTTATAACAAATCCATGTTGTACGAGATGCTCATCAATATTGATGTACCATACCTAGGATGCCTGTTTGAGGCCATACAGAGATTCCCTGAGTCTGCATACCTTTGCTTCTTGACCAGGTACAATATAACCCTTAGGTTGAGTCATATAGACTTGTTCTTGTAAATATCTGTCATCCAGGAAGGAAATTTTTACATCCATCTCATGGAATTTCAAACCAAACTATGTCAAATAGGGAAAATATCATCCTGATCATTTTGATCTTACCTGTGGGAGTAAATGTCTCCTCGTAGTCAATGCCTTCTTTTTTTGTATACCCCTTTGCTACTAGTCTCACTTTGCTACTTGTCCATTGTCCCCTCTGCTTTGTAATTCATTTTGAATATGCATCTTAATCCAATGGGTTTCTTCCTTGGTGGAAGATTGACAAGCTGCCAAGTGTTGATTTTTCATTATTGACTCATATTCAGAGTCCATGGCATCTTTTATAAGATTTTGACTATAGGGCTTCTTGGACTATATAAGGCTCATTAGATTCAATAAATTTACTCATCAAAGTAAAGTTAACTTCTTCTCTCATTTTACTGTGAGTCCATGGTCTAGGGGTGGATGTATCCAGTGGAGACATCGCATTCTTGCATCTCATAATGTGCTAGTATACCAATTGGGCATACATTGAACTATTCTTGTGGGTCATGGTTCTATCAGATCATCACCATCATCCCCATCATCACTTTCATCATCTACGGGAACATCAACTTAATTTTTTACAACTGGTGGAGAATCTACATTAGGTGAGTTTGGAGGAGGAGACTCTCCTTCCTTGCTTCTCAAAGTGCTCAACATCTCTACTAGTGTAGACTCTCCTGGTCTTCAGATCCATCAATTTGTACCCAATATTTTCTTCACTATAGCTAATGAAAATCAGTTTTTGTGACTTCATGTCCAACTTATTTATGTTCTTCTTGGGTAATGTGCATACTTTCTTTTCACCTGAATACTCCAAGGTGTACAATGGATGGTTTCCTCTTTGACCATGTGTAATGGAATTACTTATATATCTGATTTTTAGCAGAGATATAACACCAATGAATAGAATATTTCAAATAAATGATTTCAATGTGTAAGTATAATCGTGTAGCCACTTCAAGGGGGCAACGTCCAAACTAAACAATAAGACTCAAATGCTGAATACTGATGATCAAATACTACCTACTAACCCCTATATATACTATTCCTATGCTATGGCCAAGACTAAGGCCGAACAACTAATGAAAATATAACATATATGAAAGAGATACATAATGATAAGAAGTTATGATAGCAACAAGCCAGCTATATACATCCAATATAAGATATATGATTAAGGGCGTAGCACCATGCTTCATGTGGTGTTACTCCATCAAGAGCAACTATGGGCACTCTGTTCAATAAATACATTGTTATCTTTGTTGCTTCTTCCTAGAATGTCTTTGTAATTCTAGAATCATCGATCATTGCATCCCACCATTTCCATTATAGTATGGTTTCTTCTCTCAACAAAACCATTCTGATGTGGTGTTTATTGAGGAGGCATTTGTAGATGAATCCTATGAGCTTGTAGGTAGTATTTGAACTCATCACTGGTGAATCCCTCCCCCTCGATCTGAGTGAGAGAGTTCTGATGTGATGACAAGTTTCAGTTCTCAACAACTACTTTGAACTTCTTGAAGGTTTAAAAATCTTCACTTTTCTTGCGAAGACAAAAAATCCACATTTTTATTGAATTGTAATCAACACAAATCATTAAATACTTAAATCCAGAATGACTCAGTTGTATTGGACTGCAAAGCATCGGTATGAACTTGGCCAAGCTTTCCATGAGTTCAAAAATTACTCTTCTAGAATGAAGCTCTTTTTTTTTTTTTTTTTCCTTTTAGGCAGTGAGGACACTTGTCTGTATCCTTCTGAAGAGATGGTAACCCAAGTACCATATTGTGTACCGACGAAGTGTCTCAAGATACTTGAAACTAACATGACGAAGTACTCTGATGCCACAACTATGTTGAGGTAGATTTATTAGCCACAAGTGCAGGTGATCATCTCTGTGGAAAAAATCAAGATGAAACATACGTCCCACATTGGAGGATTTTGCAACTATTTTCTGAGCCTGGTGGTTTTTCTTGAATTGAACACATTTTATTGCTCAGAATGACTATCAAATTAAATTTTTAAGTTTTGACCTAGGAGTTGACTAACTGAGCAGCATATTTTTTAGTCAACCCAAGGACATATAAGACATCTGATAGTCTTCAGTTGCGTGAACCAAGGGTAAGAGAAATGTTCCCAATCCCCTAAACTAGTGTAATCAAGAATCATCACGCAACGAAACATGGATTTTCAAAGGCTTGCCCCTTATTGAAGTAAACCAGTCTCTATGGCCAGTCATGTGTTGAGTGGCTCCCAAATCAACATACCAGACATCACTAGATGATGTAAAAGGTTCACTTGATCGAGCAATATATAAGTAGTCTTCATTATTTGACTATTCTTGTTGCTCAATAATATTTCCTTGCTGATAGGGTTTTCATTTCTAGTTATCCTTTTTCTACCCTTTGATTTTAGTTAGAATTTACCTAGTGGGATTGTTGTTGTGGTGGTCTAGAGTTGCTTGATGAACCTTTCTTGTAAGTATTATATTAACAATCTTGTAAGTCATGTCCTCTTTTACAAATTGAAAATTTCTTATTTTGTTGATTGTCCACATGATGGTGATTCTGATTTTGGGACTTCTAATAGAAATTATGTTTTCTTTTATCTTTTCCTTTCAAATTTTTGATGTTAGAGGAAAAGTTCACACTCCTCTTCATCGTCCTTATTATGCATAGCTTCCTCTTGTTACAGTAGATTTACCAGTTTGTCAAAACTAACTGTCGTATTTGACAAGTTTCAGTGTTGTTACAAAAATGTGATAAGAAGAAGGGAGATATCTCAGAACAATGGGAATGAGAGCTTTATCTGTGACTGATTCTCCCAGGGTTAGAAGTGAAGCCTTCAATTATGCAACTCTTCTAAAGAAAGCTTCAATTTTTTTGTTTTTCTTGAACTTCAGTGTATGTAATTGGCTCTGCAAATTCAGTATGACATTCTTGTTTTTGGCCTCGTTTACCATGCTCAACTTATCCCACACTTCTTTAGCTATTTTGGCATCTCGAATGTGATAGACCTGGATCAGATTTACAGAAATGTACAGCAACAAATTATACACAAATCAATATCTCTTCTATTCAACACAATAAACTTCTCTAATATTATTCACGGAATAATAATGTATCTTTCAATTCATTCCGGATACATACATACTGAACAAGCTGCCCATATATAGGGAGATAGTTTCCTATTAAGTAGGAAACAACTCAACCACAAATATCTCCTATTTAGTTGTAATTGTTACTCACGTAACAATACACAACTCAAATAATATGAGTTGTTAAAACAACTCCAACCAACATATTATTGTTAATATAACAATAATATAATTACTAACATTTGTATTTAATGAATACATATTAATGTAAACATTAATACTTAATTAATTTCCTAACATTCCCCCCCTTAATGTTTACATGGTACAACATATCTCGTTCACTGATTGTAGCCTGCCACCTCTGTGTGCTCATGATCAACTCTGTAAATGTGCAGCATTGGGCTTGCACAAAACTCGAACATGTGCCAACGCACATTTCTTCCACTGATGGTTTTCTCTGGCTTCTCCAACAACCTTACCAATTGGTTTTGCAGGTGTACCAATAACCTTTCACACTTGGTTTTGCAGGATTACCAAAAACCTTACACAATTGGTTTTTACAGGTTTACCAAAAACCTTACACAATTGGTTTTTACAGGTTTACCAAAAACCTTACATCATGATTGCTACAATACTTTTGATCAATATTATACAATGTCACTACAAAAGGGAATCATGTAGGAAATACTGCTTTCAAAACTGAACAATAAAACACAATGGAAATGGAACAATGAGACCATGTTCCCCCCCTCATTATGAACATTTCACTTATTCAATCCAAAACAGGAACTCTGAAATCATACTGCACACAACAAACTGCAATTCAGAAATGAAAGAAAACTCACACAGCACACCTGTGCCACCAAATCATTTTGTGCGGCCCCGTCGTTGGTGACTGACGAGAGGTCACTGTCTGACCTCCAGCCTCCTGTGCCTCCATCCTCCAGTCAAAAATCATCTAGAAGAGAAAATCTTCATCACTTTGATGTGCGGTATTTTCTTCCTCTTCATTTTCTCCTTCTTCATCAACAATCATGGCATTATCTTGTAGTTTCCCATCAAGTAAGTCTTGTGCTCTTTTTCTGCAATTGTTAGATATATGACCAGGTTGTTTACAATAGTAGCATGTAAATTGTTTCTTCGGTCCTTTAGAGGTTGAACCGTATTTGGGCATTTTCTTACCAAATGCTTTCTTGTTTCTGCCAAACATTGCAGTCTCCTCTGGTTCAACAACCATAATTCTTTTTTCTTCATCTAACAAAGAAGAAATAAGTTCTTCTAGACTTGGATTTATTTTGCTTAATGTAAAGACCATATTAGAATAACATAAAGGCATGCTATTAAGTAATACTGCTTTAGCATCATCATCAGGTACATCTACTTTTATGCCAGCAAGTTGATTACAGATAGATCGAAACTTACTGATATGCTCCACCATGCTCTCACCTTCTTCCATCTTGAGGCCGAACAATCTTTGCTTTAAGGATATCGCTGCGCTTCCCATTTGTGATCCAAACAATTTGTTCAATGTCACCCAGATTGTATGAGAGGACTTTTTTAAGTCTATATGATGTAGATAAGCATCTGATAGACCCAATCTGATGATTGCTGTAGCCTTTCGATCTCTGCTGTCCCATTTTATTGCTTCATCTGCATTTGTCGGTTTTTTTTCTTTTCCATCAACAATATCCCATAAGTCTTTGTTGATTAGAAATAATTGAGTCCGCACTTGCTAGGTATGAAAATCTTTGCCTTCAAAATTTTCAATGTGACTCAACTTATTCATTTTCACACAATATGGACGTCGGATTCTACCGAGAATGCGTCCGTGTAAAAAGTAATTAAAGAGACTTAACAATTTTTCACAAACTACAACAAGCTAGTTAAGAGTAACTAAGAGCCATAATTGCCCTGACCTCTATAACATGTGTATGCTTTGCTAAGAAATGCAAATACCTTTGAATATTGGAAAAATACTTGCCTTTATTTGTCTGCCTGATCTATCTATTGATGGCTATGAATTTGTAAATCCTTTGCATGCCTAAGTATCAGTCTGTATATCAAGCACGTGGATGAATTTGAGGTAATGGCTGAATGCTCAGTTCACCATTTGAACTCATATGCCTGCCAGCACTTCGCAGGAACAAACACAGGCACAAAAACCCGTCACATTTCTGCACAGAACTGCTCGCTTATCAAAACGAATTTTCCAAAACGATTTCTGGGTTTTATTCCCCGCGTTGCAAGCTTTTCAGAACACTTTGAAATTCTCAATTTCGTTAAGAAATGAGAAAGTTACGAGTATTTTACTGAAGGCATGTTTTGGATCAAGCTTGGCGGAAGAGCTGCGCCATGATGTTACAAAAACGTCTTTTCTTCCCTTTTTTTCTTTTGCTGCTGGAAATAGAAATGAACCAGAGGCATCCCCTTCTCTAATATGAAAAATTCATTATGTGAACATGGTTATCCACGCTCTGGTACCAAATGATAGACCTGGATCAGATTTACAGAAATGTACAGCAACAAATTATACACAAATCAATATCTCTTCTATTCAACACAATAAACTTCTCTAATATTATTCACGGAATAATAATGTATCTTTCAATTCATTCCGGATACATACATACTGAACAAGCTGCCCATATATAGGGAGATAGTTTCCTATTAAGTAGGAAACAACTCAACCACAAATATCTCCTATTTAGTTGTAATTGTTACTCATGTAACAATACACAACTCAAATAATATGAGTTGTTAAAACAACTCCAACCAACATATTATTGTTAATATAACAATAATATAATTACTAACATTTGTATTTAATGAATACATATTAATGTAAACATTAATACTTAATTAATTTCCTAACAGAATGTGGGGTTGCACATTGTCAGATACTCCAAACAAGATGATAGTTTGGCCTTCTAATATGCTTTATCAAACTATCGCTGTTGTGTTTTATTAGTAGTTGATTTGGTCAGAGTAGCACTCACAACAAGCTAGATCTCTTCAAACTCAAGTTGTGTCTTTATTTTTGTCTTCCATGCATCATATTTGTTTCCTCTGAGTAGTTGTGAATCTAGAAGAATTTTTTTGGGGGATTGGTTCCCATTTTGCAAAAAACACTGATAGGGTTAGGCTTATAAGGTCTCCCAATCTATATACGATCAGTCCGATATATCGAACCTTTATATATATGCGCCTGTACGTCAGAAAAGCAACAAGCGAGCGTGGGAATCTACAGGAAACTCTTCCGCGTACCCGACCTCCCGAGGTCGTGCCGAGACAGCCGGTGGGGATGGAATATGCGTGGGATGCAGACAAACTAGTTAGGCAATCTAATGTCTTCGATACGTACTAATGGAATTTGCGAATCTAAGGCAAAGAAGGCCCTTCTAACTTGGACTGGTGTGATAGATTGATCAGCAAGGATGACTGCTCGAAGGCTCCAATCAATATCGAGCTCTGGCGTGATTCGATCTATGGGTTGTCGAATACGTGGAAAATGACCTGGGATAGTTTTGTGTACGTCTCCAGATAAGGTCATATGGTGGATGGTGAAATACAATTGACTCTACGGACGATTCTCTGGCCTAGTCCAGAATTCTCTAGCTTCGTTAGCCGCTATATCTAGTAAGGACAATTGTTCGATGATGATGGGTGGAAGTGGAGTGGATCTGAATACTAAGGTGCGTAGGCCAGTGTCTATATCTGATTGACTTGTGGATTCGTTGGGCTGTGGGATCTGTGGATCACAACCATAGACTCTTGGTTGTTGCGGTCCTGCTATGGTCATGTACGAAATCAAGTCCTAATCCCTAGTATCCAGTAATCGTACACTTTCTCAACTTCTATGTTTAGGACTCAATAACTGCGCGATTTTCTTGGAATACCTCACAGGTGTTCGTGCAACTTGGATTCTTAAACTAGTATCTATGTCTGTGAGAGTGTCTCCTGCATCTGGCTGTGGGACCAAAGGATCACAACCAAAGGTTTGTTCTCTTTCGAACCCTTCTACAGTCATGTGAATGTTTGCCTAGGGTAATCTGTAGTTTGGTTGATTTGACCAAAACGTGTGTGCTTGGTCGTCTTCTATATTTAACCCTCTCAACTAAGAACTGATCAGTTGTAAATCTGTTGTTGTTTGGAAGACTTGTATTCTAGATTTCTGGTCTATGTCAACTATTGCTGTGACGAGGTTTGGTTGAGGCACGATTGGCTCAAATATGTATTCCCTGGGCTCCCGAGGTCCCGTGATTGTCATACAAAATAAAATGTAAATCTAACTGTAACAAAGCAAATTCTAACTACATGGAATAAATCTAAAACATATATAACTTCTATTTTTCTGAGAAACCTTTTAAGAATTTAAGGAAAGCAGCTATTTAAACGTATCTAGGAATAACAACTAAATAATAATTTAAAACAAACAAAATAACCGAGTGTAGTTATTTGCCTGTGCGATTTGTAGATTTATTCTAAACAAATGAAATAGCTCATCTATCTGCAAGATTCTCGATCCTACCTCAGAAGTGAGGAGTGAATCATAGTTTCTCAGAAACTATCAATCCTCACAGCTTCCCTGGTAATATCGAGAATAGAATTTACTGAAATGAAGCAATTATCTACTCTATTTGATATGATTCTAACTAGAACTTTGAAAGCTAGAACCTGGATTCCGCAGAACAGTGGCGAATCCGATGGTGTATGTGATCTTGTCCCCTCAGTGTGATTTCCTCATTCTTTCGTGTTCACGTGGATCCAGAAAAGCGTGTAATGCTAGCATCAACAGAGGTAGATTTTGAGACAAAGGCAGCTCAGAATGCAGACCGAATATAATGCGAGTAGGAGAGGGATAGCGCAAGAGTACAGAGCTTGGCTTATGCAATTCCTAGCGGGATTTACTGCGAGTCATGCAACATAAAGCATCCAGAACCTGAAACTATCCTGTTTGAGGAGAAAAAACCTGCAACTTTAATGGCTTCCTAAGCTATTCTACTCCAATGGATTGGATAAAACAACAACACTGCTTGCACAAGCTGGATATGTGGCTTACCAACAGCTGAATAATGCTAACTAGACATATAATGAACTGAAACTAAGAACTCTAAAAATGAAAGCTAAACTATCTATTGCAAAGAGAAATTCAGAGGCAAACTTCAGACCATTTGTTTGAGCACAAGCCACTTATTTATAGCTTTTCATTCACCCAAAGATCAAAACCAAACTGAACTCTAAAAACTATAAACAATGGCCAAACACTATTCCAGGGGACCAAAAACATAAATGCAAGCCCAAGTCGGCAAGGAAAAGCTGGTGAAACGTTGATATTTACGTGAGTCGCATCAAAACGCTTTCTGGAAAACGCGTAAAGGACCGCCGCTCTGAGCAGGGCGGCAGTTATAGGACCGCCGCCCTGATCAGGGCGGCGGTCACGAGACCGCCGCCCATGCAGGGCGGCGGTTTCGTCACTGAAGAGCAAAAGGCCAAGAAAAGAGGGAAAAAGGGAAAAACAAAGGATGCGGGGGCTAAGCGGGGCATGCGGGATGTTAACGCATACTCCGAGGGCTTTTTTGGATCCCGAACACCTTGCGAGGAGACCTGTATCATCATTGGGGCACTTGTTACACTGTTCCGGCAGTACAGTACCTTACAATTTTGGGTACGTACATATTGCCCCCTCGGAGAAGTGTTTTAGCCATGAAGAGGCGTAAAACGGTGGGTCCGAGTATGGCAGTCCCGAAATGGGAAGTTAGAAGTTATACCTGACACGTCCGTGTGTTGAAATGACGCCATCCAAAATTCCCGCTACCTGCAAAATGAAAAGAGAACTCAAGTGCAGATAGATACAATAGTTTGAAAGATAAACGCTAAGAATAACAGGGAATGAGAACGTACCATTTGTGCGGGGATAGGAACTTACCTCCATCAGCGCTCCAAACCTGTGAAAAAGTCATTTTGAAATGAAACAGAGTGCTATATATATGAAAGTGGGCCCATTTTCCTATTCATTTGCGCGAGTTGATTTGATTGATTTTGAGCTCTGGGACCCACGGTGACGGTTTCTTGCGTGAGTAGAGTCGAAACGTTCGCAGCGAGATCGTGATCATGCCTCCACGTGCGGAACACCGACCTCAGCGATCACAGGTTAGTTTTCTTCAGTTTATTGTTTTTCCCCCCTTAATTTTGAAATGCTAAATACTCTGTAATGGGGGGGTCATTTTTGAAAATGCTAGTGTTAAAAGGTCCACCTAGGGGGGGCGCCTACTGGGTAGGCTCTTTTTTTAAGTTAAATGGTCGTTTCTGGCACTTTTTAGGCCTTTTTAGGTTAAAAGCCCGCGTGGGTTTTCAGACCACGACCGCCGCCCTGGCCAGGGCGGCGGTTACATGACCGCCGCCTTGTTCAGGGTAGCGGTTACACGACCGCCGCCTTTAAGGTGGCGGTTACAAAACCGCCTCCCTGCTCAGGGCGGCGGTTTTGCACAGAATGCAAAAGGAACTGATATTTGAGATTGCACTTATATTTTTAGCATTTCTACGTGTTTTTATGACTTTCTCAGCATTGCCTGGATGCTAACTTGCTCTGTTTTGTGTGTTTTTGGGTGTATGCAGGCGAGAGAGGAGTACATCCGATGGAGCAGAGAGAGAGAGTGTGATTGGCTCTCAGGGGTACTAGATGCCCTCTCACAGGACGAGGAGGACATACTTCAGAGGGCTGGTATACTGCGCATATCGTGCGTGCCCCATGTTGCACCATCTAGTCACATCCTTTGTGACTTATTCTCTTACTGGGATGCAGATCGGAACACCTTCCGATTTCCAGGGGTCCGTGGCGAGTGGACCATTACTTTGGAGGACGTCTACCGCATTCTGGGGGTCCCGATCATCGGGAGGTGACTCACTTTGGAGACAGCAGGCTCACGGGCACAGATTGCACAGTGGGCGACTTATATGGGAGATGCAGCCATCTCCACGGGGTCGAAGAAGGGGGTGAGAGTTCGATCCATTCCTTCTTTGCCTATCCCCGTATTTCGACAGGCCATCATGGGGATCCTTGCCTCGAGATTGATCGGGGACAAGGGAGGGGACACATTGCTATACTGTTGGGCCCCTATTATTGCACAGATAGAGGGGCATGGCCGGATATACGCTTGGGGTACAGATATTCTTGGGACCACCTACCACGATCTATATAGGGTGGTCCGTTTACAGGGGCAGTCACTGAGCCACCCGACTCTAGTCATGAGTTGGGTTTATGAGCACTTCATCCCTTATGGCAGGGGTGTGGAGGTGGCAGATCCTGGAGCTGTTAGGGCAGCCAGATGGGCAGACATGTCGGTGCTTAGAGCACCTCATCAGCCAGTTGCCTCCCTGACTACTGCTGATATGGAGGCGACACCATACCAGCTCATGGCCGGCATATGGGGCGAGGAGACCCTTACCTTGATCTCCTGCTCCACCACAGGGCAGCTTATCGATCGAGTGGGACGAGTGGAGGTGCACCCCTTTGGCTGAGTTCCTCAGCAGTTTGGCCTTCCATACATGGGTATGCTTCCCCCAGTGGCACCAGTTTACAGATCAGTTCGCGAGGCCAGAGGGGGGCCTAGAGGCCGAGGTTGGACCGTGATTACTCCTGGCATTCCCATTGCAGCCAGGAGGATAGTTCGTGCTAGAGGGAGAGCTGGTGCACCTCGGGCACCTTTGCTTCAGATAGCTGCGGGTCCTGCTCATAGCAGCGATGACCCTATTGATATTGACTCCGAGTCTGAGGAGTTCACAGAGGGAGGGTCAGAGGGGGAGACCGACGACAGCGACCCTGAGTGGCATGACACTCAGGATATTATGCAGGCAGAGAGGGCTGAGCAGAGCGCAGAGAGGGATACTCTAGTTTCAGAGGAGCCACTCTCCCAGGGCCGTGGTGGAGAGGATGAGTCCGTTGCGGGGTGACACGTTGCTCCTGCCACAGGAGCAGCCCCTCAGTCAGCAGCGGCATCCGCGGCAGGTGCTGGTCCCAGCGACCCATCTTGGAGGCCTGGTGATCCGAGTAAGTTACCCTTTCTCCCTTTTAATGTTTATTTGTAGGCTCTCCTTAGTTGTTATTTTATATCTTTTAGCCTCTTGCTTAGTTTCTAATTCGTTCTCTCCTTTGTTTGCAGAGACTGTTGATGAGTGGCGGGATCTGATCCGCAGGGTATGTACCGATTCCCTGATGATCCCCATGGATAGGACCCGCACAGAGCTGTCAGTAGACGCTGGGGAGCCTTCAGCAGCCGGTAGGCATACCGACGTTTTTGCTCCTGTCTGGCACGTGGCCAGGATGGTGTCGACCCTCCGCACTGAGTTAGCGGGCTATAGGACGGCTGAGCACCTTATGAGGAGCCATTCTCGTGGTGAGACTGCAGCTGCTCCTCGAGACCCTGAGCCCTCCGTACATTCAGAGCGCCGGCGTAGCCGGAGTCCTAGGCGTGGGCGTGCACCTTCGGAGGGGTCGCGTAGGGATTGAGAGGCCACTTGGCTCTCGTGTATTTTGTATTATATATTCTTTGTATATCACGGGCTCTTTGAGCATTTTGACCATGCTTAGTGCATGATGGCATTGTATATAAACATTGATCATTTATATATACGTATTCATTTTGGATCAAAATCTTGGCACTCATGGTTTCCTTTCTATTTCCAGCTTTTCTATGTATACTACGATGTATGTTTGTATGCTTTTTAGAATGTATGCAATGGAGAACAGATGATGCAAATGTTTGTTTCTTTTTGTGCATTTCACGATGCTGATATATGTAGTTAAAATGTGATTTTGAATCTTAGCTTCTGTAAGCAATTTTGGATACCTCATGTTTGTTTTGCAGAGTGATGAATATAACCAGTATGATGAACAGATTAACTTGCCCCACTCCTAACTCCACGCAACTAGTAAGATGCGAGGGCTCATCACCGAGAGCTAGAAAGGGCACAAGTTATGAGGTGTAGCTGAAATGATAGTGATGAAAGACAGACAAAGCTTTGGTGGAACCAAATTGGAAGCTACAAGCTTACTCTACCCGAGTGACTTCATAGTTTAGAATGCAACTTACTTTGCGGTTTATCTAGACTTGGATCCGTAGATGGCCACATAGTAGACAAAATCTGGGTTTTTAGGATTTTAACTCTCTTGGAATTTTGAACATCTGATTCATTCATTTTTGACTCAAAGTTTCAAAGTTTGAATTGTTTGTATATGACCATTTGCATTTATTTGTCAAGAGGACCCCCTACACTTTGCCCCATGCTACTAGTAAGAAGCGTGGGTTTATCACCGTGGGCAAGGCATAGGCGAGTAAGGGCATTTCCATCCTTTCCCAACCCTACGTCACTAGTAAGAGACGCAAGCTCATCACCGAAGGTTGGTGGGGCAAGGAAATGTGTAAAATTAAAATTTTCTGTTTAATCACTTTTTGACTTGTTTTCTTGAGTAAAATGTCAGTATGTGCTTATTTCCAAAGAGATGTACATATGGGATAGATGTGACACCATGAAGCTTCTAGAACAGACCATAGGCAAGACACCTATCCTAAGAAGAAATCAAAGCGAGAGTAAACTTGCAGATCTTGGTATGGCTACCGTTAAGACTTTGTCATATCTAGCTTTATTTGATAAAAGATTCCGAGATGATTTGATGATATCATGAAAATGGAGAGGTATGATTAAAGAGCTTTATGCCAACAACATCATGAGTTTGTAATGAATTGCTTTGAGAATAGATTCCTTGATCACAATTTATGTAAGAAACAAGTGGACAAAATGATCTTAATCTATATGAAGATGCAATGTAAATAATTATATAAGTAGTGCTAGCCACTTATGCGTAGAACCGCTTGAGGTGCAGGGAATTGACTGTTTCGCCAAATTCCTCACCTTCTAGCGTACATAAGAGGTAAGCACCATTTCCATAGTCCTTCATGACTCTGTATGGGCCCAACCATTTGGGCCGGAATTTCCTTCCTTCGCCAGTCTTCTTGTCGATACGGCTGTCTAGTCTTAGAACTAGATCACCTTCGTATATGTCGCGTTCATAGACCTTCTTGTTATACTGCCGGCACATTCGGTCAGCATAAGCTCTATGCCGCTGTTCAGCATCTAACCTAGTTTCATCTAGGCTTTCTAGTTGGGAAAGACGTGCTTCTCTGTAAGCGTCTTCATCCAGAATCCCTTGTAGTGAAATGCGGAGACTGGGTATTTCGACCTCAAGTGGGAGAACTGCTTCTGCCCCAAATACTAGCGAGAAAGGAGTTGCTCCCGTTGGTGTTCTTATTGAGGTTCGGTGGGCCCACAAGGCCGGATATAACTTCAAATGCCAATCTCGCTTGTTTTCTTTTACCGTTTTAAGGAGAATGGCTTTCAGTGTCTTGTTTGTCGCTTCAGCCTGTCCGTTGGCTTGAGGGTAATACAAGGAAGCCGTATGATGGCTTATCTTAAATTTATTGCATAGTTCGCGAACCTCTTCATTCTTAAAAGAAGTTCCATTATCGGAGATAATGATTTGTGGGATACCGTACCTGCAAATGATTTGGTTCAAAATGAACTTGGCGATTACAGAACCAGGTACAGTAGTAAGAGGCATAGCCTCTACCCATTTGGTAAAATATTCAGTGGCCGTGATTATGAAATTATGGCCATCTGTGGATGAGGGAGAGAATTTCCCTATCAAATCTAGACCCCATGTAGAAAAGGGCCATGGAGTAGCGATTGGTTGCAGAGCTTGTGCCGGCATGTGGATCTCATGGGAGAATTCTTGGCACTTATGACACCTGCGTACAAACTCTATCGCGTCATGTTCTAGAGTGGGCCAGAAATAGCCCATTCGATGTATTTTTCGAGCGGTGGCATGGCCACCGAAGTGGCCTCCACATATTCCACTGTGAGATTCATGGAGAATCTTCTTGGATTCCTCCTGTGTCGACACATCTTAGGAGCATTCCATCGAATGCTTTTCGATAGAGCACCTGCTCTATAATGACGTATTTAGCTACGATAATGCGTAACCGCCTTCTTTGTTGCGGTGTAACTCCTTCTGGGTACGTATGGTCCATGATATAATTAATGATATCAGTGTACCAAAGACACTCAGAGATAGAGGGTCGGGCTTCGATGTAGTATACGCACTCATCTGGAAAGTCTAAATCTACTAAATCACCTCCATCTAATGGGTTATCGGCTAACCAATCTGCGATGATTTGTCCTTTAACCGACTTCTGATTTATAAACGTTAATTCGAATTCTCCCATTAAAGTTATAAAACGTCCAGCCTTTTTAGATAAGGATCCTTGTGTGAGGAAAGTTTGTAAGTGGTCTGTTTTTACCATGACCCTTGTTTCCTGGTTTAGCATATAGTGTCTTAGGCGTTTGGTTGCAAAGACTATGGCGAGACATTCTCGTTCTGCTTGTGTATAGCGTGTTTCATAGTCGAGCAGTGTTCGGCTGATGAAATAAATCACGCGTTCTCTCTTGTCATCGTCTTCTTGGGCCAACATACAGGCCAGCGAGACATCGGTAGCTCGTGAATATAGAATTAACGGGTGATCTAACTTAGGTGGCATTAGCGTAGGTGGTGACAAAAGGAAACGCTTAACTGCATCAAAGGCTTCATTGCAATCTTTGGTCCAATCAATGCTATAGTCTTTCTTGAGTAAATTGTTGATTGGATGAACGGCGAAGCTTAAGTCTGGGATAAATCTCCGGATTGCACCCAGCTTTCCGAGAAATGATCTGATTCCAGATTCACTCGAAGGTGGGACCATTTCGAGGACAGCCCGAATTTTGGTTGGATCAACATCTATCCCCGTGACGATATGATGTAACCTAGGAGCTTTCCTCCTGTTACGCCAAAGACGCATTTCTCTGGGTTTAGCGTGACTCCGTATTCTATTAGGCGTGAAAGAATGACGCGGAGTACATCCGGATGGTCACAACGCTTCTTGGCCTTAGCCAATAAGTCATCTACGTAGGATTCCACGATTTTATGAATTAAATCGTGGAATATATATGTCATAGCTCGCTGGTACGTAGCACCGGCGTTCTTGAGACCGAATGGCATAACAGCGTAGCAATAGGTTCCCCAAGGAGTTATAAACGTAGTTTTAGCTTGATCTTGCTCAGATATTTTGATTTGATTGTATCCCGAGAATCCATCCATGAGAGACAAAAGTTCAAACCCAGCTGTTGCATCAACAATGACATCAATAGATGGCAACGGGAAGTCGTCCTTAGGACATGCTTTGTTGATGTCTCGGAAATCTATGCAGATGCGTATTTTTCCATTCTTCTTGAGAACGGGAACGATGTTAGATACCCATTGGGAGTAGTCGACTGGTTTGATGAATCCTACCTGGAGGAGTTTTATTACCTCCTCTTTTACCATGAGAGCTACCTTGGGCTTCATGGGTCTTGATTTTTGTTTAACTGGCTTTGCATCTGATTTAGTGACGAGGTTGTGCACCGCAATGTGGGGTGCAACTCCTGTCATTTCCTTATAATTAAATGCAAACGCCTTCTGATGTTCTTTGAGGATCCGCGTATGTATTTCCACTTCTTCTGGGGTTAAGGATGATCCTAATTTCAAGATTTTTGGTTCGTCATCCGTCCCGATGTTGACATCGATTGTTTCTTCGATCAAAGAGGCGTTACCCTCTTCGAACTCAGGTGGTGCTGGAGGTAAATCCAAATCATCCCCATTTTCTACTGCGTATATGCTAGGTTCCATTTGTGAGGGAAGATCCATCATGGGATTTCCGAAATGGGAAGACGAATGTGGAATTAAGGATAAATCTAGCATGTGATAGGAGAGATGTAGTGCTGCATAGGCGTTTAAGTAATCCAAAGTGGCCATATCACTATCAACATGGTTTAGGATGGTAGATTCACTTCCGCTTGGAAGGGGAGTTGTCATTGTTTTTATCAATGGTTCATCACGAATGGACACCGTGTAATGGGTATCTTCTAACTCATTGCTTGGCGTAAAACGTGATGCTGAAGTTGCTATTGAATCGGCGAGAAGATTTTTCTCTCGCGGGATTGCTTCAATGGATATGAAGTTAAACGCCTTGCTTAAATCTAATACGGCTTCTTTGTAAAGCTGCAAGTGTTCGGCTTTGGTTTCGTATACTTCAGAAACCTGGTTTGTCACTAATTGCGAATCTCCTAAGACTCTGATGTTATCAATACCAATTCTTTTGGCTAAGGTGAGGCCAAGGAGGAGGGCTTCGTACTCAGCGCCATTATTTGTGCATTCAAAGTTTAGCTTAAAGGCAAATGGTAGGACTTTCTCTTCGGGTGAAGTAAGAATTATACCTGCCCCCGCTCCATAACGGCATTTAGCTCCATCGAAATGGAGAGTCCAATATTTAGCCGGGAGTATAGATGTTGGGGTATCTGCTGTGTTTGCGCACTCTACTTCTACCATGCAGAGGTCCTCTGCTGGAAGGGAACCAACACCTAGGGAATATCCTATGCCTACTGAATCAAATGGTAAGAACATTGGTAAATCTTGTTCTATTAACTCAACGATTTTTGCAGTAGTCCCTAATGATACCGTTTCTTTAGCCTTATCTTTGGGGGTTGGGGTTGTTTTGGCTATGCTGATAGTTTCAAGATCCGTCGTAGGTACCAACTTTTCCTCTGGTTTTGGGTCAGTGGGTTTATTAAGTTGGTTTGTTGGAAGTTCAAATTCTGAGTGCACACCTGGTCTTTTCTTTAAATCAGCTAGGTGCAAATCGAAAGGTTTTGGATCACCTTTGGCTACAAACACCTTTCCTAGATGCAGGAATCTTACTTCTTGAAATAACGTAGAAGGGATTGCCTTCATTCGGTGTATCCATGGTCGGCCGAGGATCATATTATAATTAGTTTCTCGATCTATAATATAAAACTCGGTCAGGATTGTTTTGGGTCCTAAGGTGACCGGTAGTATTATAGTTCCTATCGAAGTGGCTTTAAGGCTATCATAGCCTCTCAATGTATTTCGAGTGGTGGAACAGTTTGTTTCCCCATATCCTAGTTTTTGGAGGAAAGAGAAAGGGACTATGTTAACTGCGGCCCCATCATCAACCATTGCCCATTTTACGTAGTTATTATAAACCCATACTTGTAAGTGTAAGGCTGGATCACCTCGGCGTGCAATCTCAGCGTCTGTAGGCATTTTACTTATTTCGAATATAAATTCGACATCCTTGTCTGGCTGCCCCGGAGGGTGGATATCAAAATCTACGTGGTTTACTTGCGTTTCAGGAGGTGGAGTGATGTTAATTAGATGACCTAGACCTAATGCTTCTAAAAGAGCAGCTCTGTGAGTAGAAGAGTTCTTTAATAAGTCCAAAAATGAAATGTGTGAGAAGGTCTTTGTTAGGTCGCTAATTAAATCGTAGGCACCCACGGGTTTTTCTGCTATTTGTTGACTCTTATCCATTTCTGGCAGATGACTTGGGCTTGGTTGAGAGAAATACTCTCGTGTTCTTGTTATAGCTTCGATAGGTAGCTCAGCGTCTAGTTCTACCAAACTGACTATCTTGGGTCTCGGTTGACTTCCTAATTGTGGCGCAACTGATGGATTTAGTGAAGTCGAGGCTTCATGATCATTGTTTCCCGGCATTGCACCCTTGTTCGTCCCAGTTGGATTTAGTCTGTTATTATCATGATTTGGGAGTGGATCGTTAAAGATCTTGAGGGGAGCATTCTGAGGGGAAACTGCCCCTGCGAGCATGTTTGGTGGTGATGACACGGGATCTGCCAAAAACAAATCTGTGAAGAACTGTCTTTGTTCTTCTGGCAAACGTTGCATGAATTTATTGTAGTCACGGCACGTTCTAGTATCATGACCCCGAATTTTGTGGAAACCACAATAAGAATTGGGATTGTAATTCCTGTTTTGTTGGTTTGGTGTATATTGTGGCCTAAAATTCTGATCAAACTGTTGCCTATTAGGATTAAAGTTTTGCATTTGTTGTTTCTGGTTTTGACTTTGGTTTTGATAACCAAATGAGTTTTGGCTTGGCCCTTGTATGGGATTTCACCGTTGTTGTTGTTGTTGTGGATGGTTAAAATCCACTGTATTGATTGTTGGGGTAAAGTTGTTGTTTCGTTGGTTGTTTGTTTGTGATGGAGTATTGACAACATTTACCTTCTTAGGCTGGTCGGTTACTCCATCCGTTGTTACCCCACGATTTTTGTTAAGGATTTTAGGTCCTTGATTGACATTTGTGATAGTTGTAGTGTTCTGGCTGGAGGTGATTAACCTCCCGTTTGCTCCATATGTCTTACGACCACTATCTATCGCTGCTTGATCTATTCGAAGAGCGCTCTCAAGTACTTCATCGTAAGTTCTTAGTGGGAACTTCTGGACTTCTTCCTTCACCTCTCTGCTGAGAGAATGAAGGAATAAATCACATAGTTCCATCTGATCCATATTTGGAGCACTTGCTGAAGAATAAAGAACTGTACGCCACCTCTGGATGAAATGGGTGACAGATTCGTTGTGTTCTTGTTTGATGTGCAAGAATTCCCTGATTCCTGTTCTTAACAGTTTGTTCATGTCAAATGCCTTAATGAATTCTGACACGAGTTGTTTAAATGAATGGATGGAAGCCTCAGGTATTCTATAATACCAATCAAGAGCGATGCCTTCCAAAGTTTTGGGGAATATTTTAGCAACAACCCCATCCCAAGGGAGTAATTCTCGTATGGCTGTAGCGTAAGCCTTGATATGCGCATTTGGATCTCCCTCACCTTTGTACTTGGGTAAATCAGGAAGGGGTCTTGGAAGCATGACGCTTCGTATGGCGAAGTCTAAGGGCTCTTTCAGATATTCTGAATAAGTCCCTATCGCATAGGTTTCGACCATTGATGGTGGTTGCTGAGGGAGTGGTGGTGGGATGGGTTGTTGATATGGTGCAGCGTATGCGTTGGCAGGGGCATAGGGAAGTCCTTGTGTTTGAGCAAACATGCCGGGAGAGGAGAACATATCTCCTTGTGGTGATTTGGAGTACATGTTTAAGTATGACGGGGTATTGTCTAGTAATGGATTGTTTGATACTAGACCGGGAGGAATGGTGTTAGAGATGATGGGCCTTGTTGGCGTTTGTTGTGGATATTGAGGAGGCATGCCTAACGTGCCTACTCCTGTGAGGAGATCTACTTGGCCAGGGTGGTATGGAGGATTGGAACTTCCTGCTTGCATGAACTGAGGATTTTGACTTGCTTGAGCAAGTTCTAACCCTCTCACTTTTTCTACTAACGTTGAAATGACTTCATTTGGTGAAGTCACGGTGCTTTGCCTTAGCGGCATTTGTTGTATACCCTGGTGTTGTATAGGCATGTGATATCCTGCTATAAACTGATCGCTATCTTGCCAAGTTTCTCCGAGAGTATTTCCTATAGGCAGTGGCATAGAGGTATTTTCTTGAAAAGAGACCTCGGGTTGTATTTGTAAACCTCCTATAGATGGGTACATACCCCGAGAGCGTTGTTCACTTCTAGGATAACGTATTGACCGTTCATCATCTAAGACCAGGTATGGGTCAGATTGTCTACTAATTTGTGGTCTAAGTAGCATCTGAGGAGACGAACCAGATTCTCTGGTAAACGTCATATTGTTCGAGCCTGAAGGCTCTGTTTGTTGCGTTCGAGGGGGTTGATCTAACTCCTCCGTTTGAAAGGACGAGCTATATCTGATCCTTGGAGTTTGTGTTGACAACTGATTAGTTGAATAGTTGTCACCCCATACTGAGAGTGAGGGTGATGATTGTCTATTCTGTTGGGCGTAGTATGCCTCAAGACCCAAGAGGGGTCTGCCATATGCATCGAATCCCGACATATTCGGGGGGTATATGAATACCCGCAGAATAATGGGAAGGAGCGAAGGTGGTTTGTGAAAGGCTAATGAGGCGGAGAAGATGAAAAGGTATAACTAAACTTGGAAGAACACGTGTTTACTATGACTCTTTTGTTTGTTTCACGTCGAAAGTAGGAAGTTTACGTCAGCTTCACTAATTTTGTTTGTTTCACGTTGGGTTCACCAATTTTGTACGCCGGAAAAGTGACAAGCGAGCGTGGGAATCTACAGGTAACTCTTCCGCGTACCCGACCTCCCGAGGTCGTGCCGAGACAGCCGGTCGGGATGGAATATGCGTGGGATGCAGACAAACTAGTTAGGAAATCTAATGTCTTCGATACGCACTAATGGAATTTGTGAATCTAAGGCAAAGAAGGCCCTTCTAACTTGGACTGGTGTGATAGATCGATCGGCAAGGATGACTGCTCGAAGGCTCCAATCAATATCGAGCTCTGGCGTGATTCGATCTATGGGTTGTGGAATACGTGGAAAATGACCTGGGATAGTTTCGTGTACGTCTCCAGATAAGGTCATATGGTGGATGGTGAAATACAATTGACTCTACGGACGATTCTCTGGCCTAGTCCAAAATTCTCTAGCTTCGTTAGCCGCTATATCTAGTAAGGACAATTGTTCGATGATGATGGGTGGAAGTGGAGTGGATCTGAATACTAGTGTGCGTAGGCCAGTGTTTATATCTGATTGACTTGTGGATTCGTTGGGCTGTGGGATCTGTGGATCACAACCGTAGACTCTTGGTTGTTGCGGTCCTGCTATGGTCATGTACGAAATCAAGTCCTAATCCCTAATATCCAGTAATCGTATGCTTTCTCAGCTTCTATGTTTAGGACCAATAACTGCGTGATCTTCTCAGAATATCTCACAGGCGTTCGTGCAACCTGGATCCTTAAACTAGTATCTATGTCTGTGAGAGTGTCTCCTGCATCTGGCTGTGGGACCAAAGGATCACAACCAAAGGTTTGTTCTCTTTCAAACCCTTCTACAGTCATGTGAATGTTTTCCTAGGGTAATATGTAGTTTGGTTGGTTTGACCAAAACGTGTGTGCTTGGTCGTCTTCTATGTTTAATCCCCTCAACTGAGAGCTGATCTGTCGTAAATCTGTTGTTGTTTGGAAGACTTGTATTCTAAGGTTTTGTTCTATGTCAACTATTGCCGTGACGAGGTTGGGTTGAGGCACGATTGGCTCAAATACGTATTCCCTGGGCTCTCGGGGTCCCGTGATTGTCATACAAAACAAAATGTAAATCTAACTGTAACAAAGCAAATTCTAACTACGTGGAATAAATCTAAAACATATATAACTTCTATTTTTCTGAGAAACCTTTTAAGAATTTAAGGAAAGCAGCTATTTAAACGTATCTAGGAATAACAACTAAATAATAATTTAAAACAGACAAAATAACCGAGTGTAGTTATTTGCCTGTGCGATTTGTAGATTTATTCTAAACTAATAAAATAGCTCATCTATATGCAAGATTCTCGATCCTACCTCAGAAGTGAGGAGTGAATCATAGTTTCTCAGAAACTATCAATCCTCACAGCTTCCCTGGTAATATCGAGAATAGAATTTACTGAAATGAAGCAATTATCTACTCTATTTGATATGATTCTAACTAGAACTTTGAAAGCTAGAACCTGGATTCTGCAGAACAGTGGCGAATCCGATGGTGTGTGTGATCTTGTCCCCTCAGTGTGATTTCCTCGTTCTTTCATGTTCACGTGGATCCAGAAAAGCGTATAATGCTAGCATCAACAAAGGTAGATTTTGGGACAAAGGACAGCTCAGAATGCAGACTGAATACAATGCGAGTAGGAGAGGGATAGCGCAAGAGTACAGAGCTTGGCTTATGCAATTCCTAGCGGGATTTATTGCGAGTCATGCAACATAAAGCATCCAGAACCTGAAACTATCTTGTTTGAAAAACCTGCAAATTTAATGGCTTCCTAAGCTATTCTACTCCAATGGGTTGGATAAAACAACAACACTGCTTGCACAAGCTGGATATGTGGCTTACCAACAGCTGAATAATACTAACTAAGCATGCAAATGAACTGAAACTATGGCTTCTAAACAAGATAATAAACTGAACTACTGAAATGAGGAGATGAGAGCAAAAGATCAGACCGTAATGAAATAGTATTTGCACAAGATGGATATGTGGCTTACCAACAGTAAAACAATGCTAACTAGTCATATAATAAACTAAACCAAGCACCCTAAGCAAAATGAAAGCTAAATCTATGGCAAAGAGAAATTCAGAGGCAAACTTCAGGGCCATTTGCTTGAGCACAAGCCACTTATTTATAGCTCTCCATTCACCCAAAGATCAAAACCAAACTGAACTCTAAAAACTATAAACAAAGGCCAAACACTATTCCAGGGGACCAAAAACATAAATGCAAGCCCAAGTCGGCAAGGAAAGCTGGTGAAACGTTGATCTTTTACGTGAGTCGCATCAAAACGCTTTCTGGAAAATGCGTAAAGGACCGCCGCTCTGAGCAGGGCGGCGGTTACAGGACCACCGCCCTGATCAGGGCGGCGGTCACGAGACCGCCACAGGCAGGGCGGCGGTTTCGTAACTGAAGAGCAAAAGGTCCAAGAAAAGAGGAAAAGAGGGATAAAACAAAGGACGCAGGGGCTAAGCGGGGCATGCGGGATGTTAACGCATACTCTGAGGGCTTTTCCGGATCCTGAACACCTTGTGAGGAGACCTGTATCATCATTGGGGCACTTATTACACTGTTCTGGCAGTACAATACCTTACAATTTTGGGTACGTACAACGCCCTTCTGATATACTTGGTGGTATGTGGAAGAATATTGCCCTTTCTATATACCCAACGGTACATAAAAGAAGATGTTAACATACATAAGAGAATTTGATACGTGGTACCAAGACAATACTGAAAGGGGTCTATGCGATTATTGACACTAGCTTAAAGAAATATCCTCATACGCGCGCATAACTTCACTATATACTCAGATAATTTCTCAGTCCAGATTTATGTTGTGCAATTGTTCACAGAAAAATGGGAAGGCTCATAGTGTGTACAATGTGACCTTATCACTCCCTGCCAATTTAAAGGGTCGATGCCCAAATGATGTTGTTGCAGCTATATTAGGTGTTAAGGGTAAGTGCAGCAAGTTTATGGACAAAAAAAAGTTCATAAGTGGATGTCATATTACAAAAAATAGAGAAATCTCAACTTGTAGGGATTATTAGCAATATGTGCACTCAAAATTAGAAAAAATTATATAAATATGAATTGTAGAATCCGGAATCTAGTTTCTAAACTACTATTTTTTTTAAAAAATGTACAAGTTTAGCTATATTAAACACTTAAAATTCTATGACTTGGGTTTTTTTTGAAAAAACCTATAAGATTGTAGTCCGTTTGCGCGTGATTTGGATGACCAAATCTTGTTTTTTTTTTTTCATTTAGTGAAGAGTTAGATGTAGTTGTCTATCTTGGGATGGATTTTATTTTGTATTTTTTTGAGCAATATTTTTTTTTATGATTTTTTCCGTGAAAGTGGTCTGAAAATATTTAGAAAATGGAGCGCTTTCCCTTTGCCCACCATAACTATATCAAAAAATATCGAAATCAAATATATATTATTTTTTAACGTGTATAGAATTTCTCCATGCTTGGGATGGTATAAGTTTTATCACATTTTGATAAGTGAAACAAAAGTTGCAGTCTTAAACGTAGACATGAACATTCACGGGAAAAAATGTCTTAAAGACCTATTGTTAGTAAAAAATTATAAAATGATATTTATCTTATTCTATTCACTTTAAAATCAATATTTCTACGAAGATAACCCTATCCCCTACACGATAGCACCATTTTTGTGAAATGTTGTTCAGTTTTTTTAGCATGGTTCACATATGTGGAAGAGCAAATTTGAAGTTTTTTGACCGTTTACACTTCATAATGACCTTCCATAGCTTTGGTTGGGGCAAAACAAAGATTTCCTGAGCCTTAGGGTCGGATTTGATGATACAGATATAACCACGATCGTGCTTTATAAACTGCGAGCGCGGTTTTTAAAGCGTGATCGCGGTTCGTAAATCATATTTACACACATCCCAATGTTCTAATGACCATGTGGTTTTTACTATTTGACTTTACCGTATGAATTACTGTGAAATTCTATCATTTTCTGCACATTTTTCTTATCACCAGAAGCAAAACATCATGGGAGACAAGAAACAAAGTAAAAAAAGGAAGTCATTAAGTAAAAAAACACCAAATAAATTAGAGGCAAACATATTTCAAAATGCTGAGCAAATGCAGAATCTTCATGAATCAAGAAGAGGTTCATCTTCAACCCCTACTATTGTAAGCAATGAGGAACCAGGTAATGTTTCTACTGCCAATGTTGAAGTTGAATTAAATACTTGTGATGAAGATGTTTTTATTGTCAATGTTGAAGAAGAGTTAAATCCTCATGATGTAGTAAATGTTGAATTTGAAGGAGACAATGAAAATGTGAATAAAGAAATTCAGGTTGAAACTGTAGACAAACAAAATTTGATAAAAACACTTCCTAGGATTTTCCGTAAGAAACCTTATTATTTTATTGAAATTGATGAAAACATTTTGAAACCAATGTCTGACAAACTTTTTGAACGGAAAATCAGAAGAAAAGCCACTAAAATTTGGGATAATCATTTTAAATTTTAAATGATTCCTAAAGATGTCAGTTGTTGGTTAGTTTGATGAAATTGATTAATATGAGACCTACATTAAACACCTTAGGATTGACAACATCTAATATACGTAGTCAAACCTCAACAATTGTTGAAAACCTTCATGATGCATATCACACTGTTGGTGTCAAGAGACGCACTAGGGATAGTAATATTGTGTGTCATGTACTTGCCACTAGTGTTGTAAGTGAATCAATAAAAAACAATGTTTGATTACGTAAACAAGTCGGATGTTGTAAGTTAATCGAAAAACTCTAATGAAAGCAATTGAAAGACGTAATATCCTTCAATCAATCCATAACACCAATTTTTTGGCATTTTCTGCTAGAGTATCGCGTAAGGACAAAGCTAATTCTGATGCTATAAGAGAAGTTGTTATTCAATTTTGGCATGATAACACTAGAGTTTCACCTAATACAAGAGATGTTGTAAAATGGAGAGTTGGTTCTACTAATCGCAAACCACATCCAAAGCATTTCTTAGATATGACTCAAACTCAATTTTTTCATAAGTTTGAACAATACTATATGGAAATTAAAATTAGTTAACATTTTTTTGAAATGTTGAAACCATTCTATGTGAAAACCAACCATGCTCGCACCACTTGTTGTTGTAGGCAACATGTTGAATTTACGATGCATTATGCTAAATTTTTACGTATTCGTTCTAATTTTCATTATGAAACTATGTTATTGGAATGTGGTGTTCAAGTTCCACCAATATCTTTCAGGCATTTCATTCCTACGATATTTTGTGAAAAAAAAGTTGGACAATTTTTTTATAGTCAGGATTGTTTAGATGGAAGTTGTGGTACATGTGATGGATTACCTAAATTGAAAAGTTACATCCATGAGAAAATTTAAGGTGCAATATGACATAATTTAGTTGAGTTTGATAAATATAAATCAGTTGCATACCAGTTGAAAGATGGAAAAAAGTATAAATGTTGTGAGCTAGTTATAGAACATATGCCTATTTTTCTTTTTATGAGAAAATTTAAGGATGAAATTGTTTATGAGTATGCTAGGAATACACATAGAGCTTGATGGTTGGATGAACAATTCAAGATATGCAAAGACACATTTCCTATTGGTACTATTATTTCAGTGGTCGATTTTACAGAGAATTACACATTGTAACCACAAATGGAGGTTCAATCACAATATTACAACTCAGTACAAGTTTCTATTTTTGTGCATATAGTGCATTTATACATTCTCTTGACAATACAGAGAATGATCTAAATTTTTAAAGAGAGTGCAACTTTTATATTAGTGATGATCATACTTGTTAATGCATTGTGTTTGGCCAGTCTTTGTTGCCATTTTAATCTACTCCTGGGTCAAAGATCATGTGTGGGTCCGTATTTGTCTCATGGTTCCTTTGTTCCTCTGGAAAAGCTCTGTATTTTGAGTCTCCCATGCTCTGTTCCTTCAAAACTCACATTTTTCCCATTTCCTCCATTTTCCACAGTCAAGATCTGTTGTCCCTGCCATTTTTTCCCTAAATACTCAAAGAGAAATGAATTGATGTGTCCCTAAGGAACGTATTTGAGTCTTGCAACATTTCTAAAATCTCTGTCCTTGAAGAAAATTTCACTTTCAGGCTCAAATGGTCATTTCTCTGTGTTTTACGGTTTGACGGGCATTTCTCCCTGGTCAAATTTGCATCCTTGCATCAACAGGGAAATGTGGCATCCTTTGGTTGGATGTGGCTCAGCTTAACACTTCAAAAATTCTATAAAAAGCCTCAACTTTAAAATGTGTCCACGTGGAGGAATGACGCTCATTTGAGAATCAACTTTTTGGTTTGGCTTTGAAGTAGCACTGGGAGGACACATGGAGGGTTGGCAGGAAAGAGACACGTGGAGGCTTCCGCTGGGTTTCCCATACTTAGACAAATTTCAAAAGGTTTTTGGGAAGTCCAGGACACGTGGAGGAACGACGCTCATTTGAAGATCTACTTTTGGGCTTTGCCTTGGAGTAGCGCCGGGAGGACACATGGAGGCTTCCGCTACTTTCCCATACTTAGACAAATTTTTTATGCAGATGGAAACAGTTTGGCAGAACAGGGACACGTGGTGAGCCCGCGCTCATTCAGGGTCTTCAACTTGGGCACCATTTTGAAGAAGCGCCATGAGGACACGTGGGGCACTTCGCTCACTTTGCATATTTTACTTGGACTTTTCAACGACCAAGGGAGACTACCTCGGAGCTTGACAAGTGGTGCCCTCCACTGAGCTTCAAGCCTTCAAACAAATTTTTCCAGAGTAGGACACGTGGCGAGCCCGCGCTCATTCAAGGTATCAAATTTTTGGGACCGCCTCAAGGTGCACCATTGTGACACGTGGCAATTTGAAAATTCATAAGGGGCGGGGAAGCGGACCATCGGAGGAAACTTAAAAACTTTTGCCTCTTTGCCTCATAAAGGTTAAAATATCAAAAATGGCCCGCAAGCCCGATGGGAAATAGTCAATGTTTTTCCCCGGTCAACGGCGGAGGTGCGGCTTTCGGAGGAAAAGTGAAAAATTTTCCCTTTGAGGGAAAAGGAGTTAAAGGCATAAAAGGACCTGGGGTTCCACTGGGACCCACATTAGGGACTTGAAGCGGAAGGGCGGAGCTGCGGGGAAAACTTGGAAAATTTTCCTTTTTCCAAAAGAGAGTCAAATGGCAGAATTTTTCCACGTTTCTTTGGGACCCACCTCAGGACACGTGTCAGGCCCATTTTTCAGAAGCGGAGGTGTGGAGCAAAATGGGAAATTTTTCCATTTTTTCAAAAGGGTCAGAAAAGGTCAAAGGAAGCCCCTGAGCCTATTTTTGCATCTTCCACGTGGACGGCCCACATTCAAAATCAAAGATCAACGGCTGCTGAGCATCTAAATCTGATTTTCCCCCCATTTTTTCTGTAAAACTCCTGGGAGTGTGAGTCTTCATGATTTCTTGCTATTTTCTACATGCCAAATAGAGGAGTGAGTTAATTTTGATATCTAGAGTTTGGTGGGAGAGATCTGGAGATGTCTTTCGCCATTAAAATGGTTTGACTCTCAAGCCCGATCTGGTTTTCCATTTTTCTTCTCCTGAGCACGCAAGGGGCCAGATTTGATTGATATGGGGTGGAAGTGGTTGGCGAATGGATGGAGGCATGTTTTTCCAGAGAAAGGAGTTGAATGCGGGGAAGAAATCAAAGAGATTTTCCCTCGAGCACCTGGAGACTTTTGCAGATCTGATTCTGTGAATCACGAAAGAATCATGGCGAGCACTGGTGCATTTAAAGTTTTTGTCTTTTGGGAGGAAGGGGATCTTGTTGGAAATGTTATAAATGGCACAAATTCATCATGCAAATGGTTGGGAGTTTTTGGAAAGATCAGGACTGATTTTCTCCAGCAGAAAAATCTTGACAGAGCCCATCCATTTTGAGAAGCCATCTAGAGAAGCCTGTATATCTCTCTTTGTGTCAAATTTGATCGTGTCAAGGTGGTTGCAAGTGTACAGCCATTGAAAAGCTTTGAGATTGTTCTGGAAACTTTCCCTTGCTGATAAATTTGATCAAACTTTGAGTTATTCTGTGTTAATCTTGAGTAAAGTGTATTTATTTCATCTCTGAATGCATACGAGTAGTTTTTCTTGTTTCTATTGCAATATTGTACCAAAATATAGTCCAATCACATAGGTCTCAGTCCTTGTGATAGTTTAGTGGCATCTGTAATTTCATTTCTCAGAAGAGCCTTCATCTGGGAGTGGGATAAACAGTTTAAAATCACTTTTCTTTCATTTTGTTGATAGAGATTATCTGTAAGCCTCTGGGTGTACCTCAGGCGTGACTTGGTTTAAATCTTGGTGCTTTATTGGGTTCTCTAACTCGAGCCTTCATGATAGAATCCCACAGGTTGTGTGAAAGAGTGCTAATCTGGGCCTCCATTGAAGCACATATTCTAGTTGAGGAAACAATTTAACTTTTTGTGGCATTTTGTTGATTGAATCTTTCCATTTTGCATAAGCTCTCAAGGATCTGGTGAGTCAAGTCCATCCTGTCTCCCCTCCCACCAAAATTCATTTAACAACAACCAATCCTACCCATAATACCCCTGTTTTTCATGTGTGTACACAAATGCATAATCTTTGTTACCAAAACATGCAGAAACAATCAGGGTCTCAAATGTCTTTAGTAACCTTTGCCTTGTTGTGAAAATATCTCCATAATCTGGAAGTGACAACTCGTGAGAGTCAGATTTGGTGTGTTGATCATATTTTCCCCAAGGCCTTCTCTATAAAATTTATGCAAAAGAAAGGTACCTGTATCTCCTTTCAAATAACAGAGGTTACAAAATAGGTTCTCTTACCTTGGTTGAAAGGCACAACCTAAAATAGTTAGGATAAGATCACATCCTTTTGAGGTGCTACCCATCTTCAGAGCCACAAATCCATAGTTGCTTCCCCAGCTACAAAGGGACATACATGATTGTCTATCTACCTCCCTGGCTACAAAATGACATAAAGGAGGTTAAATTTGGGTACCATGTTAAATCTTTGTTGGGGACTGTTGCTTGGCTCTAAAAGGAGAACAAGCCATTTGGGTACCAACATCAACATGGTGTTGTCGGGGATTGATTTACGTTGCCAGGGACTATTTTGAACTCCTGGGAATAATTTGCATTGCATTGAGACTAATTTGGGTATCTATTTGACCCATCAACAACACCAACATTAGTGGTGCCATTGTCGGGGATCTGATTTACGTTACTGGGAACTTAGTTCAATTTAATCCATGTGCATACATATTTGAAGCCATATCTATTTGACCCGTCAACAACACCAACATAAATGGTTGTGATACATTTCTAGGGAAACATTTCAGTTCAAAATCAAGAACCTGGTAAAACACTTCTTGTATGCTCCAAGTGTTGTGTGTATGCAACTTCAGTTTCACACCTAGTGCACTAGCTTTCATTTGATAAATCTGGGTAAAGAAAGGTCAGAATCTTTCCATTTCCAGTTTCTAGCATTGACAGACACTTTGACAGATCATATTTAGTGCATTTGCACAACTAAGGTGGAAATCCTTAGTGGCGACTCCCTGTTGATTTGATTTTGATAAGGACCAGTGTCTTAAAACTCTGTCAAGTCAGATTTGTTACTAATATTTGCAAAGCTGGAAGGAAGAAGATCTTTCTTTGCTAGGGATCCTGCTAGGACATTGTTTCCAGAGCTAGGAAAAGAAAATCAGAAGGAAGAAAATCCTGGAGAGTTGTGGGAGATCAGCAGACAAGAAGAGGGATCTCCATTGATGAAAGTGATCGGCCTATCATTGAAGACTTCCATTCAAGTGACTCTGAATCAGGTAGCCTCTTTGTGGAATTGAATTCTCCAGCTGGAGAAGGGCCTTCATTTGATTTTGAAAGATTTGCTTCACATTCTGCACCTGTCTTTTCTGAAGTTGATAGGGATTTCCAAGAAGCAAGGCCTTTGGGGGATATCCATTTTGAAAATTACACTCCTGTGTTCCAAGAACCCTCTACCCCCATCAATTTGTCACCCCTCCAAGATCACCTCCTCAAATCAATATGGCTCAACCCAGACCTCCATTTGTTGTAAACACCTTTGGACCTATAAATTTTGTGGGAATGGCTGGTTATCCAAATGCAGTGCCTCAAGATGTAAGGAACAAAATTCCAAAGTTCCAGGAAACAATGCCATAACTGGTGATCAACATCTAAAGCTCTTCCTCAATATGATGGAAGATTTTGAGATTGAACATGAAGATGTGTACATCAAATTGTTTGTTCACACTCTAGAGGAGGATGCTAGGGACTGGTATAAAGCATTGCCAGATAACTCTATTGATTCTTGGGCTGAGATGAACAATGCATTCAGATTGCAATATGGTGATAGGACTGACCCTAGGTTTCTTCTATCAGAGTTTGAAAACATCAAGAAGAATCCCAATGAGTCAGTACATGATTTCAACACAAGGTTCAATAAGACCTTGAGGAGATTTCCTTTCAGGATAAGGCCATGTGATGAATCATGCTTAATCAAATATACTGATGCATTTGATAAAAAGGTTGCTTGCTTACTTAAGAGACAAGAACCCTACCAATTTGAGGCAAGCATTCACCATGGCCCTACAAATAGAGAATAATATCAAGGCAATTGGAAACCTCCAAAGAGGGAAGGTGTAAAGCTGGTTAACCCAGAAAAACCTCAGACAAGCAAGGGTGCTGATTTGGAAGAAGTTGTGAAAACTTTGGCAGGGGCTGTCAAGGAGATCTCCTACAAATTAGCCCGAGATGAGAAAGGAGTTGGGCAGAGCTCACAAGGACAACACAAGCAACAAGGCCAAGACAGATTTACAAATCATCAAAGAATTGATGACAGAGGCAAAGGAGCTGTTGGATTTGGGAATAGGCAGCCCCAAGGTAGAGAAAATAGAATGGTGCCTGATCCTTTGGCTGCTAGAGTTGTTGTTGTGGAAGAAACAAAGTCATTGATTGGTGTGACAGATGTTTCATGCCCCATGCTCCTTGTGAAGAAGATCAACAAGAAGAAGAAGTAGCTGATGATGATAATGATGATGATGCCTGCATGATGGAGATCCCTGCAAGTTCACCAAGGGAAGCAACTTCAACTGAGGTAATAAGTGCTAGAACTGCTGCCACTTTTTGGGATTGCATCCACCGGGTACCTCTTCTTCCCCCCTCTCATACTTTAGAAGTAGACACTGTACAAGCTTTTGAATTTCCCACTAATGATTTTGAATACTTGAGGGCATTAATGATTGAAAAGTATGATGGAGGAGTTCCCTCAGAAGAAGATAGGAAGCTATTAATGAATGTTGTAGTTTCCCAAGAAAAGGAGCACAATACCAGAAGTAAAGCTGCCAAGGGGCCACAAGCCAAGTCAAAATTTCCAGTGCTTACCAAAGAAACCCCAAAGAAAAATGCATCTGGCAGAGAGCTTGTTTCCCCAAGAAAAACTTGTGTTCCTCCCCATGCCCAAAATGAAAAGAATCCCATTCCATCTGATGAATTTTCCAATCTTTCCCCTAGTGCTGCTCTACCCAAATTTGCTCCATATGACATAGCCCAAATTTTGAGTCAAATCAAAATTCCTGTCCCAATTGTTGAGCTGCTTAGGATCCCTGAGCACAAGAAGAGGGCTTTTGAATATTTGGGATTCAAAGGGGGAGAGATCATACAAGGCAGAGATGTAAACAAGGTTGAGGTTCCCCTTACCATTGCAGAGTTGGAAAAGCCACAAGTATTGGAAGAGCTGGGGGAACCACCAGAGGTTTATTTAGGAACTTCTTTGGTTAAATCCCAGCTGAATGTGGATCCATTTTTCACTACCCTGGTTATCAAAGACAAGTTGTTACATAACTGTATGTTTGATTCTGGAGCTTCATGTAATGTCATGCCTCTTGAGGTCATGAATGAATTAGGTATCAAAGTAACAACAACATATGGGAAGTGCACTGCCATGGACTCTAGAGAGGTGCCAGTGGTGGGGTGTGTCAAAGATCTAGCAGTGCAACTTGCATCTTATCCTGGAAGGAACTTAAAGCTTGATGTATCATTGTTGACTGCCCTGCCAAGTGGGGGATGTTGTTGTCAAGAAAGTGGGCAGCAAGTGTTGGTGGTAGTGTGCAAATGGACATGTCTTATGCCACTATCCCCATTGAAGGAAACTTGGTGAAATTGTATGGAGAGAAGAAGATGATGTACCTGATTGAAGACCCAAGCAATGCATCTTATGAAGTTTTGCAAGCAGATGTTGATCTTAACAATTTTGTGAGCTTTGTGGATTTCAGGGAGTATGAGAGTGTTGAAAACAGAGCTCCTAAGTATGCTGCTTTTTCTGGGAATTTGGTCTATGTTTCAGCCTTGAAGAATGTCAAAGAATTTGACTTAAACACAATGGAGGAGCTTCAGAGAAGATGGGTGGTTTACAAACAGAACAAAGAAGAAAAAGAGGTCTACTTCTAGTTGATGAAAACATATCAGAACCTCTTGGCATGGTCATATCCAGGATGGTAGGCACTTGAATTGTTTCCTTGATTATTTTCTTTAAATCAGGAAAAATTCTTCTGTACAGTGTATAGTTTGTTGTTTGTTCCCTATTTTTTCTGTTTTTGCTCGTTCTGGTCCTCGGTGACCTGTTTTTGCTGGTTTCTCTATTTTTTTTTGGAGATGGCTCTTTCTCTACCCTGCAAAGATGACTCCACTGCCCAATGGATATTTTGGCACTTGGTCTACTATTGTTCTTGTGGCACTCACAGGGAGTGCCCATCCCCGAGTCAGAGCCAATGTTGGTGCTCAAAATTGTCTCGCCCCATTTGTGCCCTTGAAGATTTATTGATTCACGGCCTCTGTCATTTTATCCTTCCCCATATTGTGTTTGGCCAGTCTTTTTGCCATTTTAATCTGCTCCTGGGTCGAAGATCATGTGTGGGTCCGTATTTGTCTCATGGTTCCTTTGTTCCTCTGGAAAAGCTCTGTATTTTGAGTCTCCCATGCTCTGTTCCTTCAAAACTCACGTTTTCCCATTTCCTCCATTTTCCACAGTCAAGATCTGTTGTCCTTGCCATTTTTTCCCTAAATACTCAAAGAGAAATGAATTGATGTGTCCCTAAGGAACGTATTTGAGTCTTGCAACATTTCTAAAATCTCTGTCCTTGAAGAAAATTTCACTTTCAGGCTCAAATGGTCATTTCTCTGTGTTTTACGATTTGACGGGTTTTCCCCCTGGTCAAATTTGCATCCTTGCATCAATAGGGAAATGTGGCATCCTTTGGTTGGATGCGGCTTGGCTGGACACTTCAAAAATTCTATAAAAATCCTCAACTTTAAAATGTGTCCACGTGGAGGAACGACGCTCATTTGAGAATCAACTTTTTGGTTTGGCTTTGAAGTAGCACCGGGAGGACACGTGGAGGGTTGGCAGGAAAGAGACACATGGAGGCTTCCGCTGGGTTTCCCATACTTAGACAAATTTCAAAAGGTTTTTGGGAAGTCCAGGACACGTGGAGGAATGAACGCTCATTTGAAGATCTACTTTTGGGCTTTGCCTTGGAGTAGCGCCGGGAGGACACGTGGAGGCTTCCGTTGCTTTCCCATACTTAGAAAATTTTTTTATGCAGATGGAAACAGTTTGGTGGAACAGGGACACGTGGTGAGCCCGCGCTCATTCAGGGTCTTCAACTTGGGCACCATTTTGAAGAAGCACCATGAGGACACGTGGGGCATTCCACTCACTTTGCATATTTTCTTGGACTTTTCAATGACCAAGGAAGACTGCCTCAGAGCTTGACACGTGGTGCCCTCCACTGAGCTTCAAGCCTTCAAACAAATTTTTCCAGAGCAGGACACGTGGCGAGCCCGCGCTCATTCAAGGTATCAAATTTTTGGGACCACCTCAAGGTGCGCCATTGTGACACGTGGCAATTTGAAAAGTCATAAGGGGTGGGGAAGTGGACCATCGGAGGCAACTTAAACTTTTTTCCTCTTTGCCTCATAAAGGTTAAAATATCAAAAATGGCCCGCAAGCCCGATGGGAAATAGTCAATGTTTTTCCCCGGTCAACGGCAGAGGTGCGGGCTTTCAGAGGAAAAGTGAAAAAATTTCCCTTTGAGGGAAAAGGAGTTAAAGGCATAAAAGGACCCAGGGTTCCACTGGGACCCACATTAGGGACTTGAAGTATTTCTCAAGGGCGGAGCTGTGGGGGAAACTTGGAAAATTTTCCTTTTTTCCAAAAGAGAGTCAAATGGCAGAATTTTTCCATGGTTCCTTTGGGACCCACCTCAGGACACGTGTCAGGCCCATTTTTCAGAAGCGGAGGTGCGGAGAAAAATGGGAAATTTTTCCATTTTTTCAAAAGGGTCAGAAAAGGTCAAAGGAAGCCCCCGAGCCTATTTTTGCATCTTCCACATGGACGACCCACATTCAAAATCAAAGATCAACGGCTGCTGAGTGTCTAAATCTGATTTTCCCCCCATTTTTTCTGTAAAACTCCTGGGAGTGTGAGTCTTCATGATTTCTTGCTATTTTCTACATGCCAAACAGAGGAGTGAGTTAATTTTGATATCTAGAGTTTGGTGGGAGAGATCTGGAGACGTCTTTCACCATTAAAATGGTCTGACTCTCAAGCCCGATCTGGTTTTCTATTTTTCTTCTCCTGAGCACGCAAGGGGCCAGATTTGATTGATATGGGGTGGAAGTGGTTGGCGAATTGAATGGAGGCATGTGATTTTTCCAGAGAAAGGAGTTGAATGCGGGAGAAATTGAAAGAGATTTTCCCTCGAGCACCTGGAGACTTTTACAGATCTGATTCTATGAATCACAAAAGAATCATGGCAAGCACTGGTGCATTTAAAGTTTTTGTCTTTTAGGAGGAAGGGGCTCTATTGGAAATGTTATAAAGGGCATGAATTCATCATGCAAATGGTTGGGAGTTTTTGGAAAGATCAGGACTGATTTTCTCCAGCAGAAAAAGCTTGACAGAGCCCATCCATTTTGAGAAGCCATCTAGAGAAGCCTGTATATCTCTCTTTGTGTCAAATTTGATCATGTCAAGGTGGTTGCAAGTGTACAACCATTGACAAGCTTTGAGATTGTTCTGGAAACTTTCCCTTGCTGATAAATTTGATCAAACTTTGAGTTATTCTGTGTTAATCTTGAGTAAAGTGTATTTATTTCATTTCTGAATGCATACGAGTAGTTTTTCTTGTTTCTATTGCAATCTTGTACCAAAATATAGTCCAATCACATAGGTCTCAGTCCTTGTGATAGTTTAGTGGCATCTGCAATTTCATTTCTCAGAAGAGCCTTCATCTGGGAATGGGATAAACGGTTTAAAATCACTTTTCTTTCATTTTGTTGATAGAGATTATCTGTAAGCCTCTGGGTGTACCTCAGGCATGACTTGGTTTAAATCTTGGTGCTTTATTGGGTCCTCTAACTCGAGCCTTCATGATAGAATCCCACAGGTTGTGTGAAAGAGTGCTAATCTGGGCCTCCATTGAAGCACATATTCTAGTTGAGGAAACAATTTAACTTTTTGTGGCATTTTGTTGATTGAATCTTTCCATTTTGCATAAGCTCTCAAGGATCTGGTGAGTCAAGTCCATCCTGTCTCCCCTCCCACCAAAATTCATTTAACAACAACCAATCCTACCCATAATACCCCTGTTTGTCATGTGTGTACACAAATGCATAATCTCTGTTACCAAAACATGCAGAAATAATCAGGGTCTCAAATGTCTTTAGTAACCTTTGCCTTGTTGTGAAATATCTCCATAATCTGGAAGTGACAACTCGTGAGAGTCAGATTTGGTGTGTTGATCATATTTTCCCCAAGGCCTTCTCTATAAAATTTATGCAAAAGAAAGGTACCTGTATCTCCTTTCAAATAACAGAGGTTACAAAATAGGTTCTCTTACCTTGGTTGAAAGGCACAACCTAAAATAGTTAGGATCAGATCACATCCTTTTGCATGTGCTACCCACTCCCTTCAGAGCCTGAGTGCCAACAAGTCAGATAGATTGCTTCCCCAGCTACAAAATGACATACATGATTGTCTATCTACCTCTGAGTGTCCTGTCAAACCCATGATGCTTGCTCGGTCTCTGAAGGAGGTTAAATTTGGGTTGGGTCCATTAAAATCCATCCTTTCATTGATCCTATAGTTCTCTATAAACTATCATTCGTGGGCCACATGGACAAGAAATTTGATCATGTCTTTGTGCATACTTAAATGCAAAAAAACATCTAATTTTTAGTTTTATTCACAAGATATACGCGTAGAAGAGGGGGGTTTTCATGATTATCAGTATAATTGACTTGGATAGTAATATCAGGAGCATCAATAAACATTATAAATATAAGGTTGTTGTAGATTATAAGTGGCAATTTTTTTTGTTATGAGTAGACTTAAGATGATAATTTATAATGTTTGTGCTATTTAGATACCAACTTTATGGTTATTTACAATCTTTGTATGGATGTAATAAGGTCAATTTGGAATTTTCCTCCAAAATGTGCCCATTTCAATTTGAGTTCAAATTCCTTTGTTTGTTCTGTAGGACATGTGTATAGCAGTTACTAGGTGATAGCTGTCTCATGATGATGTGAACAGACTGTTAAATATGTCATATGACATCGTAGGAAAGAAATAAGTTGACTCTCATCTTAATTATAATGAAGTTAACAATATTCTAGTAAACTTGGCCATAGGTGGAGTGGTAGTTATTGGAACTTGGCTTCGACGGTATCCATTAAAAAACTCCTCTGTTTGGGTGTTTGAAGACTTTGAGACACAGAGGAAAATACTCTTATATTCGCATCTAGTTCTAGAGAAAAATATTCAGCTTTATAGATATCGAGGAAGGCCTAATAACAAGATTCTTTGGAAGGTTCGAGATTCAGATCATGAAGCAATCTTGTCCGCTATTCAGAGTAGATCCGATCCTGATGGTTCATTGAAATGAATTTACAATGCTCATGTTCATTATATATAATTTCTTTGATATAATTTCTTTGGTATATATAAATTTGTTAGATAAATTTAAGTTCATATATTTTATTAAATTTGTGTATTTTGTATATATATAGTATGGTTTTGATTTAAAACTTAAATTTCTTTGACTAACACTTTTATGTGCAAGTTAGTGGTGCCAGAAAAACTTCCACCTTCACGTGGTTGGCATTGTTAGTAGAGAATTGTAAATTATCGAAGCTAAGAGAAGCTTTCATTGTTTTACAAGAAAAGAGAAGCAATTAACAACGATTAATGTACATGTGGATGGGGTTCTTAGCTCTAAAGGAGGTAGTCTAGAAGCACTTGGAGCTTAGAGAACTGAAATGACACCTCCCCAAGTGTTTATAAGACCATCCCTATGCGTGTGCATAGTTGGTTTGGTGCCACGACCCACCGTTTGTAAAATATACTGTTTGACAGCCTTACACTAGCTCAAACTTCACTATTTCACGCGTTTGCAAATAATAGGGCAGCGAGAGCACTGATTGGAGAAGGAAAAAACTAAGACAACATATTGTAGAGGGTCCCTATACTGAGGTGTAGGATCAAACGATACGTCCTTAGGTGCCATAGAGTCCGCGTAGTCACCTGTCGAAGTTGAATGATTTTTTGGTCTCATGGCTCTTAAGGAACTACGCCCAAACAAAGTATCCCGGAAGCAACGACATTATTACACACCAAAACGACACCTCCACTAGCATTCAACTAGCCACTCAGATATGTCGGTGTGGTCAGTTTGGTGCCATGACCCACTGTTTGTAAAATATACCGTTTGACAGCCTTACACTGTCTCAAACTGCACTATTTGGTGCATTTGCAAACAATAGGGCAGAAAGAGCACTGAATGGAGAAGGAAAAAAATGAGATAGGCTATTATAGAGGGTCCCTATGCCGAGGTGTGGGATTAGATGAGACATCTCTAGGTGCCATGGAGTCCTCGTAGTCACCCGTTGAAGTTGAACGATGTTTTGGTCTCAGGGCTCTTAAGGAACTACACCCGAACGAGGTAGCCTAGAAGCAATGATGTTGTCACACACCAAAATGATGCCTCCTATAGCATTCACCTAGCCACTTGAATGTTTTGGTGTATTCAGTTCGGTGCCACGACCCACTGTTTGCAAAATATACCATTTGACATCCTTACACTGTCTCAAACTGCACTATTTGGCACGTTTACAAACAATAGGGAAATGAGAGCACCGATTGGAGAAAGAAAAAATGAGATAGACTATTATAGAGGGTCCCTATGCCAAGGTGTAGGATCAAATGAGATGTCTCTAGGTGCCACGAAGTGCATGTAGTCACCCGTCAATGTTGAACAATTTTTTGGTCTCAGGGCTCTTACGGGACTATGCCCAAACAAGGTAGCCCGGAAGTAACGAAATTTTCGTGCACCAAAATGATGCCTCCCCTAGCATTTACCTAGCCATCCACACATGCTGGTGCATTTGGTTCAATGCCATAACACACTGTTTGTAAAATATATCATTTGACAGCCTTACACTGTCTCAAACTATACTATTTGGCGCGTTTACAAACAATATGTCATCAAGAGCACTGATTGGATAAGGAAAAAACCAAGACATACTATTGTATAGGGTCCCTATGCTGAGGTGTAGGATTAGACAAGACATCTCTAGGTGCCACGGAGCACGCGTAGTCACCCATCAAAGTTGAACAATTATTTGGTCTTAGGACTCTTAAGGGACTACGCCCGAACGAGGTAGCCCGGAAGCAATGATGTTGTCACACACCAAAACGACACCTCCTCTAGCGTGCACCTAGTGACCTGGATGTGTTGGCATAGTCGGTTCGGTGCCATGACCCACTGTTTGCAAAATATACCGTTTGACAACCTTACAATGTCTCAAACTGCACTATTTGATGCGTTTACAAACAATAGGGCAGCGAGAGCACCAATTGGAGAAGTAAAAAACCGAGACAGGATATTGTAGAGGGTCCCTACATTGAGGTGTAGGATTAGACAAGATGTCTCTAGGTTCCACGGAGTGCGCGTAGTCACCCGTCGAAGTTGAATAATTTTTTGGTCTCATGGCTCTCAAGGGACTATGCCCAAACGAAGTAGCCCGGAAGCAACGAAATTGTTGCTCACCAAAAATATGCCTCCTCTAGGCTTCACCTGGCCATTTAGACATGTTGGCGTAGTTAGTTCGGTGCCATGACCCACTGTTTGCAAAATATACTATTTGACAGCCTTACACTGTCTCAAACTGCACTATTTGATGCGTTTGCAAACAATAGGGTAACGAGAGCACCAATTGGAGAAGGAAAAAATAGAGATAGAATATTGTAGAGGGTCCTTACGCAGAGGTGTAGGATCAAATGAGACATCTCTAGGTGTCACAGAGTGCACGTAGTCACCCGTCGAAGTTGAATGTTTTTTTGGTCTCATGGCTCTTAAGGGACTACACCTGAACAAGGTAGCTTGGAAGTAATGAAATTGTTGCACACAAAAAAATTACCTCCTGTAGCGTTTACCTAGCCACCTAAACATTTTGGAGTAGCTGGTTTGGTGCCACGACCCACCGTTTGCAAAATATACTGTTTGACAGCCTTACACTGTCTCAAACTGCACTATTTGGCACATTTGCAAACAATAGGGCAGCGAGAGCACCAATTGGAGAAGTAAAAAACCAAGACAAGCTATTGTAGAGGGTCCCTACACCAAGGTGTAGGATTATACTAGACATTTCTAGGTGCCATGGAGTGCGTGTAGTCACCCATCAAAGTTGAACGAGTTTTTGGTCTTAGGGCTCTTAAGGGACTACACCTAAACGAGGTAGCCCAGAAGCAACGACGTTGTCGCGCACAAAAATGATGCCTCCTCTTGCATTCTCCTAGCCACCCAGACGTGATGGCGCAGTCAGTTTGGTGCCATGCCCCACCGTTTTTAAAATATACCATTTGACATCCTTACACTGTCTCAAACATCACTATTTCGCACGTTTACAAATAATAGGGCAGCGAGAGCACCAATTGGAGAAGGAAAAAACAAATATAGGCTATTGTAGAGGGTCCCTACACCAAGGTGTAGGATTAGAAGAGACTTCTCTAAGTGCCACGCAATCCGTGTAGTCACCCGTCGAAGTTGAATAATTTTTTGGTCTCAGGGCTCTTAAGGGACTACACTCGAACGAGGTAGCCCGAAAGCAACGACATTGTCATGCACTGAAAAAAAACCTTCTCTAGTGTTCACCTTGCCACCCAGACGTGTCGGTGTGTTCAATTTGGTGCTAGGACCCACCATTTGCAAAATATACCGTTTGACATCCTTACACTATCTCAAATTGCACTATTTCACACGTTTACAAACAATAGGGCAATGAGAGTACCGATTGGAGAAGGAAAAAACCGAGATAGGATATTGTAGAGGGTCCCTACACTAAGTAGGATTGGACGAGATGTCTTTAGGTGCCACGTAGTCGACGTAGACACCCGTCAAAGTTGAATAATTTTTTGGTCTTAGGGCTCTTAAGAGACTACGCCCAAATGAGGTAGCCCGGAAGCAACAACATTGTCATGTACCAAAACGACACCTCCTCTAGCTTTCACCTTGCCACCTAGATGTGTCAATGCAGTTGGTTTGGTGCCACGACCCACTGTTTACAAAATATACAGTTTGACATCCTTACACTGTCTCAAACTGCACTATTTGACACGTTTGCAAATAATAGGGCAGCGAGAGCACCAATTGGAGAAGGAAAGAACTGAGATAGAATATTGTAGAGGGTCCCTACACTAAGGTGTAGGATCAGACGAGACGTCTCTAGGTGCCACAGAGTGCGCGTAGTCACCTGTTGAAGTTGAATAATTTTTTGGTCTCATGGCTCTTAAGGGACTACGCCCAAACGAAGTAGCCCGGAAGCAACGACGTTGTTGTGCACCAAAACAAAGCCTCCTATAGTGTTCACCTAGCCACCTAGATGTGTTGACACAGTCGGTTCAGTGCCACAACCCACCGTTTACAAAATATACCGTTTGACATCCTTATACTGTCTCAAGCTGCACTATTTGGCGCTTTTGAAAACAATAGGGCAGCAAGAGCACCGATTGGAAAAGGAAAAACTAAGACATGATATTACAAAGGGTCCATACGTCGAGGTTTAGGATTGAATGAGACATCCTTAGGTGCCACGGAGTCCGTGTAGTCACCCGTTGAAGTTGAATGATTTTTGGGTCATAGGGCTCTTAAGGGACTATGCCCGAATGAGGTAGCCTGGAAGAAATGACGTTGTCCGCACCAAAACAATGCCTCATATAGCATTCACCTAGCCAACCAGACATGTTGGCGTAGTCAATTTGGTGCCATAACATTCTGAGGCATGATTTCTCACTACTCGCCTCCGTTCATTTCCTAGGATAATCAAATCTGATCTTCCCTCGAGCCTGCCATTATGTGGTCTGACACCAATCCGGGCCTCCCTAGATCCTTCCATGATGTGGTATGACACCAATCTGGGCCTCCCTAGGAATTCCATGAAGGCTCTGGATCGGGTGGTCTGACACCAATCCGGGCCTCGCTAGAGCCTGCCATGATGTGAATTATTTGACAATATACATTACATACATATTTATGTGTTCTTATCTAGATTGATATGTCGTAACATATGTACAAATATCCTAAATAAATATGTAAAGAATGTTCACAAATTCCAAGTGATATATCATTTTAAAATTCATTGAAGAACCTTGAAATTTTTTCAAATACCTTGGAATGGTAAGGATGTGAATTATTTGACAAACCCCTTCACAAAAATGTGTATTTTGGACTAGAAGGATTGTAGGGTATACAAAAAATGGGGTTTTTAAAGTGTGTGCTTAAATACAAAAACATACAGGACTTAATAGGGAAGTGAATCTACTTACGATAATCAAATCATGTGTAACTTTTTAGTTGATTGACTTAACACCAAATTATAAAGAGATATTAAGGTGTATCTATTGATCAATGGGATAAGCCCTATTAATGGGATAATCTCTAAAACAATACATATTTAAATGCTTCCCTTAATTTCTTAACAATTATACCATGCAATGTTGCACTATAGTAACGTTATATTCATATATGTTGCACCATAGTTTTTTAATTTTAAATCAAACATACACATAGAACATACATACATAGAAGGATATCATGTGCAATGAAATCGAATCAAACATAGAAGTAATATCGTTATGAAAACCAACACATTGATATATTATGTATCAAACTAAGTGTGCTGGACGCACGTCTCTGAAAATATAAGTTCATAACATGTGTACATCTCGAACTAAGTGTGTTGGACGCACGTCTTTGAAAATATAAGTTCATAACATGTGTACATCTCGAACTAAGTGTGTCATACATATAGGACCACATGTAAATTAGTATAATATACTAAGTATACAAATTACATTAAAAAATTTGGAACAATTGAATGGTAGGTAATTTTTTTTTGTTTTTCGGGCCTTGGTGGCCTCTAGAGCCCAAAATGACCATCTATGCCAAAAATTGCAAAAAAATAGCTGAAAATGCAATTTTTGGGTATACCTCCTCTAGGAAAAAGTTGCTTGGATGAAAAAATAAGAGGTCTAGGATATTTATTTTTTGCCCTAAAATAGGGTTTTTCTCACTAAAAGTTTAGGGGTGGTTTTAGTGATAACTAAGTTATTTAGTTGAGGTTTTTCTGCTAAATGTACAACCAAAGTTGGTGGTTTCTACCAAATTCACCACTAACTCATATTGTTTAAAAAAGAAATGAAATGAGGTGGGGGTCGAACCTTGAACCTATTCCACCTAAAGCCTTTTCACTATCCACCTTAGCGCCGAAGTGCTTTGCATATAAACTGAAACAAATGGTATATTAACAAATAGAAAAAAGCCTGACCTTTTAAAGTAGTGACATGGCAGGGAGAGAGGAGGTCCACGTGTCATGCGCTTTGGCTGGGTAGATTAGGGCATGTGAAAACTGGATCTGTAATCTTTTTTCTCCTATTTTTGTAAATTTTGGTCGACTTTATTGTTTGCCTTTGCCAAATTTTGGTTTTTGGATTATTGTTCTCCTTTTGATTTTTCTTATACATCACCGCCGTATTTTATGCGGATCATTGTGGAGAAATTATTTACTGCCACTTATAATTTTTCCCCCGTTTGTGTTTGCACAGGGTCAACAACTTTGGCTGCTTCGTTGGTGCAGGTCGAGTACGGCTGTGTAGGAGGGATGGCCCGTAATTAAGTTTTTGTGTGTTTTGATGCAGGTTCGTGGTCAGATTTCTTTGCTGGATGTGGATCTTCATTTGAACTTTGACTGTGGAGAGATATCCACCAAGTGCGAATCTACCACTTCGTTGATTGATGCCCTTGGTTTGGTGTACATGAAGATCGGCCACCTCGTTGATTGATTACCTCGGTATGGTCTTGGCCAAATAAACAAACATCTCAGCTTTCAAATAGTGTAACCCGTCCCAATAGCTCAGTTTGATTGCAAACTCGGTCAACTAGGGTAACTCAGCTCAGCCAATTTCAAGCAATGTGTGACCAGTGCTCAACCTCCAAAACTAGATATACCTCTAAATGTAGAGGTCTAATAAAAATATCAGAGACTAAATTACTCCTCTAAATTAGAAGTAAAAACCCTGGATGGGGAAAAAATATATATTTTTAATGTCCTATTCCTGTAGAAAATTTTACCTGGTACACCAGTGCAAAAAAAATTGCGTTCCAAACACTTGGAATGGAAGAGGGGGTTGTGGGGATGCAGGGATATCTGGGAAGTTGCTGGAGGCAACACAGGCTCTCCTGGAAAGAAAATTATTCTCCAAGACACTTCTCTTCCTACTGTAACCTCTCTCCAACCTTTTGCTACTTCGAAAGTCCAGATTCCTGCTCTGGTACCAAATGCAATTTTACAAACAGGGATGGAAGCATGTATAATTATATTAATGTGAAATCAATCAAATAATTACAATGTAGTGCTGCAATTATTATAGGAATTATACAGCTGAATACATACACAGAATTATGTTGCATAGGTGCAACAACAAACTAATTCACATAAGCTTCCAAAAAGGTAATTCGGGAAACATAACCGAATTAAATACATACATACAGTTGCAATAAATAAACAATACAAAAGGTTATAAATAAATATAACCATATAACATTTAATAATTAAATAATCTAACTATGCAATGCATAATTAACTAAGGTAATAATATATGTACCCTAACATCCATTTAATGTGGAGACAACATGTCAAAGTTGTCCCAAAATTACAACTCTTTTAAAGGTAAACGTTTGCATCCTATCACTCCAAATGTGCACTAACCAACTCCAACTAGCAAGTAAATAACCTTCAAATTACAAGAGAAAATTCCTGGTTGACCACCCAACCAAATGGTATCATTACATACCATCAAGGAGTCCAAGGTGGAATGCTAGCCTCCCCCCAAGCCCATGGGAAAGAGGAAACAAACCCAAATAGCACAAGGAAGAAAATTCAAATTCTAACACATCTCAAAACTTGTTTTAACACATAAAAAAAAACACATTTAACCACTAAAACTTAGCCAAGAATCTCTATGATTTTACTTGGGAAGAGGGGATGATAATCCCATTTTATGTAGCCATAACACTATGCTAAAACAAAAATATAATCCCTTATCTCTCCATGAATTTTCACATCTCCTTATCTCTCCAAATTCTCCATTAAGAAGGATTTTCAAACTTAGAGTTTCCTTCATGAGGGTAGAGATGAATTTCCAACCCAAAAGGAAATCCATCCCTACCTACAAATCAAATGTAGGAGACATTCGAAAAAATAAAGAGGAGGAAATTCCTCCCTTTTCCCATTCAATATCCAAAATCCCACACTCCTCAAAGGTGGGTGGAACAAACGAAATAAGCCAACACAAAATTCAAACACCACATTTCATATACAAGACATAACATTTGAAATATAAAATCCAAAAGGAAAACAAGGAGTTTGAAAGATCCTACCTTACACTTAAACAATTCAAATCTAAGAATGTCTCCCAAAGGTTCGAAGTCTCCTTTAATCTCCCATAGCTTTTCACCAGAAAATTTCAAGCAAAAGAACCCCATCACCAATGAAATGAAGGGTTAAAAAGGAAACAGCCTACCCAAGATAAGAAATGGGAGGGAAAAAATGTCACCCTCCACTAAAATCAAATCCAATCCCCTTGAACAAAAATGCACGAAAATAAAATGAAGAGAAAATCCAAATTAGCACAAAAAAATCAGAAGAGGATTTCCTAAAATCCCATACATTCCCAAATTCAAAGTTCCCATAAATATGAAGTGTGTGGGGAGGGGAAAAATAATCCAATGGGCCTCATTTGCATTAGAAAGAGCCCACCCACCCATAGGTATGGGGTTTAGGGCCTCTTTTCCATGCAAATGAGGTCCTTTGTTTTCCACTTACCCTTCCTAAATGACACATTTTTCCCAAATATGAGTTTAGAAAAAATGTACCATTTAGAAGGGGAAATTAGGCTCACCTGATCCAAGATTAGGTGGCATAATCCACATATCCCAAACACATCATACCAAAACCATAAAAAATGTTAGAACCACGTAAAAAGAGGGTACCATAAAACATTAGAAAACATTAACCAAAGGAAGAGACATAAAAACATAGCAAAGCAACAGAGTAATTCATTGCCATGATAGAAGTAAAATAGGCTAATACTCTTTAAACCAAGAAACCCAACACGACATGGAACACACATGAGAAAGGGATGTTGTAACTGATAAGGAGAAGAGGTTTGGCCATTAGGGCCTTTTTTGCTAATTGGTGTGTGTTCCCTAAATCCCATGTTATTCTTAAGATCAATTACCTACCACCTACACACTTAATGAAAACCTCATATTTACCCAATATGATAATAAAATACAAAAATATCATATGCATCGAAATCACACATCTATACGAATCATATATCATAATATGCATCATCAACTAAGTGAGACTATATAACATCATACATAAATTTTGGATCCATTACCAATGCAAAATCACGTCCTTATTAAATCCTGATAACATCATCATAACACAATATCTGATAAATCAATAGTGGCATCGTGTGCCCCATAGGAAATCTGTCAAGAAGAGTTAGAATATTAGTGCTAGCAAATATAATATCATGAACAATGTCACATCGAAATAATGTACTAAAGCAATAATATCTTTGTCAAACAAAAATATAAGCAATAATGTCCTTGTCATAGCAATAATCTAGATATAATGAGTTCAAATAGCTCAAAATGGGAATACAAAAAGAGGTGGAAACTACACTCGGACTAAAGAAACCCTATATTAGGGATAAACTACAAAAAGTTATGTAACATGTATGTTTATGCATGAAATTTGATAAAACTTTCCACGTAACATCTAAACATGATTTTAAAGATATTTTCATGGTTTGAGATATTTTGAAGGTGTATAGAGTGAGATCTCTTTAAGAGTATTTTTTTAAGTATGAAAAGACTTAATAGAAATAAATTTTCTATAAAGGGGCATATTTCCTTTAATAACTCTTTGCATGGTTGGTAAGGAAGTTAAAAATTGTTCTATTTATTTGATAAATATAGTATACAAAAATTTATGGAGGAAAAACGTGATTCATAGGGCTATTAGACTATGAGGGAAGAGTGAATAATGAATAACAAATAATTATTATTTCCTTATGTTTTCATCATTGAATGATGTATGTGATCATGAAAGTAACTGTGAAGGATAAGTTAAGGTCTTGTGAAACCCTTGAATGGGCCTTTGAATAGAAGTTCTATTTAGTGCAAGAAGATTGAGAGACTTCTAATAGTTAAGACTGTGAAAAGGATTTTGTGAATATGAAATGAATTTTTATGAGTCTTGAGAAGGCATGAAAATACATATTGGAAGAAACTACAAGATTTAATGCTAGTCATGAGCAAGATAATCATATTTAAATTCAGGGACATTAAGGTAAACAAGAAGACTTAAAGGAAGAACCCAGTCTACAGTCTAGGATAGAGTGTTTAATTTTTGATTTATTTTGACAAAAACCAAGTGTTAGTACTCCATTAAAATGGTATAAGTTATTTCCAATATTGTGTGAAGATAAGAGTTAAAACTAAAGTGAAAAGTCAATAAGGTTTGATAGGGGAGAAATAGGGCAGTTGCAGAGATACTATAATCTACCTATGTTCTTGAGGTCTACATTACTATAAGAGTTGGTAGCATGGTGTAAAAAGAGTGCACATTTTCTAGAAAATATTAAAATATAATGACTTCATACTCATGCATCAGAAAGTGAGAAGACAAAGTGAATATTTGATATAAACCTATGAGGATAGTCAAGAAGGTCATTTTCCAAGAAGTACAACCAAGTCAATAAGTGAACATAGAATTTTTGATGGAGAATATTGAGGATGAATGTGGGAAAGATGAGTTCATGAGTTGTATTAGCATTGAAGAAAAATGAAAAGAAGTTTTAATATATTTTTATTAATAAAATACAATCTATCTAAATATTCTCTAATATGAATTGTGAGTTATACGGACATAGTTGACACAAGAAGGAGATTTAAATTTAATGAGAAAGATTAAAACCACCAACCAAAGGCGATGATTGAATATTTTCATGAGAACTTGAAGGTAAGTCTTGGATATATGGGCTCACATTATAATGATAACAATTTTTTCATGGTGAAAAGGTAACATCTTGTCGAGAGAGAGAGAGAGAGAGAGAGAGAGAGAGAGAGAGAGAGAGAGAGAGAGAGAGAGAGAGAGAGAGAGAGAGAGAGAGAGAGAGAGAGAGATAGAGAGAGAGGAGAGAGAGAATAGAGAGACGAAAGTCGAGGAGGAGAGCTAGGAGCGTAGAGGAGGCGGAGAGAGAGAGAGATGAGAGACGAAGAGGAGCGACATGAGCGTAGAGAGCGAGAGAGGACGAGAGATAGTAGCCTGTGGGAGAACGTGCCCGAGAGAAGGCAAGACTGTACTGGAGTGGGAGAGAGACCAGTGGGAGGAGAGAGAGAGAGAGAGAGAGAGTGATGGAGATAACTGAGGCTCCTACTGAACGAAGACGGAGAGGAGCCAGTGAGAGAGAGGAGATCGAGAGAGTATGAGGAGATGCGAGATTGAGGAGAGACCGAGGAAAGAGAGAGAGAGGGAGAGAATGCAGACGTGAACTGAGAGAGGAAATCATTCATCCACACCGAGACTTGAGAGGAGACGTGAGAGGTTAGAGCGAGCAGAGTCTGATTTGATGAGTTCAACTGGAATTGATTGATTATATAGGTGTTTGTGAGTATTAAAACACCATAAATATGAACTTAAGGGATAGGCAATGACCCAAATAAAGATACCAATTTAAGAATACAATTATTGGATATGAAAGGAAAAGATAGTATAGGTCAAACCATGCCATAGTATAGCCTATATGAAGACTATAAGTTGTGTACATGTAGTTAATGCAGTTAATCGAGATATTCAGGAAATATTCCTCAAAGTTGTGGTCTTCTTTGAAACAATGTGACTAGGTAAATTGATGACTTAGAAGAGTATAAAATAGAGGTATTCATATAATAGGAACATGAATAAAAAACATTGAATTATGATATGTTTAAAAGTCACAATTTAGGCATGAATTCAAAGTTTTCATTTCCAAATGATGAGTTACCAAATTTATGTGTTTACATCCCCTCTTTTAAGTGTGAAATTCAAAATTACATAAAGGAAAAGTTGCCTAAGTGTGAAAAAAAACTTTATATTCACTCAAAATTGTGTGTGCTCTTGCATTTGTGGTGGCATGATCCATGATGAAATATATAATACATAGTTTAGTCAAAGTCAAAAAATAGAAATCAACATAACTCAATTGTGAAACATTTCTTTGTAATTTATAACTAGTGAGAAATGTAAGAAAGAAAAAACATAAAAGTAATACACTTGCTATAGCAAACGATATGCTCCCAAATTTCATGTGCTATTATAGTTATGAGTTTATAGTTTTCCCCAAAGGTCTGGGGGTGATCAGTCCCCATTGGTGCTAAGGAGATGTCACAGCTACATGGAGGAGTTAAGTATACCTAAACTTAATGAACAAATAAACAACAAATGAATTAGTCATAGGAACCAAAAATATGAAATAATTTCATATATTTTTTAACTCTTCCTTCTTATCAAAAGAGAATGAGATAAAAGGATGCTGCAAGGATTTCTAATCACCCTAATTTTCTTCAAATCTCACACCCAAGGAATATACCACTAAATCTAGATCTAGGTCTACGTGTAAACTAAAACCATGTTTAAAGGGAAAGCATGGCCCATTCCCATAATGGGTGATGCACAGTGTGAGTATCATATTTTCATACTTTTATACCTGGTAAAGGAGAAAAATAAGGCCCATGCCCCGATACCATGTAAGTGAAGAAGTGTGTAGCTACACAATTTTGAAAAGGAAGTGAAGTAGTGCATAACATATTCAAAGTGTGGTAATTATGTTGTGGAACGAGCTTAGAAAATTTTAATCTAGATCAAAATCCATATAACTATTTAAGAATATGTATCTATTGAAAAAATAACGCCTAAGATTTCCCTTTCTAGATAATAGAAACCACACTTCTATCTCTTCTATATGATTATGTTCATATGTGCACATTTTTCTTGTTCTATATATGTTCATGTTTTAATGAATCTCTATCCTATTATGAATGATTTATGATTCTATAACCCTATTTTTAACTATGTACACCCCCATCAATTGCCTCTTTTTTATAGAAGAGTTTGATACGTAAGTAGAACTGTGTACTAAATAAAATTGATGAATATCCATGTTCACTTTTTTCTAGAAAACTAAGTTGGATAACATGTAGGGATGTGACAACCATGGGGATCATGTATCTACAAAACTAAGGGTTTTTGAATTGTAGAAGCCATCAAACATAAATCAAATTTAACATGTAACAATAAATACTTATAATCAAGAAAGCCAAGAGTAAAAAATGATTATTAGTAAATGAACCATACAAGTAAGAATTCATAAAGTGAAACAAGTATATACAAATAATCTAGTATACAAGTGAGTAATATTATAGTTAAGTGAGAGATAAAGAAGTAATAAATGAAATATCATAGTAAAATAAGAATGCAAGTAATACATACTATAATTACATAAGAAATGGAATAGGTGTTATTAACACAACATGATAATAAAATGAAAACATGTGACACAAGAGTGTCACACATAAGAATGTATATAAGTAGTAGGCTATGATAGTAAAAAACAAGTGAAACCATAGTGGCACAAACATATAGGTAAAATAACTTAGGCCACATATAAGAGACAAACACGAGTAATTACAAAAGTCATACAATTCAGCAAGTAAGTTAACCAGTAACAAGTATGTGATAAAAAAAATGAACATATATTTAGATAATGCAAAGTTACAAGTTTTGTGTGAAATATTTCCAGTTTCTAGTGGTTATTGCACTAAATTTATATCATCAGTGATAAATAATTGTAAAGGAAGGCTAGACCTACTAATCTTTGCAGGAATTAAGTGTTGATAGATATTTGACAAGTCATTTATAGTGCATTTGCACAACTAAGGTGAAAATCCTTAGTGGTGACTCCATGTTGATTTAAATTTTGATAAATACCAGTGCCTTAACCTATATTAAGTTAAATTTGTCACTAATCTTTGCAAAGCTGGAAGGAAGAAGATATTTCCTCACTAAAGAACCTACCAGAAAGTTGTTTCCAGAATTGGGAAAGACAAATTCAGAAGGAAAAAGAGTCTGGAAAATAGTTGGAGATCACGAATCAAGAAAAGAGTTATCCATTGTGAAAAGTGATCAACCTATGGTTGAGGATTACCATTCTTATTCAAGTGATTCTGAATCAGGTAATTTTCATATAGATCTAAGTTCTCCAACTGGAGAGGGGACTTCATTTGTGTTTGATAAGTGCGCTTCTCAGTTTGTCCTTGTATTTTCCAAAGTCGATGAGGTTTTCCATGAAAAAAAGTTTTTAGAAGACATTCATTTTGAAAATTATACTCCTGTGTTCTAAAGACCCCTTGTCCCTCATCATTCTATTTCTCCTATAAGATCACCCCCTCAAGGCAATATGGCCCAACCTCCACCTAGGCCTCTATTTGTTGTCAACACTTTTGGACCTATAGATTTTAGAGGTATGGCTGGATATCCAAATGTAGTGCCACAAGATGTTAGAAATATACTACCTAAATTTCAAGGGATTAATGCTATCATTGGCGATCAACATTTAGAACTTTTTTCAATATGATGGAAGAATTTGAGATTGAATTTGAGGATGTGTATATAAAAGTGTTTATTCATACTCTTGAGGAGGATGCACGTTACTGGTATAAGTCTTTGCTAGATAACTCAGTAGATTCATGGATGAAAATGAAAAATGTTTTTAGATTGCAATATGGGGATAAGACAGATATGAGGTTTCTTTTGTCTGAATTTGAAAATATAAAGAAGAATCCTAATGAATCTATTCGTGAATTCAATACTAGGTTCAATAAGACCTTGAATAGGCTACCTGTAATCTTGAGGCCAAGTGATGTTTCCTTTCTGATAAAATATTCTAATGCTTTTGACAAAAGGCTGCTTATTATTTAAGGGACAAAAACCCAGGAACATTGAGGTAGGCCTTCACCATGGCTTTGCAGATTGAAAACAATTTCAAAGTAGTTGGTAAGCCTCCTAAGAGGGAAGGTATCAAGTTGATCAATCTAGAGAAGCCTCAGTCAAGTAAGTCTATGGATCTGGAAGAGGTTGTAAAAGCATTGGTCGGAGCTGTTAAGGAAATGTCCTATAAACTGGACATAGTAGAGAAGGGTATTGGACCAGGTTCCTAAGGTCAACACAAGCCACAAGGTCAAGAAAGATTTGAAAATCATCCTAGAGGTGACCATAGATTAGATGACAGGGGTAAAGGGTCTATGGGATCAGAAAATAGACAACCCCAAGCCCGTGAAAATAGAATCGTGCTTGATCCTTTGACTACCAGAGTTCCTGCTATGGAAGAAGCTAATGAAATTGAGTGGTGTGACAGATGTTTCTTACCACATGCCCCATGTGATGAAGAAAAAGAAGTTGAGGAAGCTAATGATGACACTGATGATGATGTGTACATGATGGGGTGCTCTACAAGCTCATGACAAGGAGCAACTTCGACTGAATTAATCAGTGCCAAAACTGCTGCAGATTTCTGGGATTGCATTCACTGGGTATTACCCCTTCCTCCCTCTCATAATTTTGAAATAGATATAGTATAAGCTTTTGAGTTTCCTAATAATGATTTTGAGTACTTAAGGGCATTAATGATTAAAAAGTATGATGGAGGAATTCCTTCAGAAAAGGACAGACAATTGTTAATGAATGCAACAGTTACCCAAGAAAAGGAATACAATAGAAGGAGTAAGGTTGCCAAATGGTTAGGGCCTCAGGATAAACCAAAAACTCCATTTCTCACCAATATCCCAAAAGAAAATCCTAAGAAAGATACATCTGGCAAAGGCCTTGTTTCCCTAAACAGAACTGGTATCCCTGTCCATGCTCAGATCGTCAAAAATCCTTTACTGTCAGATGAGTTTGTCAGTCTTCCTCCAAATGCTGCCTTGCCCAAATACGTTCCTTATGACATTACCCAAGTCTTGAGTCAGATCAAAAAAAATTTCCTATTATTGAATTTATTAGAATCCCTAAGCATACGAATAGAGCATTCATGTATTTGGGATTTAAATAATAAAACGTCACCTAGGGTAGAAAGGGTAAACAGTGTAGAGGTTCCTCCTACCATTGTAGAGTTCGAAAAACCCGAAGTACTGGAAGAACTAGATGAGCCACCTAAATTATATTTGGGAACATCCTTGGTTGAGTCTCAGTTGAAGGTGGATCCATTTTTCACTACTCTGAGTATTAAAGATAAGCTGTTATGCAATTGTATGTTTGATTCTGGAGCGTCATGCAATGTTATGCCTTTTGAGGTCATGAATGAGTTGGATCTCAAAGTGACAACAACTTATGGGAAGTGCTCTACCATGGATTCCCAGAGAGGTTCTAGTGGTTGGATGTGTTAAGGGTTTGATAGTGCAACTTGTATCCTACCCAGGAAAGAACTTAAAACTAGATGTTGATATTGTTGATTGCCCCACCAAATGGGGAATGCTGTTATCAAGAAAATGGGCTACTAGTGTGGGTGGGAGTGTGCAAATGGATATGTATTTTGCCACTATACCTATTGAGGGAAACCTTGTAAAGTTGTATGGTGAAAAGAAGATGCTTCATCTCATTGAGGATCCCAATAATGCTTCCTATGAAGTGTTATACACTGACATTGATGCTGATAACTTTGTTGGATTTGATAATGGTAAAGAGCACAAAATTGATCAATGCAAGTCTCTTAAACAAGTAGGTTATCCTTGGACTTTGTTGTTTGATGGGGCTTGCTCTAAATTTGGAAATGGTGCTGGTATTGTTATGATATCTCCAACCCAGGAAGAGTTTGTTTTTTCTCTTAAAATCAACTTTGAGTGCACTAATAATATTGTAGGATATGAAGCATTGTTATTGGGTTTAAGAATTGCTTGGAAATGTGGTGTTAGAGACATCATTGTTAAAGGATATTCAGAGCTGATTGTCAAGCAGGTTAGAAAACTGTATGCAAAAAAAAAATAGAGAATGAAGCAGTATAAACATGCAGTCTGGGATTTCATTGAAATGTTTGACTCCTTCAACATAATACCTCACAATAGGAAGTACAATACTCTAGTAGACAAATTGGCTGCATTGGGGTCCAAAATTGAAAATTGTATTGTATCCCCCTATTGTGAGTATAATATTAAGATATTAACTAGGTCACCTGTTCCTGATAATGTTAAACACTGACAAGTGTTCGATGACGATGCCCAAGTGCAAATGTTTTTACAGAACCAAGGAGAATTTGCTGATCAACGTATAGATTGGGAGCCAATGGTTTGTGCAGCTGATGGAAAGGAGACTTTATTTAGCAGAGACATCATTCAATTGAAGACTAATACTATTCCCAGAGGTTTGGTAGCACTTGAATCAAAATTTTATAATGTTGATTGCATTTTCAACAGACACATGTCAGCCTCGAGGGATGTTGAAGAGCACGACCTGGGCACAAAGGATAAACCATGTAAGATCTAGCTAGGTAGAAATCTGAGCAAGGAAGAAAAGCAGTCGTATGTCCAATTGTTGAAGAAATACCAAGACTGCTTAGCATGGTCTTATTCTGAACTGAAAGTATACAGAGAGGATCTTTTCCATCACGAAATTCCCTTAGAAGCTTCTGCCAAGCTGTTTAGGTAGAAACAGAGGCCGATTAATCCACTCCTTTCCTTGAAGATGTAAAAAGAATTGAAAAAGTTGAGGGATGAAGGAATCATACAGCCCACAAGGTACTCATCATGGGTTGCAAACTTGGTACCTGTTAGAAAGAAGAATAGAGATATAAGGCTATGTCTGGACTTTAAAAACTTGAATAGAGCATCAATGAAAGATAACTACCCTTTGCCAAATATGGACAATATGTTACAATTGGTTGCTAGTTCGGAATTGTTATCCACCTTGGATGGTTCTTCTGGATATAACCAGGTAGTTGTGAAGGAATAAGAGTGAATCAAGACTCCCTTTACCACTCCTTGGGGAACATATGTATATGTCAAAATGTCTTTTAGTCTAATGAATGCTGGAGTCACTTTCTAAAGAGCAATGGATGTAGATTTCTTTAGCTATATTAATGATTTCATTGTTGTATATCAAGATGATGTGACTATTTTCTCTAGAAAAAGGAGTGACCACTTGCAACACTTAGAAAAAATGCTATTAAGATGCAGGGAGTATGGTATTTCACGAAATCCCAAGAAGTACCATTTTGGAGTTTAGAAAGAAAAGTTGCTTGGACACATTGTGTTAAAGGAAGGGGTCATGATTGATCCTAAAAGGGTAGAATCCATCAGCAAAGTCCCTATTCCAAGAACCAAGAAGGGAATTCAATCCTTTTTGGGGTGGATTAATTTTATTAGGAGATTTATTCCAACTTTGTTGAACTAACTATCCCAATCACTAGCATGCTGAAGAAAGATCAAAGTATCAAATGGTAAGAAACAACTATTCAAGATTTTGCTGGGATCAAATAAGCATTAAAGAATGCCCCTGTTTTAGCAGCTCCAAATTATAAGAAGGATTTCCAAATGTTTTCTTTTGCTTCAGAAGGTACTATTGCATCTGTGCTGTTACAGAAGGATGATGAGGGAGATGAAAGACCAATTGCCTTTTTTAGTAAGGCATTACAAGGAGCTGAGCTAAAGTATACTATCATGGAGAAGCAAGAATTTACTTTGGTAAAAGCAACAAAGATCTTTAGGCCATATATTCTGAGTTCCAAAGTCATTGCTTATGTTCCCCACACCATGGTGAAAGATATCCTATCAGAAATGGATGGTTTCAAGCAAGAGATGCCGATGGGTAAAAAAATTGCAAGAGTATGATATGGGACATCCAAACAAAACAAATTGGTGAGAGGTTTGGGCCTGGAAAAACTTATGGCAGAGAGAAATCTGTAGACAATCAAGGTAAATGAAGTTTAAGAAGAAAGGTTGAATGTCCTTGAATAACTGAATAAATTTTGAATGGTACAAGGACATAATTTTTTATCTAAAACATCTACAGTGCCTTGAACATTTGAGAAAGAATTAGAAAAGAGAACTTAAGTTAGCCTCCCAGAAATACATCATCACTTATTATGGGTTAGCTTGGAATAACCCTGAGGAAGTTCTTTTGAGATGTATCACTGAAGATGAAGCCCCAAAAATAATTGATAATTTCCATGGAGGATTTTATGAGGGGAATTTTGTAGGGAGAGTAACAATCCATAAGATCTTAAGGGATGGTTATTGGTGGCCAACTCTTTTTCAAAGATACAAATTTGTTGGTTAGGAAGTGTGAAAGTTGTCAGCATTTTTTAGGGAGATTAAAAGCTTCAGGATACCTCCCGTTGCAGCCTTTATCAATTGAAGCCCCCTTTAAGTAGTGGGGGATTAAATTTATTGGGGAGATTTCTGATCCTTCAAGTGCAGGACATAGGTGGATATTAGTGGCCAAAAATTACTTCACCAAGTGGGTGGAGGCAATCCCCACCAAGAAGGAAACCCACTAATTTTTCATGGATTTCATTATGAATTATATCATTTACAAATTTAGTGTACCTGTAAAAATAGTTGCTGATAATGCCATGAGATTTCGAGCTAAACCTTTAGTGGCTATGTGTCAAGAATATGGGATCAATCTAACGTATGTATAAAATTATAATCCCCAAGGTAATGGATAGGAAAAATCGAGCAACAAAAATTTATTGAAAATAATTAGAAGAACTTTGTAGTTGAACAAAAGGAAGTGGGGTGAGCATTTGAAGTTTGCTGTTTGGGCTGATCGAATCACTGTTAAATGAGCTACTGGAAAAATCCCATTTGAGTTGGTGTATGGAACTCAAGCTCTGCTGCCACTGCATATGCAATTGTCTTCATTTCAATTTCTTCAACAACTGGAAGATCAAGAGGTTAGTCCTTATGATGCTCGCATCAATCAGATTGCTGAGTTAGATGAAGAAAGAAGGGCATCTTATCAGAGGCATGTAAAATTTAGAGAGAAATTGAAGAATTTGTTTGATAATAAGGTGACCCCAAGAGCTTTCAATGTGGGAGATCTTGTGTTATTGTGGGATAGCAGGCACAAGGATAAGGGAAAACATGGAAAGTTTGATGCATTGTGGATGGGCCCTTATTCAATTGACATTCAAATTGGTGAACATACCTTCTTCTTAAAATACCTAGATGGGGAATTGCTTGAATTTCATGTTAATGACAGGCATTTGAAACATTTCCTTGATTGATTTCTCAGAATTGACGTATGCACAATTGTATAGTGTAAATTCTTGGGTTTTTTGTTCTATTTTTATGTTTTATCGGTTTTGGTTTGCCCTGGTCCTTGGCGACCATTTTTGTTGGTTTCTCAGTTTGTTCCTGGAGGGTTGGCTCATGACTCCGTTGCCCAATGGTTTATTTTTGGCACTTGGTCTGCTATTTATTCTTCTGACACTCGTTGGGAGTGCCCATTCCCGAGTCAGAGCTAATGTTGGTCGATTTGATCGTGCCCTAGTTTTCCCTCAAAATTCTTCAGTTTGTAGGCTCTGTCATATTTTTTATTTCCTCGAATGGATGCGTGAAAGGTTTTCTTCATTTGTATGTTGTTGAAGATCATTCTCCATGGTCATAGATCAAATTTGGGCCTTGTATCATTTCTAAATTCTTTGTCCTTAAAGAAAAATTCAATTCTGGGTGCAAATGGTGATTTTCCTGCATTTTTGACAGTTTGATGGGAATGTTTTCCTTGTCAAATTACATCTCAACATCTTTAGCTATGTGGTCTCTTTTGATTGGATGAGGCACGCCAGGTGTATTTTATAACTTGTAGCTTTTCACTATGTTTGCAAAAAGATCAATTTGGCCCCGCGGCCCCGATGGTCTTTGATTGGCTATTCAACAAATATGAAGCAGTAGGAAAAAAGTCTTACTTTGACCACGAAGGACACATGGGCAATTTTTCATGTTACAAGTGGGAAGGCGGATCAACAGAACATTTTGAAGTTTTTTGCCTCTTTGTATGAGGGAGCAAAGTTATGAAGTAACCCGCAACTCCACTGGGGCCCACATCAAAAGTTAGAAGCGGGAAGGTAGGTCGGTGGGGAATTTTGAAACTTTAAGGCCCGCATCAACTCAGAGCTTGTCCATGTGGAGGGCCGACGCTCATTTGAAATTTTCCTCTAGGTCCTACCTTAGCAGTTGCATTAAGGAGACACGTGGAGGCTTCCGCTGGCTCCTCTCTATACTCAAAATTTTCAAGCAACTTTGTAAGGCCTAGGACACGTGGAGGGCCCACGTCTGTTTGGGGACCTGCCCCTGTACTTTAATTTTAAAAGAGTGCCAAAGGGAAACTTAGAGGTTTCCACTGGATCCTACTCATACTTAGAATTTTTCAACGGCCGAAGAAACTTTCTCGAACCCAAGGCACATGGCACCTTCCACTGGTTGATGGGTGTCATTATTCCCTTCATTTAATCAACTTCTTGTTGATGTCATATCAAACCAGGGGTGTGTCCGAAGCTATATGCAACAAGAGTACTTTAATTGATCTAGTAGTTGACGGTAACTATTTTTATAGTTTCTGGGGGATCTCTTAATATCTTAAGGACTTCTTGGTAAAACCTTATTCAAATCAAACTATGAAAACTTGCTGAAAATAAAACACACTGAAAGCTTGCTGAAAGGAAACACACCGTGCAAAAAGGAAACACACTTGCTATTGGAAAATAAACACACTTTCTTTTGAAAGCAAACACTCAGATTAAAATTCTTGAAAACAATTGCAAGAAATATAAAGATTTATCTAAACACCTGCAGGCACAAGTATGTAATAGAATTTAACTGAAAGAACTAAAACAATATGAAATTAATAGATCTAAGCTATTTGCCAAAGAAATATAAATACCAAATAAATGAATATCTTGTCCTTGGGGGAGTGGGCCCTTGCTCCTCCTTGAACCAGGATTATAACAACTCAGAATTCTCTCAAATCAGAATGGTTATTTTATTGATGAAAAACATTCAGTATTACAAAACGTACTGGATCTAGATACTTAATCTATTTCTCTTCTCTGTTCTATATCTTTAATTCCTTTTTATATTCTAATGCAGGTCTACATTTATATACATTTTACAATCCTATCCATTTTCAATGATTCTGATGAAATTGAATCATGCCCAAAATAGATGCTAAGTTGGATGGCGGTTGATTAGACAACTGTAGGATAACTCTTCTTGGATCTGCATTCAGAAATATTTTCGTCCTTCATGATTGTAGATGTAAATTTTCTGGATGTGGTTTAAAATAGATAACTCCCATAGGTTTCAGAACTTTGGAGAAGTTCTAGAACCATAGGAAATTATTAAGAACCAAAACCTGTGAGAGTTCCGAAGCTATCACTAGGAGTTCCGGAACTAAGTTGAAAATTTCGAAACTAAATTCTGGAGTTTTAGAACTAAGTCTGAAAGTTCCGGAACTAAATGATGACTGTGTGATGGAGTTCCAGAACTAGCTTGGAAGTTTTGAAACTACGCTGTGTAGGATCAGATGCTATAAAAAACATGCTGAATGCCACCTGCTTTATTTCCTCGACTGATTAGACCTGCTTTATTATAAAACTAAATTTAAACACACACTATGTTATGAATTTTAGAGTTCTTAACATTAGGATCACAATCAATCAAAAGACAGACAGTTACATCCTAACTCATATCAGATCAACTAAAAGTCACACAATGTAATCAAACTTAATCAAAAGAAGAGTATGATGAGATCATATATTATACATTAATCAGACATATACTGGCCTCATCACTGGTCCTTAAAATTTTTCAACAAATTTTTTTAGGTTGGGACACGTGGTGAGTCCGCACTTGTTTATGGTCTCTACTTTTGGGAACCATATCAGAAGTGTGCCAAAGAGACACGCAGAGGCTTCTGTTGGCTCCTTTTTATACTGAGAAATTTTCAAAGGCCAAAAGGCAATTTTCTTGGGCCTAGGGCACGTGGAGATCCTGCGCTTGTTTGAGGTCACAATTCTAAAATTCATCTTTGAAGTTGCACCAAGGAAACACGTGGAGGCTTCCGCTGGCTCCTCTTTGCGCTTGGCCGACTTGAACTCACAGCACAGGTAATGTGGGATAATTTGTGCACGTAAACTCATTTCTGAGTTGCACGAATGCAGGAATCCATGCGATGGAACTCATTTGTCAAGGTGTTTCCTTGAGGGTGATAAGGATTTCTTGTCAGACCCATCTATACAGAGCCACCTGAAAATAATTAAAAAGGGGATTTCTCGCATGAAAAAATAAAAGAATGATTAGAAGGACTATCAAAAATCTATAGCATGGGATCCCAGTCATGGTTGAGGGTATGAGAAACATGATTAGTTCATGATTCATCCACCTGGAAGCTTTAGGTGTGAATTTCTTAAACATCACTTTTCGAGACAAATTGGTAACAAGCAAAGGATTCCTCAAATATTATTCTTTTTGGGGGGAAAATTTGGGATGAGTGAGTGAGTGAATTGTATAAATGCAATGAGAATACTCTTGCAAATGGTCAAGGGTTGAATTCTTACGAGAAAATTTGAGAAAGCCCATCTTCCTGAGAGACCATATGAGAAACATGTTAATCTCTTATGTTTTAGATTTGATCATGTCAAGTTGGTTGCAAGTGTAAAACCATTGAAAAGATCTGAGATTGTTCAAGAAACCTTCCCCTGCCGATGAATCTAATAAACTTTGAATTAATCTGTGTTAATCTTGGGAAAATTTGTGTCTGCTTTTATTTTAGAATGTTTTCAAATGGTTTTGATGTTCCTGTTGCAATCTTGTGTTAAAATCCCTTGAAATCACATAGGACCTCATCCCTGTGATAGTTTAGTGGCATTTGAAATTTCATTATGAGGAAGAGCCTTCATCCTGTAATGAGATAAACAATTTAAAATCACTTTATTGTCATTTTGTTGATAAAGATTGTCTGTAAGCCTTTGAGTGTATCTTAGGCATGAGGAACTAGGGCTCTTTAATAATTAATTGAGTCTTTAGCTCAAGCCTTCGTGTTGGATTCTCAAAGGTTGTGTGAAACTGTGAAAATTTGGGCCTCCATTGATGCACACCTTCTGGTTGAAGGAATATTTTAGCTATTATGAAGCATTATGTCATTTAGTTTTCCAATTTTTATGAAGGTTCTCAAAGATCTGGAAAAATCAAGTTTATCCTACTTAATCTCCCACCAAAAATTATTCAAAAATAATGAATCCTACCTGAACTACCCTTATTTTCCCTGTATGTCCACAAATGAATGAATTCTACTGCCAAAATATGTAGAAGCAATCAAGATTCCATAATGTCTTTAGTAACCTTAAACTTATTTAGAAAATATCACCATTCTTTAGAAGTGACAACTCGTGAGAGTTAAATTGTGGTGCATTGATCATATTTTCTCAAGGTTTCCTTTCAAATTTGTGTAAAGAGGGATATCTTCATTCTCCTTCACCAACAGAGGTTACGAATTGGGTCCTCTCACCCTGGTTGAAAGGAACAACCTAAAGTAGTGAGGATAGATCAAATCCTTTTGAAGGTGCTATCCATTTCTCCAACATCTGAGTGACAAAGAGCCAGTTGAATCGCCTCCCCGGCTACAAAATGACATACATGATGATTTATCTATCTCTAGGCTTCTTGTCAAATCTGTGATGATGCTCATCTTGTAAAGGAGAATCAATTTGGATACCAACACCAGATTGGTGTCATTTATAAGGACTATTTGAACAAATGTGTACACATACTGACCCTGGTAATGCTTCTTACATGATCTAAGTGCAAATACGTTGTTTAAACGTACATCCTATGTTGAGATTTGTAAGAATCGTGCAAAGTTACAAGTTCTTAACATGTGTAATATTTCCAGTTTCTAGTGGTATATTGCACTAAATTTATATCATCAGTGATATAATACTGGTAAAGGAAGGCTAGACCTATTAAGCTTTGTAGGAATTAAGTGTTGATAGATATTTGACAAGTCATTTATAGTGAATTTGCATTATAAGGTGAAAATCCTTAGTGGCGACTCCGTGTTGATATAAATTTTGATAAATACCAGTGCCTTAACCTGTATTAAGGTGAAAATCCTTAGTGGTGACTCCATTTTGTATTAAATTTGGATAAATATCTAGTTTTACCACTCCTTTCAGCACTGGATGATACTTTAGATCCAGTTGATTTGTTATTTTCTTTGGCATCACTGAACTGCTTGCCCCCGAATCTTTATCATGCAATTATGTACCAAATGGTTCCCAACAATGAATGACACATAAAATGGTGGAGGTTTCAAATTCTTGCTTAGTATGACCCCCACCCTATTACACTGCATTAGTGAGAACTTTCTTCTACCCTTGGTTTGATCCATTTGAGGCAGACCAATTGGCCATTGCAGCTTGCAAAAAATCTCATTGTCCAAGGATTTCCAGTGACTCCCATGGGGAAATGTTCACATGTGTCTTCTTCATATGGTCAATTCTTGATGTTAGGAAAGGGGATGAATTATCCTTTTGTTGCCCCTTACTTGGCACAACCTTTCTGGAGCTTGAACATGCACATGTGCTACTACAATGGGTGCATTAGGCTGATTTTGCACATTTAGAGCTGCATTTGGTCTACTAACTTACTTGTTGTGTAGGAGTGGGCTAAGAAACAATTGGATTAGATGATTTTCCCTATTATATGTTCCTCTTCTTTGACTGCATGTTAGAAGCCACACCTTGAAAAGGAGGTTGATTAACTTTGCAAAAATATTCTATTTTGCAGTTAACCAACATCAGTTTTTGTTGGAGGTGCCTCTTGTAGAGTTTCTTGCTACATATTTCCCTCTTGATTTGGGTCTTGGGACACACTAATGGTATGGTTACCATTAAGTCCTACATTTAGTGCACCATTGAAACAAATTGATTGATTGTGAAGAAGATTACAGGGGTTACACTAGTCGTATTCTTGTGCCATGTTGTTTTGTGTTGGAACCAAGGCTCTTGATGTTGAAGCTATGTTTGGATCATATGGTCAAAATATCCTATTGAAGCTTGAGGTTGTCCTTGATTCAAATATCGATTTGCATCCTGAGCTAGTGGTCTATTTTGCTGGTATGGGGGCCTAGCTTGATACTGATTTTGAGGATGATATGACCTAGAACTTTGAGCTTGTTGTCTCTTGATAGTCACTAGCTCATTTCCTAGGTTCTGTAATTGCTTCATGACCTCCTGTAACTCTTTTGAAGTGCCTGAAGAATTTGATTCCTCACTATTGCTTTAATTTCTAGGGTCTAGAATGGGATTGAACTCTAGTGTTTATAACTAGTTGTAGGAGCTCCCATGTCTGGATAGAGAGGCATTAGTGGCCTTGGTGCTAGCTTACCAACTTTAATCAAATAGTTTTCAGCCCTAATAACAATGTTATAGGATGCATTTGTAAGGTTATAACTCCCATTGGTTGTATCATCATTGCTTATATCTTGATTTATAGCCTTCAAGAAGTATAAAAGGAAACCCTTAAGCTATTGGTCTCATAGCAAGCAGAATTCTATCCATGTCCTCTGGAACCTGAAGTTGAAATCAATCAACTGTTCATTAGGCGCTCTCTTGATAGTTGTCAATTATTCCAATAAAGACATATTATCTCCCTTTTCCCCAAATTGATTATGGAGGGCTATGTACAAATGATCCTAATTCTGGATAGACCATGCTGTTAGGATTCTAAACCATTTCAAAGATTTATCTTTAAAAGATGAAGCTAACAACTTGAAAAAATATCCATTTCATTGATTTCATGAATTACACAGACATTTGCAATGTCCTGGATGTGGTCAATCGGAGTTGTTTGGTTCTCTCCAAACTGAAATATGGGATGTTCTTTAATGCTGCAATTGGGACTTGATTTTGAGAATTTAGGGAAAGTGGGCTACTTCCTGTGAAGCTGACATATGGATTAGGTTACGCCATCCTGATTGGTAGGAGAACTCTCTTTGATTGAAGAAAAGGTCTACTAGGTGGAGGTGTAGACAAATTCCTATTAGGTGGAGATGGTGATATTTGTGGTCTTCTTCCTCTCCTTCCTCTCCCTAGTGATAATTGCAAGTAAACAAATAGTCCCTCTTCTCTGAGTATTAAACCTAGTTCAAATTCTTCTCATGTACTTGGGAAACCTATGATGCTACACCACTGAATTATATCACTTTGGAGTCACTATATGTGTTGGGAAATGAGCCTCATTATGGATGGAATTTTTCAAGTTACATATCAAAATCGTTAAAAATTAAATTAAAACTTTGAAGGACCTATGTATTTGAGATTCTAGAGGTTGAAATTCGATTTGGAATGACAGCCCCAAAAACCTAAAAATGTAAGACTTCCGAATGTCCAAAAACCTGAAACATGAAATTTTGAGAATCCCAAAATCTCGAAACCCAAAAATCCTGAAATCTTGAGATGTCTGAAATCTTGAAATTCTGAAACCTGAAATTCAAAAAACTCTAAAATTTTGAAAATCAAAATTTCAAAAAATGAAAATACCCTTTTAAATATTAGCCCCTGATCTATCAACTGGTGAAATTTGGACTTGTTTTTAACAAGTTCAAGCCCTTGAAAATCTATTTCAGAGTTTATCTTGAGAGGTGAAAAGTCTAAAATTGGAGTACTTGCAATTTCTAAGCCCAAAATTCTTGAAAATGCCTTTAAATCTTATGGAATGACCTCTTGGTCCTACCTGGCATGCCAAAACTATTGATGCGTAATCACATCACCCCGAATGTCTGCAACTCAATGGGTTGAAAATCTCAGTTTGATTTCATAACATGGAGCTTTTCCCAAACTATGGGAATTTTTACAATCAGACAAAGCTCTCTGGATAAAGGCTGGTTCATATTCCTTTGTTCAGATGCACACATTCAAATTCTTAGAGGATCTACTCTAAAATATACCCTAACTTACCAAGGAGACATGGTTAAGAAGATGTAAGAAAATAAACCTAAACTAACAAAGGTGATGTACTAAAGGAATGCTGAACAACCATCTTTTGAAGGAAACACAAACCATGAAATGTAATATGACCACCATACACAGATAACCAAGATTGTCAGCGAGAGATCAAAGAGATGTAATGAACACAAGAGAGGGTTGAAAATCATCCACAAACATGTATTATTGCTCCAAGTTAATTTGATACAGTCCACTGTACATGGCCAAGAGGCAAGATTTGTATTACATCTTTTGATGGGAGGTTTTAGCTCCACAACTCCAATTACAAACAAGAGAAGAAGGAAGGGTGCAAAGCCAAATCGTCCAACCTTTAGAAAAATGCCCCTCCTTATAATATATAGGAAGAATGCGAGAAGGAGATAGAAGAATTTCAGAATCCTTGCTTCTGACCACCCAAAAATGTATTGAATTCTCCTGTAATTTGATGATGGGTCCCATGACAAAACCCATGCCTCCATGTATTGTTCCTTTTTGGGCAAGAAAGGAAGCCCATACCTCATTACTGTGGTAGGTGAGTAGCCTAACACCATAAAAAATGACAGACTATATTTCTTAATTTTTAATAACTTAGTCTCACTAATTTTAATATATCCAATCGTAGTTGTGTATCAGACACTGAGAGATTTCCAAAAAGTCCTTTCTTGTGCAAATCTAAGCTCTCAGTCAAAAGTTATGGCCATCTGAAGGTCGAGGTGTCATTCTACAAAAATTACGGGTGGTTGGCTCTGTCATTCTTCGGAGTTTGAAATGCATGCAACCTCCAAAATCATGAAATTCAGACTTTCAGACATTTCCATTTGGAGATTGAAACAATGTTCATTTTCCAAGTTTTCTTGAGAGTTCTGAAAGTACAAAACCTAAACCTCTGAAACCCTGAAACCTGAAAGTCCAAAATTTTGGACTTTTAGGATTTCAAAAATTTTACCTTTTCGGCACTTTTCACTATTCATCACCCAAATCACCTCGAGAGTTCTGAAACCCTGAAACTTGAAGTTTTGAAACTCCAAAACACGAAACTACCACCATGTTGACCCTGAAACTTATGTTGACTTCTGAAATCCAAACCCTTTCGGGATTTAAACTTTCAGGATTTCAGACATTTTTGGTCCCTTTTCCATTTTTGTTGCCGAGACTTTTGAAACCCTGAATTCTACACCTCTGAAACCAAAGTCCAAAATTTCATACTTTTAGAGTTTCATATTTCAAGAATTTTCCACTCACTGAGATTCCTAAAACCATGAAACCTGAAAGTCTAAAATTTTAGACTTTTGGAGTTTCAGGTTTCAGAACTTTTCCTCCATTTTTCGAACTTCGCGCTCTGAGAGTTTCGAAACCCTGAAACCTAAAATTCTCAAATTTTAGACTTTTAGAGTTTCGGGTTTTGGAAAATTTTTTCCTTGCTGAGTCCCCAAAATCCACCTTAGCCCATCTCCAAAAAGCTAAACCTTCGAAGTCTGAAACCTAAATTTTGGACTTCTTCTTTTCTTGAAATATCTATAATTTTCTCGGCCTGCTTCAACCATATTCACCAAACTCTAAAAAGTAATCCTCCATGACTGAATTAACCTGGTCGGATTCTTTGCGTGTAAGGTCCTATTTGGTCGGTTTTGCCTGAGGGGCATAACTGAATAACAAAAAATCCATATCAAACCGCTCCTTAAAGCATTGTTTGTAAATCGAAAATGGAAAATTGAGTACAAATAATATTAAATATTCCATCTATTGGTAGATACCTTAATCATAGCATTATCATATCTTCGCTTTCTTCACCTATCACGACACAAGTTAACCTTGTTCCTCTTGGGCATTGTGTGTCACATATTTGTTATGGTTTCTACCATTTCATATCTTTTCACCTACAATTTTGTCTCGAAGATTACTGATGGCAAATCCTCCTTTCGAATATGATCTTTCTTTTAAAAAAAGATGAAACTTCTTTACCAAGTTCTTTTTGACCGCCCATCTCAATCTACGGTGTTGAACCCTTATGTTCTACTGGTCACATGCGGTTGAGATTTGGGGGAAAAATGTTCCTTCCCAACAAACACATTATCGACATACAAGGAAAATTAAATCAATCTAAAAATATAAAATCATTACACCTTTCATCCTTCACAGTATTTGTTGATAAGCCCACACTTCTCACTAGTAGTATGAGAATGGGAGCGGAGGAAGTCCTTACTCATCTAGGTTTTATCTTTGGTGTTGAGCCCTTGTCTCTTACTAGTGACATGGGGAAACATGTAGGGGGTCCCTTTAAAAAATAAATAAATAAAATTAACCAATAAATCCTTTAGAAATCTGAATCAAAGTGCTTAATCAAAAATATCCCAAGAAGTTGCTTTTGTTAAAGAGAGACAACAAATCCTTCAACTGGATCTTGTCAATCAATAAGCCATCTATGGATCTAAGTCTTTAAAAACCATATAAAGTGGAATTATCTTTGAATCAGTTAGATAATATTGACTGGAGATGAGTTACATTTTGTCTCATATGGATCATTTCTACACCTTGTGTCTTCACATCCATTATCTTCACTTTCATACCATTATTCACCTCCTTTTCACATCCTTCTTGGCTCTCAGTGACGATCCCTCACATTTTCCTAGTTGCATTGAGTCACGAGTGGAGTGAAACACCCTATAATTTTATCATCTACATTTCTGCCAATGGAATGGAATGCTTCTAATTATTGCACCTACTTTCAAGTAATGCACCCCTTGATTGAGTTGTAAAATATCAAAAACATCCAAAAATTTTGTACAAAACTTTAAAAAATATTCAAATATGTTTCTCAAAATACCAAAAACAATACAAAATTGTTGTAAAAATACAAAAACAATATAGAATTTATCCAAAAACCACAAAAATAGTTTAAAACTATCAAAATCAAAACATTCAGATATTGTTCAACCAAACATTCAGTAACTAGATAACATAGTTCAACAATTTTGCCATTTGATGACACTCCTCATGATTGTTCCAAATCATATTTTGATAATCATCTTTATTGCATGTGGTGTATATCTATGCTTGAGGAAATCATTTACCCTTTCATAATTTAGCTTTACTTGGGGCACATTTGGATTTTACATTTTAATCTAAATACATATCAAACTTCAATGTGATTCGACAAGAGTATAATCTAGAGCATCTAAGCAGCACTCCGCTCTTCAGCTCGATCCAATCCTCTTGCATTCTAAGCTATTGCTTAAGGGAATTTTTATCTATCTAGTTCTTCAATGTGCAACACATTCATAGTGTCATTAGATGTCATTATTGCAAAATTGTGTTGTACTGTTGCAGTTTTTCAACATCGTGATGATATTTTTGCTTCTTTCAGTTTGTTATTTTGTTTTACTTTTTTTTTTATCAATTGTAGCAAATTTATTCACATCTTAGTTCACATATAACTTTGGTGTCGTACATTCCTGTTCATATTGGGTTTGTTTGCAATGTCTGTTTCATGTCCTTTTTGTCACTTGCATGTGTTGTGTTTTCCCCCTAGTTTATTAAATAAGCCATGGAGTGTTTTCCTTTTTTGCCGTGTGTTCAAGTTTGTTTGCATCTCTTTGCATTTGTTTTTCAAATTTTTTAAAAACTCACAAAATCCAAAAAAAATCATATATTCAAAAAATTCAAAAAAAGCAATTATATATTCAAAACGAAAAATCAAATATATTCAAAACAATTTTTTTTTTCAAAAATCCAAAAAGTTTTCGAAACAAACATTCACTTATCACATAAATCCTACAATTGGAAAAACCTTGAGGTGATTCTTTCAACTTTCAACACAATCTTGATAAAGTCATACCTTTATCTACTACCCTAGTGATCATTCCAATCTTACAGCTATCAATTTATTCCCTTTGCATGATAGGCTAACTCTGCTTGAGGAAAGTCAAAAAATTATTTTTTCTTCGCGATATAACTTCACCTAGGGAAATTTTAACTCTGATCATTTACACAATGGATCCAATAAGAGTTTCATAAGGAGTTGGTTTACTCCGCTCTTCCAGTCTGATCCTATTCCCACCTTGGGAGCATTTGCATCTATTTAATCATCATTATGGCATGCATTAAGGGCATATATGATTGTCTTCTTTTTTGAATTTATGTTGCATTGTTGATGTTTACTTTTTTGACCACATGCAAGTAGTGTGATTACTGTTATCCCAAATTTTCACCCCTACAAGTTTAGATAACTCATCAAAATGGAATTATACTTTTTTCTCCAAGAAAATTGTGAGAGACTGATTCAGTTTTCCACGGAGTGCAAGAACTTAGTGTTCCGCGGGTCCTCCTAACCCGTGAAACAAATGACCACTAGTCTGGGGCTTAGGAATTTTTTGATGTAGATAGACCTTCACAGCTCGGAAGCATAAGTTCATGCGGGCCCATCACACATAATATTTTGTAGTACAAAGGATGCAACCCACCAAGTAGAAGCCACGATGCGAAGGGAGTAGTGCCGTAAGGTACTTTGCCACACTAAAATAAAATTGAAACATGAATAAGGCTACAAGCCATGAAACACTATCCTCATGTTTCATGGGTTTCCCAGATTATAGTGTTACATTGTTTCCCTAGAAGCCATAGAATAATGGAGCATAACCACATACATAACATAGCGTAAGGGAAAGGATAAAGCCTCGCAACAAATTGGGAGCATAAAAAGACAAGGTACAAAAATTTTTAAAGCCATGAAAGAATCCACAAAACATCCAAAATTGCAAAAAAAAGAAAAACCGCAAACAACAGGATGCAAAACCTGAAATTTCAAAACACCATGCTGAAACCATGTATAAATAATCAAACATTATGTTGCAACCAGAAAATCAGCAACCTGAACCTTCTCAAGAAATTCAAGAATGGAGATGGATGACTGATTTGGTTGACTACTTACAACATGACACTTATTTGGAAGGTATGGATAAGAATAAACGAAGACATTTCAGGTTACAGGCTATTTCTTATCTCTTTGTTGATGGTGTATTGTTCAGAAGAGATATAAATGGAATCTTGCTGCGATGTGTTGATTATGACAAGATTCAGAAGATATTATCAGAATTCCATGAAGGACCTGCAGGAGGTCACTTCTTAGCATGTACTACAGCTTTAAAAATCATGAAAGCAGGTTATTATTGACCTAGCATATTGAAGGACTGTTTCGAATGGATCAGAAAGTGTAAGAAATGTGCTTTCTTTGTTGGAAAAGAATGTTTAGCTTCACTGCCTTTGCAGCCTATTTCAGTTGATTCAACCCTTTATGCAGTGGGGTCTTGACTTTATTGGGATGATTAACCTTCCTTCTTCAAAAGGACACAAATGGATTCTAACTGCTATAGATTACTTTACACGATGGACTGAAGCAGTAACCTTGAGGGATGTTAACGAAGCTTCAATACTAGCTTTCTATGAAGGTATAGTCTATAGATTTAGTGTTCCAACAACTATCATATCAGATAATATTTTAGCATTTCTCGGTGCTAAAGTAACAGATTGGGCTGTTAGCCATGGAATCTACTTGAACTCTTCATCTAATTATTACCCACAAGTTAATGGCTTAGCTGAAAGCACTAACAAGAATCTGTTAAGGATCATCAGAAGAACACTCAAGGATAATCAAAGAGCTTGACATCTAATGTTGAATTCAGCACTTTGGGCTAATAGGGTGACCCCTAAGAGATCAGTTGGAAACTCACCGTACAAAAATTGTGTATGGGAAAAAAGTTAGAATGCCAATTTCAGTTGAGTTACCTGTAATGGATTTACTGCATCAAATGGAATTACTTGAGAAAGAACCATTGTAGGTCCATTATTCAGAATTGATGGAATTACAAGAGCTAAGAGATCAAGCTCATTTGAATATGGAGAAAAATCAGAAACAGATGAAGAAGACTTTTGACAAGAAATCCAAATTCAGAATCTTCAATGAAGGAGATAATGTGTTGAAATGGGATGCTGATCGTGCTAAGCTAGGAAGACACTCAATGTTTGATACACTCTGGAGTGGTCCTTACATGATATGAGCTTGCAAAGAACACAATGCTTTTCAGCTTTCTAAGCTGAATGGAGAGGAAATTACCATTCATATGAATGGTATGTTTCTTAAACAATGTTATTGAAAATATTATAGTGATTGGTTAGAATAGGATTTCCCATTCAATAAGTGCAGTTCTGCACATTGCATCGTTCTTTATTTTCAATAAGTGCACTTTGTGCACGTGGTCTAGTTTGCCATATCTTTTCCCAGCTTTAGTTGTTATGAAAGGGTTGGACCTTTCGGAAAAAGGGCAAATTTTGGTCACAGATTTGGACTCCATACCAAATGGACAAGAGCAAGGTACTAGTCTACAAGCTAGTAGGTAGCTTTCCCTGCAGGATCACTAGAAATGTTGAGAATTTTGCACTTGTGCAAATATGGTCAGCTTGAAACTTTGTTACGATGGATAGATTTGGTGAAGTATACCTAAGCTAAGGGAGTTTACATCAGATTATTTTGTTACTGCTGATTTGTGAAAGAGATTAAGTGAAATCTGCAGCTATGTGTGCTATTACAAAAGGTAACAACTCACATAGTTTGCAATTTCATGAATATCCTCATCAAAAGAACACAAGCCCCGAAGGATAGCTATGTTATCTTGATGAAGACACCTGATTGCAGAGTATGTAAGGTGTATAGTTTTTGAACAACAGACATAGTGGTAGTTCTCAGACAATCAGATTCACGATTATTATCTGTGTGCCTATCAGATTTATTGCTCGGTATTCATTAAAGTTGTTATGATTAATGAGATTGCATTCATCTATGCTGTCATAAGAGATATCAATTGACTCCTTTCCTACTACTTATGTCAAGAAAATATTGACAAACAAATAGTGACAATAATGTCCAAATGTAAGTAGCAGGAAGGAGTCAAAATGAAGAATGGAAGCTAATGTAGTCAAACATCATACAAGGAGACATATCTCATTCAAAGAGTGCTTGCTGAAGTTATAGGTATTCATTTAAGATTATCCCTTATGTTAATTCATTTTATTGAGATATTGAGTTACCTACATCATTGTACAATCAAAGGAACAACTAAATGCATAAAGAGATAATCAACTCATTATTTCAATTTAATGCTTTATTCATAAGAGATCATAAGTTTTCCCACACAAGCCGTGGGATATGACTAAGTGACTCATCATATACATGGAAATGACAATACTGCATGTGCTAAAGAACAAGAGTAGAGGAGTAAAAAGGAACGAATCATTGCCTTTTCGTCTTCTATCCCCACTTCACATCATCTCCATCTCAATCTCAACTCTCTCATCTTCCGCTTCAATCTCCATCTCCTAATACCTGTAAATCAAGAGAAGTATCTGTTAAATTGAGCTCAGGGTATAATGTTATTCCAATACTCATATACATATTCTAAGTTCAATGCATCTAATGGTACTTGAAGGAAAAGAATACATAAATGCATGACACAGGATGAGAAAGAGATACAGATTGGCTGGCAGAAAAAGAAGAGGCAGAGTTGATAAAGTAAATGAGTAGCAAGAGAAGATCAAAGAAGCTAAGGATTGATTTAGAAAAGTAGAATTTGAAGCAGCTCTACAAGAAACAATTGCAGAAGAAGGAAAGAAGAAGAAATAAAACACATGGATACAAGAGAGGCCAAAAATCCTATTTATTTCTAACTCATTTCTGAATTTTGCAGGAACAGGTGTGCAGCATTAAATAAAAATCAGTTTAACTGTTTAAGAAGGAAGCATCTACTGAATGAAGACAAATATCATTTTCAGATGGTTTACAGAAGAAAGAAGCATCAGAATGAGTCAAGAAAGAGATATTTTTCCAAATCAGGATCAAAAATCTGGAAAAGGAGAGAGAAAAACACGATTTTAATTTTTTTTGCCAGTCTCCCCTTGTAAAATCAACTTTTGATTTAAAACAGAATTGAAACACATGTTTTTTTTGCTACTACATTGCTTTCTAAGCTATTTGAGCTTCAAAAGGAATAAAAACAGTCAAGAAAAATACATGTTTCATCACTTCTAAGTTGATATTATGATCAAATGAAACATACAGATATTCCAGATTTTCATCATGCTATAGCTATCAAAAGTCCCCCTTTTAATTTCCGAATTCAAGTGTGAATCAAATAGCAACTACTTTACAGATTTTCAGAAGTTGCAATGAATCAAGTAAAGCTAGCATGGACAACTTATTCAAGTAATCAAACAAGCAAAGGAGATGTTATATCTTTTTCAGAATGAACAAATCATAAGAATTTGGAGAGAGAAGGATTCTGGAAATTTTTTTGCCATAGTTTCCCCTTGTAAAATGGACTTTTCCAGAAAAACAGAATTGAGAAATAATGTAAAAAATTGAAACATAATTGCTACTATGACTTCTGGAAAGTGAAGTGCCATTACAGAAAAGGAAACTAAGTATTTTCTTTCATTTTCCAGAAAATAAATATTTATTTCATTATACAGAAAATATGCAATCATGTTTGCAACAAATAAAAAACATATAACTTCCAGAAAATCATTCTGAATGCAAGTGTCAAGCTGCATACACAAGATAGCATTCATCTTCCATTGAAGGAGTAAACTACAAAGATCAACAAGTGTTCAACCAAAGCATGCCTTCTAGAAGCAGGATCAACAAATCAATTCTAAGAAGGAAGCATGCCAAATACCAAACTGTATCTATAGTTAAATGGTTTCAACAAATCAATATGCATCTCCAGAATGAAGGAGAAAATTACAAACTCCAAGTATACATTTACAGGGAAAAGGAGCCGAAACATAGTTTGAACATCATGATGGAAAGGCCAAAACAGTCAATATTCCGAATGTTGAGCCAGATTTACAAGTTAAATATCAAACCCAAGTACCAGAAGGAGTTCCCTTACAAATACCAATGAAGTAAGACTCGAGCTCAAGTTTTAAAGTAAAAGAAAACCGAACCCACAAAGTATTTCCATTCAACGAAAATTATAACCAATATTTGCCAAGATTCAGGGTTAGAGAAAATAAAACATGAGCCCGCAAAAGGAAAAGAAAAACAGTGTTGGAACTCACCATTTCCCGAGGACGAAATGAGCAAACAAGAAAAAGATGGTGGTAACTTCCTTCTACAGGCTCGTGTTGAGCTCGTTAGCTACCAAAAGTAGAGAACTAGAAGAAAACAAGGATTTATCTTTCCATGCAGAAGATATAGAGAAAATAAACGATGAAAATGATCTTTAGATTATATACCGAAAGGAATGCCGAGCTACGAAACCAAAAAACAAAAGAAAATACCTCCAGATCCTTCAAAAAATGAATGCAATAGTCAAGTATCAATGGTGTCGTAGGCTCAGAAACATAAATGTAAGCTCAAAAACTGTCAAATCTCCAAGCATTCATCATAATCATAGAGCGAGAAAAAAATTTGCAAGGGCTTCACTCTCAGAGGGAAAAAATAAAATGAAGTGACCAAATGCGAGCTCGCAAGTATAAACCTTGCATTCGAGCCGAGTTTACAAAACCCTAACCCACGGTTAAGGATCAATGACCCATCAAATAACAAGTGCCAGATCAAACTGTGATCTGTCCACACTAGTTCCAAGGTGATAGAGCCCAATTAAACGCCACCGACCGTAGTAAATGCCAAGGACAGACCCTAACATGCAGTTAGAAGATCAAGGTGGTGGTGCTACGAAAGCAAAGATCAAGGAGCTAGCAAAGCTCATCAAAAACCAAGTAAATTCAAGTCCAATTAGGGTTTCCACCGCCTACGACTGGAAAGGGTCGAGTTATCATGGAGAGGGGCCAGCCCACGTGGACCAACCAATTAATCATTACAGGAGACTTTACAAAGTCTGAACTATAATCCATGCCCCAAAAATCAAAATAGTATTATATGCCATGATCATCGAAAAGGTGAAAATTGTATTATGTGCCAAGGGGTCTAAAGGTGGTGAATCAAACTGCATGGTGGGCTAGACAAAAGGGTAAACCCATTTATATTATATACATGATTATGCCTAAGTCCACAATGTGGCAGCATCTCAAACCAAAGGTGGTCCCCACTTCATCTTAATTTGGCAAATATGGCTAAGGTTACATCTTTTTGCCTACACACAGGAGATGATTTTTTCATGCCTTCACAATAGGAAAAAATAGAGAAGATGAAAAATTTGCATGTGCAAAGGAGGAAGACTTGCCTAGCAAGTAATTTGTAATTTTAGCAAATTATTCACCTTTCTTTCTTAAAAATAGAACAGTCAACTTCAGTTTGACTGTATTGTATCTAAGGCTGATAATGCCTAATTTTACTACATGCTTTAGTTGTATTATTTTATTCCTTTATTTATTATTAAATAAAGGATAAAATTAGGATGCATGGGCAAGTACAACCTTTAGGCTATTTTTAGGAAGGGGGTGAACTTTTGGTATATATTGTGTGCTCTTGCAAAGCACAAAGGGGGGGGGATTTTTTAGAGAACTTTCCCAGAGAACTTTCGATATGAGTACTGAAGGAATTTCTGCCAGTTTTGCCCTCTGAGTGTGAATTATTCTGTGCCTTTCCAAGTTATTCTGTAGTCTTGTGTATGCCAGTATTATTCTTGTGAATCAATATTCCTTGATTAATCACTTTACCCCGCTGCAAATCTACTATTTTCTGCTAAATTTCATTGTGCATGTTAGCTTACTAGTGCTGTTGTGAACTTCCCTTAGTACAAAATAAGTACTTTGCCCTTATTTTCTACCAAAAGTACAAATTGGTTCGTGCACATAAAGAATTCTTCACAAATCAGTTGTGTATTCCACTCAAGTCAAGTTTTCATCCAAATTTGGTGTATCACCTTAGTATTTATTTCATTTTCAGTCACCTCTTAACCCTAAAACTCCCAATTTTTTTTTAGTGAACACCAATAAGGAACCGACCTTTTAACCCCGGAGGTTCACCTCAAAATAGGTATATCCACAGACCCGAGGTGTCCCCATTTTATCTACGAGAGAGAGAGATCTTTGCAGACTTAGAGAATCTGCTGCCATCTCTCTGCCGGGTGCACTTTTGAGAGAATTTTTTTTTGGCATGTCCGGTGGGACCGCGAATCAGATCTACACGAAAATCCCGGATTCTAGAGCAGATCAAAAGCATATTTACAGCAAGTAAAAGTTACTTTCGGGAGCAGAGCTGCAACAAATTAATTCTAAAGATTCTATGATCTTTTGGTGACTCCATAAAGATGATTTCAAACCAGTATTGCAACATGTTCCATGCCTAAAGTGAATACAAGATCATCGGTAAGAGGAATTCCTCATGAATTTGTTTCTTTACCTTTGAATTATGCTAGAAGGAGAAGGGTTGGGAATACATTGCCTTATAACAGACCTAGTTTTGAAAATCCTCCTGATATTCCTTCACCACGTATAAATTTTTCAATCAATATCCCAGTTTTTCAAATGGCTATTCAACCACCCAGAAATTTTGTGGCCTTCACTAATGGCAGCCCATTAGTAATTCCAGTGTACCATGATATTCCCAACACTACTTTGAAAAGTTTGCCATCATTTACCGGTGAAAATCAAGTTACACCTACTGAACATATTAAAGATGTTACAGCCATATGTGCAGTCCACAATATTACTCATGAAGACATAGCTTTAAGACTTTTAGCTGCATCTTTTAAAGGAAAAGCCTTGCAATGGTATAGGAACCTAGAGATTGGAAGCATAAGAACTTGGGATGAATTAGGAGAGAAATTGCTGGAACATTTCCAAGACAATTCAGATCATTTGTCCCTGATAGAACATCTATCTACTATCAACAGAGCCCCTCATAAATATTTGTCTAGTTTCAACATTCGTTTTGCTAGAACTTTAGAAAGAATCCTAGCAAGTGTTAAGCGTCAAGTTGATCACGCTTTCCTTTATTACCTCAGAGCATTGAATAGTGATATTGCAACTATGATTCAATCCATGAGAGCTTTTACTCTTCCAGGGGCCTATGACACTGTTGTAAAAGCTAAAAACAGCCTTATTCAGGCTGAGAAAATTAGCACCAAGGCCTACAATGCCATTTTTGGTAGATTTAGCTCCTATCCTATAGCCTATTACAATCGTAGAGCCTACTGTTTTAGCCCCATCCCCAGATATGTTTAAATCCTTGCAAACCATGGGAAATAAGCTGACATCAATTGAAAATAAGCTTACATTGCCTAATAGGCCATATCAAGCTCCTTATCAGCAAAACCAGCAGAATAGGTAGCCTTACCAACAGAATCAAAATCACAAGCAGCCTTATCAGCAAAGGTAGTTTGATTCTAATGTTCCTAGTGCATCTAACGCTTTGGTTCCAATTAATATGGCTATATAAGAGTGGTGCCAACCTTGCAATCAACCTCATCAAACTGTAAATTGCCCAAATGCATTCCTGAACCTAAATCTTGTTGCACAACCTCAATATGAAGCATTGTTCATACCTCAAATGGAAGGGCGGGCAGTAAGAAAGTCATGTTCAGAAAACACCTGAACAGAATTTGGTCAACTTTAATGAGGAGGATTTCATTATTGTTACCACCAGAGCTCAAGAGAAAGCTACCGAAAATAAAAAACAACAAAACAGACCTATGTTGCCCACTATTACTGATATATCAACATCTACAGCCTCGAAACTAGCCAATAGTCCTGTTGTCCCTCAGAAAATAGCAAGTGTTGCAGCTGGTAAAGAGCAACAAAAATAGCTTCAGCCTAATCCAAGAAGATTGTTTATCCCTCAGATATCCAAGGCTGCCGAAGCAGAGTCAGTTTTTGCTAAAGCTTATGCTAAAATGGTCGAGTCTATCTCTAAGACTGTTGCTTCTTTTAATATTGTTGATGTGATGAAGAAGCAAAATGTTAACATCTCGATGTGGGATGCCTTAAGCATTCTAGGACAACAGGATTTACTCTCTCATGAACTAGCTAAACTACAGATTTCTTCAAAAATAGCTGTAAAGGAAGTCCAAAGTACAGATATGGTCCTTGGAACACTTGATCAAGATCGCGTAAAGGATGTTAGATGGATGGTTCAAAAGGTCTTGAATGCTCATGACATAAAAAAGCCAGCCAACTTTTTATCTATCCCTGATTATTGGAGAAAATTTAGTTCATAACTGCATGGTGGACAGTGGTGCTAGTAGCACAGTTATGCCAAAGTCAATTGTTGAAAAATTAGGCCTGCAGTATGAGCCAACGGATAAAAAAGTGTTGTATAGCTTGATGGGACTACAACCAATACTAGTTGGTATAATCAGAAATTTTGAGGTAACGTTACATGCTTGCCCAAATGTTTCCATTTTGGCAAGATGTTACTGTTGTGGATTTGCCTCCATATTTTACTTTGTGCCTATCTAGAGATTTTACGGAAAAAATAGGAAGTTACCTCTCTTCTAATTGGTCTTTCTTATTTTTCACTACACGTTATGGCACTAAAGTTACCATCAATTTAGAGTCATTGGCTAGATTTCATATTGAGCCTCATTCACCGAATGCTTTGGCAAATTATTCTGCTCTAAATCAATCTGATTTTGACGATGTGGCTTAGATTACAACACTAGAGGGTGTGTCTAACATATTTATGGATGAGAAAAGAGTTGAAGAACATGCTCATGATCCTTTTAAAGAGGTTGAAGAACATCTTTTTGGTGTATATTGCATGCATGAAGAAAATGCAGCAATTCCCTTGCTGTCCAAAATAGAAAATTCAACAGAAGGGATTTGGAAGCTTCATTTTGATGGAGCTAAGAATAAGAAGGGGCAGGGAGCAGGTCTAATGCTCACTTCCCCAACAAACAAAAGGTATTTTACAGCTTCGAGTCTTCAATTTTTGTGCACTTGTAATGTAGCTGAGTATGAAGCGTTAATTCATGGCTTACTTTGGGCCAGAAAAAGAGGAATCAACATGTTACAAGTCTTTGGCGATTCTGAGTTAGTAATAAATCAAGTAAAAAACTTCAATGTATGTAAGAATCCATTAATGAAGTCTTACAGGCATAGAGTTTCAAAATTAATGAAATATTTTGATGCCATTAATATTCAGTCTATTCCTAGAGCTAAAAATAAACATGTTGATAGGCTAGCAACAGTTGGTGCTAGTTTCAAAGTGCTGGAACAAATAGAAAACAACAAATTTCATCCTCATGTTAAGTTGATTGTCAAGCCTTCTATACCTGATAATGAATCTAATTAGCAGGTGTTTGAGAGTGATAATCAAATCTGTAGGTTTTTGCAGCAAGAAGCTGAATTTTCTGCAATAAATCAGGATAAATTACAACATCTATATGGTGACCAAATTGTTCAGTTAAAGACAAACAAGTTTCCTCGAGGACTTGTCACATTGGAAGACATCTTCAACATTAATGCCCTGTTATCCTGTAAAATTGACGAGGGAAATTTTGTAGGTAACCATACCAAAAATTTTATTTTGGTTCCCCATTGAGGTCCCTTAGCGTTTGGAATGGCATAAAATCCCTTTCCGGAGAAATCTAGTTTTTCGAACTTAGTCATTTGGTCCTTTTTTGGCTGGGCACAGATTTTGTTCATGCAACATCAAATGAATTTGTGCCCCTTCTTTTCCTTTGGTGCATCCTTTGGAGTGTCGACACTCCAAATGTTGCGCCTTCCCATGATGTGCCCTTCTCGCCTGCGCCAAGGCGCATGCGCCATCCATGTCGACATCAAAATTGTTGCACCCCTGAAGGGTGTGCCAAGGCGCTGAAAAACGTAATGTCAACAGTCCTCATAATCCGTGCCAATGGCACAAATATTTTCATGTTGTCATCAGTTTGGTGCACCCTTTGAAAAAGTTGGTGGTGCACATTTATTGCACCTTTTTCTATAAATAGGCGCATCTGACCTGTCATTTTCACGATTAAAAAACGTGGAAAAAAGCTTATTCCTCTGCACCTGTCAGCGCTCCTATCATCCCCGTGTCGCTTTACATCACATTTGTGGACCCCACATCGTTTCTTCCATTCTATATATTCCTGGTAAGTGGTCCTTGCTTTTCTTGTGGTTTTTTGTTATGTTTGGTTGTTTTTAAGAGGTGGTTGTTGTTAAAAAACAAAGAAATTGAATATAAAATAAAACACAACCCCCAGCCCGTCGTGCAATCTACTCTTTTCCCCCAAAATAGTTTTACCCTCCTTCCAGATCTGTTGGCTTGGAGGGCTTTTGCCTCAGAAATGAATCCAGAATCCTCTTTTCCCTTTTCCTCTCATTGTCAAGATCTATATTGAAAGAGGTAAAAGGCCATAAACTTGTCCAAAAAAGAGAAAAAATCTAAAAGTTATCAGTCTTAAAACCACGGCTTTTCCTTTGGCGCAAATGCCATCATCTGTTGCACAAAACACAGTCGCACCAAGGGGCACACTGTCCCTACCTGCAGCATGCACCTCCCCGCGCCATCTAAAAAATTTCAAAACCCTAACACAGGCGCAAGCGCAAATCCAGCTACACCAGCATTTATGTCATGCAAACTCTTCCTGCGCCACACCAAAGCTAAGAACTAGCGCACCTTAACTCAGTGATACACCATTTAAATCTGCACCCCTTTGGTGCACACCATAACTTGTTGCAACATGTTCCATACCTGCGCCAATGGCGCATCCTGCAGCCTTGCAACATCTGAATTATCTGCGCCTTTTTTCAAAAGCCTTTAACTTGGTGCAGGCACACATCCTTTGACACCAACACTGAATGTTGTGTGTAATATATCTGCGCCCTGCGCCCCTTTGCGTTGTTTTCTTCCATGCAACACTCTTTAGCAGTGCACCTTGCATTTTTTAGCCCTGTAGCCTACAATATAGTTGCGCCTCTGCGCCCAGAAGCTTCTAAATTGACTAAATCTTCTTTCTGTAAAGCTTTGATGGATGATTTAACAGCTAACATGACTCTTCTGCGATGGACTTCACTCCTTCTTGCAGATTAGCAGCTGAACTTAGAATCGCATATGTCTTACATCAAGTAAAAGGCCAACCAAGTCTAAGGGTAAGGCCAAACTCACAGAGGAAGAAATGAAGTATAAGTATCAAAGGTTCAGGATGCTCGAGTCCCTTGCCGAGTGTGACTTAGACATCAGGGATTCTGAACTTGGCCACATAGACATGGAGGATTTTTGGGCAAGAACCAAGGAGGGTCACAGGCAGTCTGTGGATGGACAAATTGGTGGGTAGTGGTCTACACTTCGCTGGGGGAATCCCCGTGAGCGCAGTAAACAATGAATTCATGATGGTGGTGGCCCACTACTATAATAAGGACACAAGATGTGTCGAGAATGAGAAGGGCGAGGTGATAATCAACCTCACTACCCGGCACTTCGAAATCATGTTGGGTATCCCCCACCACCAGACACTTTGTGGCTATAAGCCAAGAAGACTGCATAAAAGCATGGGATGAGAATGAGGACAAATGTATGCAGCTCATGAACGAAGTATATCTGAAAAAACAAGAAGGTAATAACCAGGTGGCCCCAGGTTATTCATCGCAGTGACTTTTCGGAGGAGCTGAGTGACACCATTACCTTCCTGAGTAGGGTGTTTGGGCTTCCTGATGCCCATTACTTCCACAAATGGATGCTCAAATACCTGGAGACAATGAACAAAAATGTGTCTGATCAACGTTTTGAATGGGCGGAGATCATCAGCAGCACTATCTCCGAGCAACTCCAACAACTCTCAACAATGGGGAGGTTCTACATGAACTCCTACGTGGTCTACGCTGCTGCCTCAGAAAGAGACTACCCAGTGCTAAGTCGATGCGGGGTGTGGCCCCAAGTAAAAATATATGAATATTATCCAGAGTTGAGACTGAAAAATAGCATCCCACAGTTCAGCAAGATCAACGATGCCTTCTTCTACGGCATCATCTACCTCTTGAGGCCCAATATGACTCACGGTCAGACGACCAAGAGCATAGTAACTACCACAGAGAAGTGGGGAGCATTATTTATGCAATTCCCCACTTTCACTTATCTCAGAGCCGCCAACTTCTTGGGGGAGCCCACCAAGTTGCCAAGATATGCGGGGCCGAAGTTGATCCTATTGGAGCTGTCCAGATAGCTCATAACATACCATGAGAAGTGCCTAAAAAGAAAGAAGGGTGGAACTCCTTTCCCCCTCACAGTGGGCAGGTACACCTGCACTTCTCACACCAAAGCCCGGGAAATGTTTGCAGAGCTAGAGTTTCTCAACTTGAAACACAACTTCCTGGAAAGGCCGACCTTTGATCCTTGCAACTTCCTTCCAAGGGAAAAGCTCGATCCAATCCACGTCCCACATATCGAGGATATCTATATCGATCTCTATCATGAGGTTGAGCTTAGAAGAAAGGATCACTCCCGCCTGGCCTTAGCAGAGATCATCCAGTATGGTGTGGCCATTGTTCCGAAAGGTTTCCAAGTGACCGATCAAGAAGTTGATCAAGTCTATCTAGACACGGATGGGGACAACTGGCCATTTGCTGAGATAGATAGAACGAGGGCACCTCAAACTATTGAGGAGAGAGTCAAAGGCACTCTGCAGTGCACAGAGCATTGGTGCAAGAAGAACGGCCTCATCTACCTTGGGGTAGACTTCACTACGTCTCCCTTGGGAAATGCACCTGCCAGGCCAAAGCATTTGCCAAAAGGAAAAGGGAAAGACAAAGAGGGAGAATCGAGCTCCACTCAAGAAGAAGCTCCTGAGATCCCTCCCTCCACCGCACAGGAACAGGTAGTAAGCCTGGTATCACCTGAAGAAGAAGAAGCGATAACCATTCCAATGGGCACACCCACTCAGGATGTTGCCACTGTTGTAACCACCGAGGTTCCCACCGTCCCTTCTCCCGCTCCTCCTTCCCCTCCTCATGTCGCTCAGCCAACCATTCCTTTGGTTGTGTCTTCTCCCCCATCTTCTACTGTTCCCCCTTCCTCTTCCTCCATCTTCTCTTCCCTCCGAGTTGTCCCCCAACATTTCTTCTCTCATCTCTCAGATCCCTTCCACCCCCATGGTTTCCTCTCCTGCAGTGTCTCCTCCTCCCATGAGCACTTTGTTGGCTTCTCTCTCAATGCCGCCACCAAGTGTCTCGACGCATTTCCCCTCATCCACTGCAGTTGCTCCCTCTTCCACCTTCATTCCCTCTTCTCCCTCTGGTCCCACTCCCTTAAGTCCAGCATGGATCTCCCAGCACCTGAGCCAACACAAGAGGAAAGTCCCCATTGCACCTATGGACTTCTCCGTCATCCCAACAAAAGGAGCCAAGAAGCAAAAGCCAATAACCTGCTTCTCTCAGAGTGCATCAGGAGAAAGAGTAATGGAGATCGCATACCCTGATCCCACAAAAGATAAAAAGGATCTGTCTCCTACAGATTATACAGTGACACAGGTCACAATGGGAACGTCCTCAGAGAGCCTACAAGGGGAGGCCTTATCTGTAGTGGATGCCCTTTGCAAGAAGCTTCAGGAAGCAAAGGAAGAGAAGAGGATACTAAAAGAACAAAACAAACATCTTCTCCAAGCCCTGTAGAAAATGGGCAGTGCACCTCCTATAGCTGCCACTGAAACTCCTGAGGCCCTTAGCCAGGAGAAGATAAATGAATACACCAAGATTGGTGAACAAGGCATGGCAGTATCCACCTGGAGAGACCAAATCCTCAAGGATAGTGAGGAAGTGATAAAAAAGTTCACAGAGCTTTATCACAAATATTGATCAGGCTAATAGTGAGCTCCAGGTGATTGCAAGACCTATCTCCAAAGAGTTGGACCACACCAGGTTACAACATGAAACTTTCAAAAGATGCTCGACTGTTCAGTCGACGACTTAGTAAAATTCGACAGTCTTTGATCACCCAAGAGCCCCAACAAAGTCCTTGCTGCTTTGGATTATCGGGTCGATCAAATGGAGTTCGTCTTGGAGAAGATCGATAAAGTTAAGGAGGAAGCTCTAGAGGCCATGCATCAAATGGAACAAATCATCTTAAGGATGTCTTCAGGGTTACTCAGTGTGGATTACACACTGAGGAAGGAAGACGATACCATTCGGCTCTTCAAAGAGATCATCTCGCAAGGGTTAGGGTCAGAAGCTACTTTTGATGACTGAATCTATCAACAACCTTCTGGCTTGCCGTGATTTTGTTGGATACCTGATGGAGGAAGGTAATGAATACTTCAAGCTCCCAGAGAAGCTCAGAGATGAGTGGGAGACTTGTGAAGTCATCGGCGATCACACCAAGGGTCCTGCCCAGGATCAACTTCAACCGATGATTAGCAAATTCATGGAGTACCGGGCCCAATTTCACATCTCCTCTCCTGAGCAGAAAGTAGGACACTCCTTTCCAGCCATGGGATGATGATGAATAGCCTTCCTCCTCTTGGCTTTCTTCTCATTTTTGTAAAATATTTAAAAGTATGTTGGCACAAATGATGACATCATCCATGTTGCACCATGGGATGTTGTTATCCACCAAGTTGCCCCAAAGTCAACAGTTGACTTTTAGATATTTTTGTAAATATTTTGTAATTAGTTGTTGGTTTCTTTTTGCCTTCTTTCTCCTTCTCCTTCTATATATACTTGAATACTTGTTGTATTCAGGGGGTGGACATTTTTTAGATGAAAAATAGAAGTGAGAAGAAAAGGCTTTGTACTTTTTGTAACAGAAGAAAATATTAATACAAATATTGAGACTTTGTGCTGAATACATGTGTTATATGCATCAGACCTTTCTTATGTCAGATCTGTGTGTTTATTTTGTTAGATCTATCTCTACTTTTTTGTCATTTTCTCATCAGTATTGCTTTGTTCATTTATGCAAGTAGGTTTGGCTCCATTTATTACCAATCCCAAAACATAAACCCTCTGACCTTTCTACTTTGGAATTCATTTCTTTTCTCCCTTCGGATCTATCCTATCTTCGTCTTTCCCTTCATTCCTTTCTTTTCACAGTCTGAAATACCCCTACTGGGACGAGATCCCAAACCCCCGAAGGGAGAATATTAGAGACTTGCACAGATTCCTGCCGGTAGAATAGCAATAAACCAGTTTCGTTTTGCTGTCTCAAAGAGGGGCTATGCCCTGCACACTGTTGGCTCGTCTATCCATAGATCTGCCCTCCTGACAGATTTTTAGACCAACAGTTTTTGGTGACTCTACTGGGGATCGAACCAGATCTATGTGAGTGTTGTGTCAGTTAAAAGGCACTAACAGTTGTTAAAGTTGCTAAAGTAACTAAGAAAGTAGATAAAACTGTAAAAATCACTACCTGTTTGCAAATCTTAACTTTTTGCTTAAAATCCCAAATTTTTGCAAAAGTGATCCAAACTGAAAATTTTCTTCTGAGATCCATAGATCTGGGCTAGTTAGAGATCTTTAGTTCGCTGAGTTTTTACAAAAACCCATATTTTTCCGTAGATCTGAGTTTCTGACAGTTTTACAAAAAAAATTCAAACCCTTGCAAAAAGTCAACTCTAAGATCCGAAAATCAGCTTACTAAGTTAACCATAATTTTATCCTCGTTAATCTTTGTCATTAAACCGCAATCGGTTTTCAAAAGAAGGATAAAATTAAATATTTAGAAAAGTACATGCTGCTGATTTTTGTCAGAAAAATCAAAAAATCAGCAAGTACAACCAAAAAGAGTTTTTAAATCTACTCTAAAAACATTACAGATCTGAAAGATACGCTGGCGGGTGAGCCATTTACCCGTAGCAGGAGAGCTCATGGAGAAGTTGATCCTATCTTTGATCTACTTCAAAGGCACAACTTCAGTATTACACCAGCACGCTTCTCATCACTGAGTTCAGCCGATCGGTCAGCCAGAAGTGTCTCACCTCCACGAAAGAACTATTTTTCACAAGGAGCCTCCTCATCCCTTTGCAGTGCTTTGTTGCTCAGTGGAACCGCCCTCCTAGCTCATGTCCTCTTTCCAGCTTTCTAAATGGTAGTACCATGGGGAAACGCTATGGGTCCTCTTGCGTTACCACATCCTGTTCACGCACTCCCTCATGGAAACCGAAAGAATTTCCCAAGATTTGATGGGAGTGGAAACCAAAGTACAAATTCACATATATCTGCTTTCATCATGTCATGCAGCATCCTGGATGTGACCCATGAAGATGTATCGGTACGCCTTTTCCTGGAGACCTTGCAAGGACCTGCAGCAGAATGGTTCCAACATTTACTAGCCGGATCTATCACCAGTTGGGCCACATTACGGACTGCATTTGAAGACAGGTATAAGCCTTCTGAAGACACGTTCACATTACTGTCAAAGATCACTCACCTAAAGAAGGAAGTCAATGAAACCATGCGTGATTTTATCGCTTGTTTCAATTCACTAATCAACCGTGTGCTGCCTGCTATGCTGCCAACACCAGAAAATCAGAAGTGTTTCTTTGTGAACGCCATGAGCTCGAAAGTAAGTTTCTTACTCTTGCAAGAACAAGTCACTACCCTGGTTCTCACTCAAGCTGCGGCCATTCGGATAGAAGATAACTTGCTTATATCTAGCGAGTTAAAACAAGAGCCATCCAAGCCCAAAGCTTCAAATCCTTCTCAAGCCACTTCATCAGATCCGAATTCCAAAAGATGGCGAACGACTTGCTCGCATTGAAAAAGCAATTAGCTCAAGCTTCTCCCAGCACTTCGTACCGGGATATCCCATGGAGAAATTTCACTTCCAACAATGCCCCACAAAGGCCGCATTTTCCTACATCTACTCCACGGTTGGCACTCGAGGCTCCTCCGGTCAATGCCCTAGTCGAGATCGAGGAGGAGGAAAAAAATTACGAAGAACCTTTGTCGCAAGGAAAAGATGATCAAGACGTCAGTGAGCTGACTGGTGACTATACAATCGGGTATATGGAATTTGAAGAGGAGGAATCTGATGAAGAAGAGGGTACCCAAGGATATGCAAGTGGGAAATCATACGTTGTTTTCACCCGCTCTCAAGGAAAAGAAGCAGAAGTTGCTTCCAGGATACAAAAAGAGAAGGCCGTGTCAAACACGCCTCCAACCATTGCTAAAAGAGGTAATCCTCTTCCTACTCAACCTCCTATCAAGTCTATTATGAAGAAATATTTTTCCCCTATCTCTCCTCCAAATCAGCCTTCTTCTATTTCCATAAAGACCAGTAATCCTACCCTACCATCGTGAAGTGAGGGACTCATTCCTTCATCAACGCAACCCTTGGCCGCATTCGACATAATCGATCATGCTAAAAAGACCAAGATCCAAATGTCTGAAGCTGAGTATCTTCAGTCAAACCCTGAGCAGCTTGTAAGATTGACTGAATATATTCAAAGCCAAGCTACCATACCCTCTCAGGTCTCCCCAAAAGGAATCCTTTCTACTCCTCCTGCATCTCGCATAAATGTTGCCTCGACTTCCGCATCAGGAAAAATTGAACCTTTTTATCTCTCCCTCCTAATCAATGGTCACAAGCTAAGCAATTACATAATTGATTATGGGGCTTCTGATAATGTCATGCCGGCAAAGGTCGCCCATGCTTTGGGCCTCACTCTTACCAAGCCTTTTGGTAGATGTTACTCCTTGGAAACCAAACAGGTTCCGTTGATTGGTCAGATCAAAGACGCGCAGTTCACGTTTGAAGCATTCCCAGAGAAAAGAGTGAAAATGACCATCCTCATTGCTGATATCCCAGTGGCATATGGGATTCTACTAGGAAGAAGCTTTTGTAGTGAAGTTGGTGGAGAGATTCATATGGACTGGTCTAAGGCCAGAATCCCCGTCAAAGGTGTAATGCAGACATTGGAGCCTGAATCGCAAAAGAAGTACTTGGTCACCAATTCTGACGACCCCAAGGCCCAAATTCTCTTCAAATCATCAGGGATGGGGAACTACTTCTTATCTACTAAGTCTGATAAAATGGACATTCTCATCCAGGAGGAGGATCTTAACAAGATATGGACACTACAGTTTGATGGCAGTTGTACAACTAGCGGATGCAGTGCTGGAGCTGTACTAATATCTCCTGAGGAGGAGATTTTTCCTCTCTCTTTCAAGTTGCATTTTTTTAATACAAAAAATACTGTTGAGTATGAATCCTTGCTACTCGGTATGCAAGCTGCAAAGGAAAGAGGAATCAAGAACCTAAAAGTACAGGGTGATGCAGAGCTGATCGTAAATCAAGTAAAAAGGATATACCAAGTAAAAAATGAAAGGCTCAGGCATTACCGCAACATGGTATGGGACAACATTGAGGAATTTGACGCCTTCTCAATAAAAACCATTCCAAGAGCTCAAAATGACATGGCTGATTCATTGGCCATCTCAGCATCTCTTATGCTCCCTCACCCAGGATTGAAAATAGACACATATACCATTGAGGTAGTCTTCCACCCAAGCGTGCCAGACAATTCTCAGCACTGGTAGGTATTCAATGATGACAATCAACTTATTGCCTTTCTAGAAAAGGCAGAAAATTTCAGTGAGCTTCATTTTGAAGGATCTACTTCTGCATGTCGTGAATCTGTTACTGGTCAAGACAAACGAATTAAAAGGAGGTGATGGCATATGTCAGCTCAAAGGAAATAAAATTCCAAAAGGTTTAGTCTCTCTGGAGTGATTGTTTGACAAACATGATCATTTTGTCAAGAAGAAGTGACAAGATGACCCTAACTCCTCTCCAGAGACTGAATCGGTTAATCTGGGTAATGTGAAGCATCCGTAGTTTGTGAACATTGGGAAATGTTGCACACCTGAAGAAAAGTGGAAGTTTGTCAAATTGCTGAAGAAATATATGGACGTCATTGGCATGGTATTATGGTGATCTAAAGTCTTTCAAGCCGAAAGGACATCCAGCATGACATCCCATTGAAAGAAGATGTCAAACCCTTTCGCCAGAAACAAAGGCACTATAATCCCAAGATCTCAGGTACCATCCAGGTGGAAATACAGAAAATGCTGGATGTGAGAATCATCTTTCCTATCCACCACAGTACCTGGGTCACAAACATCGTGCCAGTACGAAAGAAGAATGGTGAGATACGCATCTGCGTAGATTTTCACAACCTGAATCAGGCATCCTTGAAGGACAACTACCCACTGCCCATAATGGATCAAGTTCTACAGGTAGTAACCGGTTCAGAAATGTTGTCCATACTTGATGGTTTTTCGGGCTATAATCATATCAAAGTCTCACTAGAAGACCGATTCAAAACAACATTTACTACTCCCTGGGGCACATTCACCTACAACAGGATGCCTTTTGGCTTAACCAACGCCGGTGCCACCTTTCAGCGAGCAATGGACTTCACCTTCAAAGGTATGATGGGAAAGGTCATCATAGTTTACTCAGATGACTTAACTGTATTCTCTAAATAGCGAAGCAATCATTGTGATCATTTGGAGCAAGTATTGATTAGATGCTGAGAACACAGGATCTCCCTAAATCTGAAAAAATCTATTTTCGGGGTCACTGAAGGAAAGTTGTTGGGACACATTGTCATTAAGGAAGGGACAAAGATAGATGTTGAAAGGGTTAAATCTATTCAGAGCCTTACCCTACCTACAAGCAAGACTGGTGTTCACTCATTCGAAAAGGTGAATTTTCTCAGAGGCTTTGTTCCTGAATTTTCTGAAAATACTCACCACATATCAAATATGATGAAAGGTTTGCAAAACTTTCCGGTGGAGTGAAGAAGGAAAGACGTCATTCAAGGATATAAAAGCCTCTGTCACCCATGCACCTGATCTGGTATGTCCCGATTTCTCCAAGGATTTTATCATGTACAGTTATGCATCTAAGCATACTGTATCAGCCATCTTAATGCAAAAGAACTCTGAGGATGTTGAATCTCCAATTGCGTTCATGAGCTCCCCCCTCAAGCCTCATGAATTGAAGATGTCTCAGTTAGAAAAGCATGCATTCGCCATTGTCAAGGTAGTCAAGAACTTCTGGTATTACATCCTAAACTCTCATACAGTAGTGCTAGTTCCTGACACGGCAGTTAAGTCAATCTTAACTCAACAAGAGTTAGGAAGCTTACGAGGGAATTGGATCGCAAAGGTCCAAGAGTATGATCTAGACATAAAACCAACCAAGCTGGTAAGAGGCAAGGGCCTATGTCAGCTTATGGCTGAAAATAAAGATTCAGAGGTCCCTAAAGAAAAAGATGATTGCATCGACATGGAAAGCAAGGCCAGCTGGAGAAAGCTGATTCTTCACCAATGGTTCTATTTGTTGCAACTAGCGACAAGTGGTATTCTGATATCACTTTCTTTCTCACTTACGGTGAGTGTCCAGCCCATCTAACTTCAAAAGAGAAGCGTACTATAAAGCTTAGGGCAGCTAGATATGTCATATGGGATGACGGTTTATACAAGCGTGAGATTGATGGCATCTTATTACGATGTGTTGACCAGCCGCAGCAGATCAAGTTACTAGAAAGCTTTCATGATTCAGCCTGCGGTGGTCACTTTTCCTCTTCTGTCATGGCCCATAAGATCATCTGGGCTAGGTACTATTGGCCAATTCTATTTCAGGATACAGCCACATGGGTAGCAAAATGTGAGCTCTGCCAACAGTTTGTTGGCAAACCAAAATTGGCTACTTTTCCCCTCAGGCTGGTCGTTATTGACGAACCATTCAGGCAATGGGGAATTGACTTCATCGGAGCACTACATCCCCAATCAAGTGTCGACATAGTTATGTCCTAACAACAACAGATTACTTCACCAAATGGGTGGAAGCCATACCTGTTAAGAATGCCACCTCAGAAGTCATTTGCAACTTCATCAAAGAAAATATCATTGTAAGATTTGGCATCCCACACAAGATCGTTGCTGATAATGCTTCCAACTTCTCCTTCACGGGAAGTTATCAGTTTTTTCTATGAATACGAGATACCCTTGGCCCATGCCTCAGATTATTACCCCTAGGGAAATGGTCAGGTAGAATCCAGTAATAAGAACCTAGTGACCATCATACGGAAGCTAGTTGATGAGAACCAGCAGTCCTGGCACAAGTCGTTGTATGATGCTTTGTGGGCAGATTATTACTCCAAAGAGGTCTCTCGGTATGTCACCTTTTCAAGTATTATATGGAATCGACGCTGAGATTCCCATTTATGCAGAACTTCCTGCTCCTGCGCTTGGCACGAGCAATTGAAGATGAGACTTTCCAAAATTCTCTTGGAAAAGAGGGTCATGTATCTAACAGAGCTTGAAGAAAAGAGAGTAAGAGTGGTCGACAGGATCACTGAACATCATAATCAAGTCAAGAGACTGTTCGATAAAAAGGCCAAGCAGAGAGATTTCCAGGTAGGAGATCTCATCCTTTTGTGGGACAAGTGAAGAGAGCCAAAGGGCATGCACGGAAAATTTGATTCTCTATGGAGAGGGCCTTTCAAGATCAAGCAGCTCAACGGAGAAAATAGCTTCTATCTCTCGTATCTAGACGGAACTGAGCTCCCACTTCCCTATAGTGGGCAGCATCTCAAAATATTCAGGAAGTAGAGCTTGCTCTCTTCTTTGTATAGTTTGCTTTAAGTTGTGTGTTTGTTTTTGTCGTGTGTTTACTTTTGTTGGTTGTGTGTTTTCCTTTTCGTACCCCTTGTTTTTGACTCTGAAACCCAATGGATAGGCACATGTAAGTCTGGGATTCTCTACCCTTAAGCTTCGCTCAAAAGATAGTCCCCAGAAAGAGCCAACTATTATCCTGTAAAATTGACAAGGGCAATTTTGCAGGTAACCATACCAAAATTTTTGTTTTGGTTCCCTGTCGAGGTCCCTTAGCGTTTGAAATGGCATAAAATCCCTTTCCGGAAAATCTGGTTTTTCAAACTTAGTCATTTGGTCCTTTTTTGGCTGGGCGCAGATTTTGTTCATGCAACATCAAATGAATTTGCACCCCTTCTTTTCCTTTGGAGCATCTTTTGGAGTGTTGACACTCCAAATGTTGCACCTTCCCATGATGCGCCCTTCTTGCCTGCGCCAAGGCGCATGTGCCTCCTATGTTGACATTAAAATTGTTACGCCCCTGAAGGGTGCGCCAAAGTGCTGAAAAGGTGATGTCAACAGTCCCAAATCTGTGCCCTTGGCACAAATATTTTCATGTTGTCATTCGTTTTGGTGCGCCTTACCAAAAAGTTGGTGGCGCATTTATTACACCTTTTTCTATAAATAGGCGCATCCGACCTGTCATTTTCACGATTTAAAAAATGTGAAAAAACTTTTTCCTCTACACCTGTCAGCGCTTCTGTCATCCCCGTGTCACTTTACGTCGCATTCGTGGACCCCGCATCATTTCTTCCAGCTTATATATTCCTGGTAAGTGGTCCTTGCTCTTCTTGTGTTGTTGTTTGTGGGATTTTTGTTTGATTTTTAGAGGTGGTCCTTTAAAAACAAAGAAATTGAATATAAAATAAAACACAACCTCCAGCCTGTTTTGCAATCAACTCTTTTCCCCCAAACTGGTTTTACCCTCCTTCCAGATCTGTTGGCTTGGAGGGCTTTTGCCTCAGAAATGAATCTAGAATCCTCTTTTCCCTTTTCCTCTCATTGTCAAGATCTATATCGAAAGGGTAAAAGGCCATAAACTTGTCCAAAAGAGAAAAAATCTAAAAGTTATCAGTCTTGAACCATAGCTTTTCCTTTGGCACAAACGCCATCTCTGTTGCACAAAACACAGTCAAGCCAAGGGGCGCACTGTCCCTACCTGTAGCATGCTTCCTCCCTGTGCCTTATAAAACTTTCAAAACCCTAACACAGGTGCAAGCACAACTCCAGCTACAATAGCATTTATGTCATGCAAACTCTTCCTGTACCGCGCCAAAGCTAAGAACTGGCACATCTTAACTCAATGATACACCATTTAAATCTGTGCCCGTTTGGCACACCATAACTTGTTGCAACATGTTCCATATCTGCGCCAATGGCACATCCTGTAGCCTTGCAACACCTGAATTATCTACGCCTTTTTCAAAATCCTTTAACTTGGCGCAGGCGCACATCCTTTGACACCAACACTGAATGTTGTGTGTAATATATCTGCGTCCTGCGCCCCTTTGCACTATTTTCTTCCATGCAACACTCTTTAGCAGTGTACCTTGCTTTTTTTATCCCTGTAGCCTGTAGTATAGCTGCGCCTTGCACCCAGAAGCTTCTAAATTGCTAAACTCTTCTTTCTGTAAAGCTCTGATGGACGATTTAACAGCTAACATGACTCTTCTATGATGGACTTCGCTCCTTCTTCTTGCAGATCAATAGCTAACTCAGAATCGCATATGTCTACATCAAGTAAAAGGCCAACCAAGTCTAAGGGTAAGGCCAAACTCATAGAGGAAGAAATGAAGTATAAGTATCAAAGGGTCAGGATGCCCGAGTCCCTTGCAGAGTGTGACTTAGACATCAGGGATTTTGAACTTGGCCACATAGACATGGAGGATTTTTGGGCAAGAACAAGAAGGGTCACAGGCAGTCCGTGGATGGAAAAACTGGTGGGCAGTGGTCTACACTTCGCTGGGGGAATTTCCGTAAGCACAAAAAACAATGAATTTATGATGGTGGTGGCCCGCTGCTATAATAAGGACACAAGGTGTGTCGAGAATGAGAAGGGTGAGGTAATAATCAACCTCACTGCCCGGCACTTCGAAATCATGTTGGGTATCCCCCACCACCGGCATTTTGTGGCTATAAGCCAAGAAGACTGCATAAAAGCATGGGATGAGAATGAGGACAAATGTATGCAGCTCATGAACAAAGTATATCTGAAAAACAAGAAGGTAATAACCAGGTGGCCCCAGGTTATTCATCGCAGTGACTTTTCGAGGAGCTGAGTGACACCATTACCTTCCTAAGCAGGGTGTTTGGGCTTTCCTGATGCCCATTACTTCCACAAATGGATGCTCAGATACTTGGAGACAATGAACAAAAATGTGCCTGATCAACGTTTTGAATGGGCAGAGATCATCAACAGCACTATCTCCGAGTAACTCTGAACAACTCTCAACAATGGGGAGGTTCTACATGAACTCCTATGTAGTCTACGCTGCTACCTCAGAAAGAGACTACCCAACGCTAAGTCGATGTGGGGTGTGGCCCCAAGTAAAAATATATGAATATTATCTAGAGTTGAGACTGGAAAACAACATCCAACAGTTCAGAAAGATCAACAATGCCTTCTTCTACGGCATCATCTGCCTCTTGAGGCCCAATATGACTCACGGTCAGATGACCAAGAGCATAGTTACTACCATAGAGAAGTGGGGAGCGTTATTTATGCAATTCCCCACTTTCACTTATCTCAGAGCCACCAACTTCTTGGGGGAGCCCACCAAGTTGCCAAGATATGCGGGGCCGAAGTTGATCCTATTGGAGCTGTCCAGACAGCTCATAACATACCATGAGAAGTGCCTGAAAAAGAAAGAAGGGTGGAACTCCTTTCCCCCTCACAGTGGGCAGGTACACCTGCACTTCTCACACCAAAGCCCGGGAAATGTTTACAGAGCTAGAGTTGCTCAACTTGAAACACAACTTCCCGGCAAGGCCAACCTTCGATCCTCACAACTGCCTTCCAAGGGAAAAGCTCGATCCGATCCACGTCCCACAGATCAAGGATATCTATATCGATCTCTATCACGAGGTCGAGCTTAGAAGAAAGGATCACTCCCGCTTGGCCTTAGCAAAGATCATCCAGTATGGTGTGGCCATTTTTCCGAAAGGTTTCCAAGTGACCGATCAAGAAGTTGATCAGGTCTATCTAGACACAGACGGGGACAACTGGCCATTTACCGAGATAGATAGAACGAGGGCACCTCAAACTATTGAGGAAAGAGTCAAAGGCACTCTGTAATGCACAAAACATTGGTGCAAGAAGAACGGCCTCATCTACCTTGGGGTATACTTCACTATGTCTCTATTGGGAAATGCACCTACCATGCCAAAACATTTACCAAAAGGCAAAGGGAAAGACAAAGAGGGAGAATCGAGCTCCGCTCAAGAAGAAGCTCCTGAGAGCCCTCCCTCCGCCACACAGGAACAGGTAGTAAGCCTGGTATCACCTTAAGAAGAAGAAGTGGTAACCATCCCAATGGGCACACCCACTCAGGATGTTGCCACTGTTGCAACCATCGAGGTTCCCACCATCCCTTCTCCCGCTCTTCCTTCCCCTCCTCATGTCACTCAACCAACCATTCCTTTGGTTGTGTCTCCTCCCCTGTCTTCTACTGTTCTTCCTTCCTCTTCCTCCATCTTCTCCTCCATCGCTGAGTTGTCCCCCAACATTTCTTCTCTCATCTCTCAGATCCCTTCCACCGCCGCGGTTTTCTCTCCTACAGTGTCTCCTCCCCCCGTGAGCACTTTGTTGGCTTCTTTCTTAATTCTGCCAACAAGTGTCTTGATGCATTTCCCCTCATCCACTAGCAACTACTTCCCACCTTCTCTTCCGCTGTCGTTCCCATCTTCTCCCTCTGGTCCCACTCCCTTAAGTCTAGCATGGATCTCCCAACACCTAAGCCAACATAAGAGGAAAGTCCCCATTGCACCTATGGACTTCTCCATCATCCCAACAAAAGGGGCTAAGAAGTAAAATCCAATAACCTACTTCTCTCAGAGTGCATCAGGAGAATGAGTAATGGAGATCACTCACCCTGATCCCAAAAAACATAAAAAGGATATGTCTCCTACATATTATACAGTGACACAGGTCACAATGGGAACGTCCTCAGAGAGCCTACAAGGGGAGGCCTTATCTGCAGTGGATGCCCTTTGCAAGAAGCTTTAGAAAGCAAAGGAAGAGAAGAGGATACTAAAAGAACAAAATAGACATCTTCTCCAAGCCCTGCAGAAAATGGGTAGTGCACCTCCTATAGCAACCACTAAAACTCCTGAGGCCCTTAGCTAGGAGAAGATAAACGAATACACCAAGATTGGCAAACAAGGCCTGGCAGTATCCACCTGGAGAGACTAGATCCTCAAGGATAGTGAGGAAGTGATAACAAAGTTCACTGAGCTTGTATCAAAAAATTGATTAGGCTAATAAGTGAGCTCCAGGTAATTGCAGGGCCTATCTCTGAAGAGTTGGACCACACCAGGTTACAACACGAAACTTTTCAAAAGATGCTCTTCTACCCAGTTGACGACATAGTAAAATTCAGCATCTTTGATCACCCAAGAGACACCCAACAAAGTCCTTGATGGTTTGGATTATCGGGTCGATCAAATGGATTTTGTCTTGGAGAAGATCGATAAATTCAAGGAGGAAGCTGTAGAGGCCATGCATCAAATGGAACAAATCATCGTGAGGATGTCTTCGGGGTTACTCAGTGTGGCTTACACACTGAGGAAGGTAGATGATACCATTTGGCTATTCAAAGAGATCGTCTCACAAGGGTTAGGGTCAGAAGCTACTTTTGACGTGGAATCCATCAACAACCTTCTGGCCTGCCACGATTTTGTTGGATACCTGATGGAGGTAGGTAATGGATACTTCAAACTCCTAGAGAAGCTCAGAGATGAAGTGAGAGACTTGTGAAGTCATCGACAATCACACCAAGGGTCCTGCTCTAGGATCATCTTGAACTGATGATTAACAAATTCATGGAGTACCGGGCCCAATTCCACATTTCCTCTCCTGAGCAGAAGCATAGGATTCTCCTTTCTAACCATGAAACGACGATGAATAGCCTTCCTCCTCTTGGCTTTCTTCTCATTTTTGTAAAATATTTAAAAGTATGTTGGCACAAATGATGACATCATCCATGTTGCACCATGGGATGTTGTTATCAACCAAGTTGCCCCAAAGTCAACAGTTGACTTTTAAATATTTTTGTAAATATTTTGTAATTAGTCGTTGGGTTCTTTTTTCCTTCTTCCTCCTTCTCGTTCTATATATACTTGAATACTTGTTGTATTTAGGGGGTGGACATTTTTTAGATGAAAAATAGAAGTGAGAAGAAAAGGCTTTGTACTTTTTGTAACAGAAGAAAATATTAATACAAATATTGAGACTTTGTGCTGAATACATGTGTTATATGCATTAGACCTTTCTTATGTCAGATCCATGTGTTTATTCTGTTAGTTCTATCTCTACTTTTTTGTCATTTTCTCATCACTATTACTTTGTTCATTTATGCAAGTAGGTTTGGCTCCATTTATTACCAATCCCAAAACATAAACCCTCTGACCTTTCTGATTTAGAATTCATTTCCTTTCTCTCCCTTCGGATCTATCCTATCTTCATCTTTCCCTTCATTCCTTTATTTTCACAGTCTGAAATACCCCTACTAGGATGAGATCCCAAACCCCCAAAGGTAGAATATTTTGAGACTTGCACAGATTCCTGCCGGTAGAATAACAGTAAACCAGTTTCACTTTGCTGTCTCAAAGAGGGGTTATGCCCTGCACACTATTGGCTCATCTATCCATAGATCTGCCCTCCTAATAGATTTTCGGACCAACATGACTAGTTAAGAAAGGACAAAGCTAAGATGTCTACTCATGCTGATAATTACGAAGAGGTTTCAGTTGATGAAGGAAAGAACTTATTTCTTGGAAAGGTATGTTCCCTATCCGAAAAATAGTCTTTTATTAAGCTTTGCACTGAATTTAAAGATGTTTTCGCTTGGAGATACCAAGACTTGAAAGGGTTTGACCCCAGTCTAGCACAACATATGATTAAATTAAAGCCAAATTCTAAACCAGTTAGGCAGAAACAAAGGCCTAAAAATCCCAGAATATAACCTCTTATGAGGAAAGAATTATCAAAATTGATTGAATTAGGAATTATTTTCCTGATTAAGCATTCAAGTTAGGTAGCAAATCTTGTTCCAGTTAGGAAAAAGAATTGAGAAATCAGATTATGTGTGGATTTTAGAGATCTTAACAAAGCATCATTAAAAAATCATTATCCACTACCGAACATGGATCAGATTTTGAGAACAGTTTCAGGATCAGATATACTATCCCTTCTAGATGGTTACAATGGATATAATCAGATTTTAGTATGAGGAGAAGATAGATATAAAATAGCTTTTACCACCAAGTGGGGTACTTATGCTTATAAAAGAATGCCATTTGGTCTTTCAAATACCGGTGTAACGTTTCAACATGAAATGGACATGGCTTTTCATAGCCTACTAAATAAATGCATACTTGTTTATTTAGATGATGTCATTGTATTCTAAAAAAATTCTGATGGACATCTAATGCATTTGAGATAGAATTTTTAGATATGCAGGCAGTTTAGAATATCCTTGAATCCCAAAAAGTCTATCTTTTCAGTACATGAAGGTAAGCTACTAGGCCATATTGTTTCTAAACAGGGTTTAACAATTGATCATTTCAGAATTGAAGCCATATCACAACTATCATTACCTTATCACAAGAAGGCATTACAGAGCTTTCTGGGAAAAATCAACTTTGTCAGAAGATTTGTCCCATATTTTGTTACATTGTTTAAGCCATTGACAGCCATGCTAAGGAACGAGAAAACATTCTCTTGAACCAGCGAAGGGAGAGAATTTTTCGAGGCTATTAAAATAGCTATTTCTTAGGCTCCTACTCTTGCAAATCCAAACTTTGACAAAGATTTTACAATGTATGCACTTGAAGGAGCTGAAAAAATCTCAGCTATTCTAACTCAAGTCAATGACAAGAATATCGAACAGCTAATTGCTTTCTTTGGACAGAGCTTGCACGATTACGAAACAAGGTACACATTCCTTAAAAAACAAGTACTTTTCGTAGTAAGAGGACTAAAGAATTTTAAGTACATGCTTTCAAACAATAGAATTCATGTTCTTTTTTCTCATCCAAATGTAAAAGCTTTCTTGTTGAACAAAGAGTTGAATGAGAAAAGAGCAGGCTAGATAACAAAGGTTATGGTATATGATGTTGATATCCGAGTTGCCAAGATAGTTCGAGGTAAAGGTTTATGTGAGCATCTAATTGCTGATATGGAGAAACAATAGGATGCAAAACCTGAAGTTTCAGAACACCATGCTGAAACCATGTATCAACAATCAAATGTTATGTTGCAACCAGAAAATGAGCAACCTAAACCTTCTCAAGAAATTCAGGAATCGAGATGGATGACTGATTTGGTTGACTACTTACAACATGACACTTATCTGGAAGGTATGGTTAAGAATAACTGAAGATATTTCAGGTTATAGGCTATTCCTTATCTCTTCGTTGATGGTGTATTGTTTAGAAGAGATATAAATGGAATCTTGCTGCGATGTGTAGATTATGACAAGATTCAGAAGATATTATCAAAATTCCATGAAGGACCTACAGGAGGTCACTTCTCAGCACGTACTACAGCTTTGCAGATCATGAAAGTAGGTTACTATTGGCCTAGCATATTTAAGGACTGTTTCGAATGGATCAGAAAGTGCAAGAAATGTGCTTTCTTTGTTAGAAAAGAACGTTTAGCTTCGCTGCCTTTGCATCCTATTTCAGTCGATCAACCCTTTATGCAGTGGGGTCTTGACTTTATTGGGATGATTAAATTTCCTTCTTCACAAGGACAAAAATGGATTCTAACTGCTACAGATTACTTTACATGATGGACTGAAGCAGTAGCCTTGAAGGATGCTAAAGAAGCTTCAATACTAGCTTTCTATGAAGGTATAGTCTGCAGATTTGGTGTTCCAGCAACTATCATATCAGATAATGCTTTTAGCATTTCTCGGTGCTAAAGTAAAAGATTGGGATGTTAGCCATGGAATCTACTTGAGATCTTCATCTAATTATTACCCACAAGGTAATGGCTTAGATGAAAACACTAACAAGAATCTGTTAAGGATCATCAGAAGAACACTCAAGGATAATCAAAGAGCTTAACATCTAATGTTGAATTCAGCACTTTGGGCTGATAGGGTGACCCCTAAGAGATCAGTTGGAAACTCATTGTATAAACTTGTGTATGGGAAAGAAGTTAGAATGCCAATTTTAGTTGAGTTACCTACATTGGATTTACTGCATCAAATGGAATTACTTGAGAAAGAACCATTGCAGGTTCATTATGCAGAATTGATTGAATTACAAGAGCTAAGAGATCAAGCTCATTTGAATATGGAGAAAAATCAGAAACAGATGAAGAAGAATTTTGACAAGAAATCCAAATTCAGAATCTTCAATGAAGGAGATATTAAGTTGAAATGGGATGCTGATCATGCTAAGCCAGGAAGACACTCAAAGTTTGATACACTTTGGAGTGGTCCTTACATGATATCAGCTTGCAAAGAACACAATGCTTTTCATCTTTCTAAGCTGAACAGAGAGGAACTTCCCATTCCTATGAATGGTATGTTTCTTAAACATTGTTATTGAAAATCTTACATTGATTGGTTAGAATATGATTTCCCATTCAATAAGTGCAGTTCTGCACATTGCATCGTTCTTTATTTTCAATAAGTGCATTCGTGCACGTGGTCTAGTTTTCCAGATCTTTTCCCAGCTTTAGTTGTTATGAAAGGGTTGGACCTTTCGGAAAAAGGACAGATTTTGGTCACAGATTTGGACTCCATACCCAATGGAGAAGAGCAAGGCACTAGTCTACAAGCTAGCAGGTAGCTTTCCCCGCATAATCGCCAGAAATGTTGACAATTTTTGCACTTGTGCAAAAATGGTCAGCTCGAAACTTTGTTACGATGGATAGCTTTGGTGAAGTATACCTAAGCTAAGGGAGTTTACATCAGATTATTTTTTTACTGCTGATTTGTGAAAGATATTAAGTGAAATCTGCAACTATGTGTGTTGTTACAAAAGGTAACAACTCACATAGTTTGCAATTTCACGAATATCCTCATCAAAAGAACACAAGCCCCGAAGGATAGCTGTGTTATCTTGATGAAGACACTTGATTGCAGAGTATGTAAGGTGTATATTTTTGGAACAGTAGACATAGTGGTAGTTTTCAGACAATCAGATTCACTGTTATTATCTGTGTGCCTATCAGATTTATTGCTCTGTATTCATTAAAGTTGTTATGATTAATGAGATTGCATTCATCTATGCTGTCATAAGAGATATCAATTGACTCCTTTCCTACTACTTACGTTAAGAAAATATTGACAAACAAACAGTGACAATAGTGTCCAAATGTAAGTAGTAGGAAGGAGTCAAAATGAAGAATGGAAGCTAATGTAGTCAAATAGCATACAAGGAGACATATCTCATTCAAAGAGTGCTTGCTGAAGTTACAAGTATTCATTTAAGATTATCCCTTATGTTAATTCATTTTATTGAGATATTGAGCTGCTTACATCATTGTATAATCAAAGGAAAACTGAATGCAGAAATAGATAATCAACTCATTCTTTCAATTTAATGCTTTATTCATAAGAGATCATAAGTTTTCCCACACAAGCCGTGGTATATGACTAAGTGAATCATTATATACATGGAAATGACAATACTGCATGTGCTAAAGAACAAGAGTAGAGGAGTAAAAAGGAACAAATAATTGCCTTTTCGTCTTCTATCCCTGCTTCGCACCATCTCCATCTCCATCTCAACTCTCTCATCTTCTGCTTCCATCTCCGTCCCCTAATACCTTCAAATTGAGCTCAGGGTACAATGTTATTCCAATACTCATGTTCTAAAGCAAATACATATTCTAAGTTCAATGCATCTAATGGTACTTGAAGGAAAAGAATACAGAAATGCATGACACAGGATGAGAAAGAGATACAGATGGGTTGGCAGAAAAATAAAAGGCAGAGTTCATATAGTAAATGAGTAGCAAGAGAAGATCAAAGAAGCTAATGATTGATTTAGAAAAGTAGAATTTGAAGCAGCTCTAAAAAAAACAGTTGCAGAAGAAGGAAAGAAGAAGAAATAAAACACATGGATACAATAGAGGCCAAAAAGCCTATTTATTTCTAACTCATTTATGAATTTTGCAGGAACAAGTTGCAGCATTAAATAAAAACTAGTTTAACTATTTAAGAAGGAAACATCTACTGAATGAAGACAAATATAATTTTTAGATGGTTTACAGAAGAAAGAAGCATTAGAATGAGTCAAGAAAGAGATATTTTTGCAAATCAGGATCAAAAATATGGAAAAGGAGAGAGAAAAAAAAGAGTTTAATTTTTTTTTGCTAGAGTCTCCCCTTGTAAAATCAACTTTTGATTTAAAACAGAATTGAAACACATGCTTTTTTGCTACTACATTGCTTTCTAAGCTATTTGAGCTTCAAAAGGAATAAAAATAGTCAAGAAAAATACATGTTTCATCACTTCTAAGTTGATATTATGATCAAATGAAACATACAGGTATTCCATATTTTCATCATGCTACAGCTATCAAAAGTCCCCTTTTAATTTCCAAATTCAAGTGTGAATCAAATAGCAACTACTTTACAGATTTTCAGAAGTTGCAATGAATCATGTAAAGCTAGCATGGATAGCTTATTCAAGTAATTAGACAAGCAAAGGAGATGTTATATCTTTTTCAAAATGAACAAATCATAAGAATCTGGAGAGAGAAGGATTCTGGAAATTTTTTGCCATAGTTTCCCCTTGTAAAATGGACTTTTCCAAAAAACAAAATTGAGAAATAATGCAAAAAATTGAAACATAATTGCTACTATGACTTCTGGAAAGTGAAGTGCCATTACAGAAAAGAAACTAAGTATTTTCTTTCATTTTCCAAAAAAGAAATATTTATTTCATTATACAGAAAGTATGCAATCATGTTTGCAACAAATAAACAACATATAACTTCCAGAAAATCATTTTGAACACAAGTGTCAAGCTGCAGAATACACAAGATAGCATTCATCTTCCACTGAAGGAGTAAACTACAAAGCTCAGCAAGTGTTCAACTAAAGCATGCCTTCGAGAAGTAGGATCAACAAGTCAAGTTTAAGAAGGAAGCATGCCAAATACCAAACTGTATCTACAGTTAAATGGTTTCAACAAATCAGTATGCATCTACAGAAGGAAGGAGCAAATTAAAAACTCCAAGTATACATTTACAGGGAAAAGGAGCTGAAACAGAGTTCGGACATCATGATGGAAAAGCCAAAATAGTGAATATTCTAAATGTTGAGCCAGATTTACAAGTTAAATATCAAACTCGAGTACAGAAGGAGTTCCCTTACAAATGCCAATGAAGTAAGACTCGAGCTCTAGTTTTAAAGTCAGAAAAAACTGAACCCACAAAGCATTTCCATTCAACGAAAATTATAACCAATATTTGCCAAGATTCAGGGTTACAGGAAATAAAACCTGAGCTCGCAAAAGGAAAAGAAAAACAGTGTTGGAACTCACCATTGCCCAAGGACGAAATGAGCAGACAAGCAAAAGAAGGTGGCAACTTCCTTCTACAGGCTTGTGTTGAGCTCGTTAGCTACCAAAAGTAGAGAACCAGAAGAAAACAAGGATTTATCATTCCATGTAGAAGATACAGAGAAAATAAACGATGAAAATGATCTTTAGATCATATACTGAAAGGAAGGCCGAGCTATGAAACAAAAAAACAAAAGAAAATACCTCCAGATCCTTCAAAAAACGCATGCAACAGTCAAGTATCAATGGTGTTACAGGCATAGGAACATAAATGCAAGCTCGAAAACCGTCAGATCTCCAAGCATTCATCATAATCACAGAGCAAACAAAAATTCACCCGCAGAGTGAAAAAATCAAATGAAGTGACCAAATGAGAGCTCGCAAGTATAAACCTTGCATTCAAAACGAGGTTACAAAACCCTAACCCACGGTTAAGGATCAACGACCCATCAAATGCCAAGTGCCAGATTGAACGGTGATCAACCCACACTAGTTCCAAGGTGATAGAGCCCAATTAAACGCCACCGACCATATTAAATGCTAGGGACAGACCCTGACCTGCAGTTAGAAGATAAACGGTGGCGGTGCTATGAAAGCAAAGATCAAGGGCCAGCAGAGCTCATCAAAAACCAAGTAAACACAAGCCCAGTTAGGGTTTCCTTAAGTTATTCAATCGATCTCCTCTTGGAATTTCTCAAATCAAGTGATTAGAAACACATGTCATGTAAATCAAGACAAATTTATCATTTCAACATATATTTCCTCTACAAATGGAGAGAAGATAATCAATTGCTTCCTTGAGTGTTTTGATTCTACATTAAATAGTTCACATCCACTTTGTTGAAATATCATATTCTACATGAATAAATAATCCTTTGGAGAAAAAAAAATTCTTGTCTAAATTGGCCAAGGATTGAACATTAAGAATCACACTATCCTAATGAGAAATTTCAGTGCCAATTTCTTTCAAAGTCTCATTAATTTTTAGAGAGAGTTTCAATGTGCTCGTATACGTTATTGAATTCATGAATGAATTTAAAACCATGCATCAAAATGATTTCTACCCATGAGCATGTGATTGTCCCTTGCTTACTGAATTGATGAACTTATTCTAAATCACTTTGATCAAACTTGTTGATGGGAGAGAGTGCTTGAGATGAAGAATTTGGCCAAGCATCTGTGTCCGAAAATGTTTATAACCAAACTGCTGGTTTTTTATTTTTATTTATCCCGTCGTGGTTTTTCAGTTTTTATTTATCCCACTTGAAAGGTGGTCACGGTGATGTAAATGGGAGGGATGAAAGTTAACGGAGGAAGAAGAAACGGAATTTTTTTGACCCATTTGTGGGACTCGACGTCAGTAGATACTTGAACCTATAGGCTATTAATGAAGAAGGAAGTTCAACAAAGGTCAAGGACCCACAACATTCATATTGTGGGAGTGGGCCAAGGAAATGATTCGTAGTAACCCAATGACATATAGGGATGAGCCGCTAAAGCAAATCAAACCAAGCATTCAAAAATGTGTAGAAAATAATTTTGATGTCTTATGCAACCGTATGGCAATTAAAAGTTATCAATTCTCAATGATTATGTCTTCTCAAATTTTCCACAAGCTAGTTGTTCTTCTACAATCATGCTTTGGGACATACATAAAGATCATTTTATCTAATCTTCCATGCATAACTACACTTATAAATAATGTGCAGAGATTAATAATTTCGAAAAAGAAATATATATTCATGCCCTTTTATTCGGTAGAGGGATGGACGTGTACAAACTAACATCAAGATCCCTTGGATTATACAATATATATTTTCAAATGTTTGTGGAATGTTATCATGTCACGTGTTATGACAATTGTAGAATATCGTCGCCTAATTCTCACCTCTCCTCCAAGGGACACAAGAAAACGTATAATTAAGGAAAGTATTAACAAGTAAACTAGATTTATTGGAGGGTATAATTTAGAGATGAAAAGTATGATTGCATGCATGTTTGTTAGATAGAGAATTTAAGCCTGGGACCATGTGATTTGCATTTCGCCAACATCATCGTAATTGTGGACACCCAAGGCTTTCCACACGCCTGGAGAGGCATCGACTATATTGTTATTGCAAGGGGGTTGGTAGTCATGATCGACATCACAACCAGAGAAAGAATCACACTCGTCCACCACCATAGCCCGCGCGCTACGTCCATTGCCTGGATTAGTGATTTGTATGTAGTTGTGGCAACGGCTGCCTCCTGCGTACCAGCCTGTGGAAAGAGCAACCACCAGATCGTTGTCATTGTGGTATTGTCCGTCGCACTCTGAAGGGCCCCCCTCCGTCTTCATTCTTCTGAAACCCATTCAAAGTGAGGGTGGCAGGGGTACTGTCTGTAACAGGGGGCGAGCATTTGTACTGTGGGTATGTGTCCCCTGACTTGCAGCAGTCTGAGCCGTGTTCCTCATTGCAGGTGTGGGAGTTGCCGTGCAAATAACTGGTGGGATTACATGACGCCAGGATGCCTGCAGCATCAGGCCTACCGCATTCCACCATTCTCAATAACAATATTCCAAACACTATTGACATCATCTTCGTCTTCATCTTTCCTGCAAAACCAAGGAGAAACCATATAATTAGTTTTGTTGGCCTTATATAACAACGGTAGAATATCATCGCCTAGTAAAATTCTCACCTCTCCTCTAAATTTGCGATGCACAGGCACTAGACTGTACTAGCTCAAGCTGCAGTCTTCTCTTCTCTTCTCTGTGTGCTGTGTGAATGACAGGTTCACCATGGCACCGTTTGTATTAATAGCTGCCAACTCTATCACCTATTCAGCCTTGGTAAGATCCATTTCCATTTCCATATCCAGGAGAAAACACAAATGAAGACAAAAATGGATCGCTTCCTTCCCTCAGCCGCCCTTCACCTTCACCTTCACCTTTCACTGTCTAACTCTTAACTCTAAATATTAATCTCTTTCTAGACTCAAAGATCCCTGTTTTTGTTTGGATCTACAGTCTGATTTTAAATTCGGATTTCAATAAAACTAAAAATAAATATATCAGGTATGAAGGCTTGCAATCTAGAAGAGGATATGTTCATCCAAATAGTCTTTATGAATTTCATTGGAGTTCGGTGGGCTAGAGTAAAAAGAACATAAATGATATAACACTAAAAATAATTGATAGCATGGATAGGAGCTACACGTTTTGCGAGAAATTTATCATGGATGGTGCTGGAGGAATGTAGAGTTCTCACGGACATCTTATTTCAATCCAAGATCTGAAGAGTAAATTACTTTTCCAATTTATTGGCGAAAATTGAATAGTAGTTTGGGTGACTAAATTTGAAGGATTTTTTTTAAAACAAAATTTGTACATTGAGTTTATAGAAGACACCACATATCAAACTTATAGATGACACATGGAAAATTATAGGATGGGTCCTATGTAAATTATTATTAAGGTTATTTAATTGGCGACATTCCCTATATTATTTAATTTTACATTCTTTAAAACATATATTTTTGTTCAAACTTGATCATTAAATAACTCTTCCCCTATAAGTATAACCTTCAAGGTGCATTTGCTAGTATTTTATATTTGTATTTAGTGGTAGAGGACAACAAAAAAATCACCATAGAAATTATTCAAATGTTCTAATTCATGTATGATTTATCCTTATATAGTTACTTTATATGAAACGGGTTTAGGGTTTAGGTTTTAAAAGGTTAATTTGTTTCCCCAACCATTTGATATGATAATTTTTTTGTAATATATGATACCGATTTTTCAATGTACGTAACATAAATAGGTTTTACTAAACATGGATATGCGGTAGTTCCATTGGGAATTTTGTTTACTAACACCTCCTTGTGGATTCATTATATTGTATATGTAATTTTTCCAAGGTGTGGCTACTACGTTTTTGAGCAATAAGTATTGATGTTTTTTTTTCTAATTTTGAATCGTTCCCCCAATGGAAGAGAATTTCGTGGACCTACTCGAAGATGTCATTACTCCAATCACATGTATGTTTATGCATCTACAAATATTTTGGTTCAAAAAAGTTTTCTTGCTTCCAATAGAACAAGGTTTAGAGGTCATTTTTATGATGTCATATTAATGTGTTACCTTTGTATTTTTCAATTTATAATATCTTGTAGTACTAACCATATAGTTCGGATTTTTAGAGCTTATGAGAATATAATAGTTTTCTATAAACATAGTGATTTTTAAGTATTTCAAATTTAGTCATACTAAATATTTGTTGTGTGGTTTTATTCCTATTGTAAATTCATTTTTGTTTACACGAAGAATATGAAAGCTATGAATTTACGACTACTTTAACAAGCCACATTTTAAATGGATTCAAATTATCATGCAAAGCTTTTGTGGAACCCATAACCACTTTCTTTGATCAACATTATAGGATGCTAGTTTTCAACATAAGAAATCACTTTCACTATCAAGGAGTGACATATTTTTTATGTTATTAAACTATTACCAAAATCTATTAGAGGAAATAAAATGTAGTATAAAATCAAGGAAAAATAAGTATGTGAAGAAGTCATGAAAAATGGGAAAAATTTGAAAGTTCTCAATATAATTTTGAGATAGGTTTTTGTTCCACTTGGCATTATAACAAAAAACCTCCTATAGTTTTATCTCAAGAGTAACCATTTGTGAGATATTCTTATTTGAAGGATTGATTTGTTCACATTCTTGTTCTATTACAGCCATCACATATACAAAGATGTCAGTATAATACTCTCAATATTACCAAGCACGATGAATATAAGAAAGAAAATGGTTCATAAGAAATATCAAAAAGCTTTATTTACACCAACAAAATGGAAAAGAAGTCTTATACAATGGAAAAGAAAGAATTAAGTTGAAATTATTAGAATAAATTGATTGAATTCAAAGATTCTTAATACTAATGAATACATCAATTAGTGGCTAAGATGGGCGATGACTCAAGGTAACTTTGGGTGTGGTTAGATGACACTTGTTCAGGCATGTATTCTTTTGTGTAAACTAAACTAGTTATAAAACATGCCATGTGTGGTTATTTACTTGATGTTTACTGAGTTTTAGATCAAATAACCAACCCAGATGCATATATTCTTATATTCAGATGAAGGGTATCCATAACATTGTTCCTATTGTAAACATGGAATTTTGCTTCTATTTTTAGTGGATTCTAATGATAATAATAGTTTTAACATGTATTACATTAGTCAAAAGCACAACACTATGGTCATTGATAAGATATTTGCATATAATAAATCAATAAACTGAAGAATATAACACAACACAAGAGATATGGGTGGCCAAGATGCCTAAATATTTAATATATACAGAATAATACCCTTAAGGTGGGGTAACACCATACAACGCTCCTTAAGGAAGGAGTAACTCCACAATATCTCAAGATGGGAATCCACTTTGAGGGGGACACCTCCAATATACCTCTACCAAGTATAAGACTCAACTCATATCCCATCACATGATACTCACCTCCCTTATATAGACATACATTACTCTTAATAGATGGGTAACACCTAATCCCAATGCAGGCTGAATCATTACCCAATATAACTAATTCCTATGTGACTAACTAAGGGTATGCGTGACACATGTCGGCATCTCCATCAACCCATATACATTATAATATTATATCCCAAGGTACATAGCATCACCTGCTTCTTCGACATGTTTCATCCCCAAAACATAAGAAGAAGACATGTAATGAGTGTGCTTTAAATTGTTACACACTTGTCGCCATGCTCGATCATCCAACCACCCATATGAGATCCTAGTGGGTAATGCTGCTCCAAACCTGATTCCATATTCCATTAGACTCATCTAATTCCATCCTTTTCCATATGTGATCCTCCTCGGTATCGATGCATATCTATAATAATTATTCCTATGATTCCATGTCATATATAATTTCGTTGCTCCATTAATTCCGTGTATAGCCCTGATTATTGCTCCTCTAATTCCTTGCATATTTATATAGATTGCTGCCCTTATGTGGCCTAAAATAACTCCATGATTTTTCCCTTTCATGATGATGTGGCTGTCTATATGGTGCAACCATGGTATCCTCAACCTTATCAACCTTTTCTTTACATTTCTCTTCCACCTTGTTTGCTATTTCTTTTTTCTCTTAAGTAGATGAATTATTTATTTATTTTTCCTCTTTTTTTACAGCCTCTCCTTCTGGATAATCCTTATTCCCTTCTTCATCATCTTCAAATTCCTCTTCATGATCCTCATTTATATTAATTTTTTCCCTGCTAAGTGTGATATCTTGCAGTGTATTTTTCTTTGCTTGTACCTCATTTATATTCAAAGGGCTAATCAACAAAATAGTGCTGATCTATCTGGATGACATTAATATGTTCTCCAAAAATGCATCAGACCACCTTTTTCACCTAAGGCAAGTGTTTCAAAGATGCAGGAGATTTGGGGTATCATTGAACCCTAAAAAATGCATATTCTTGGCCCATGAGGGCAGGCTTTTAGGCCATATTGTGTCTAAGGAGGGTCTGGAAATTGACCCAGAGAGAGTTGCAGCAATAAGAGCATTGCCATTGCGAATTCACAAAAAATCTCTTCAAAGCTTCTTAGGGAAGATCAACTTTGTTTGAAGGTTTGTCCTGAACTTTGCTGCGCTTGTTAAGCCAATAACATTGATGTTGAAGAAGATATTAACATTCAGATGGACAACTGAAGGAAGGGCAAGCTTTGAGGCCATCAAAGAAGCTATATCACAACCCCCAACTCTTGTGAATCCATATTTATCCAAGGATTTCATACTGTATGCCTTTGGTGGTGGTGACACTATCTCTTCAATCTTAGTTCAACAGAACAAAGAAGAAACAAAACATCCAATTGCCTTTTTCAGTCAAGGCCTGGAGGACTATGAAGTAAGATATTCCTTCATTGAAAAATTGATCAGGGGACTAAAAAGGTTCAAGCATCTGGTTTCGAACAATAAGATTCAATTGCTAGTCTCCCATGCAGGAGTTAAATATTTCCTTCTCAGTAAGCATTTGAATGAAAAGAGAGCAGGATGGATTACTCGTGTCATGGAGTATGACATTGAGATCTAGGTCAGTAAGCTAGTTTGTGGTAAAGGGTTTTGTGAACAACTAGCCTTAAGTCAGCAAGAAGGAGCAAACAGTGAAAAAGAGGCTATTTTTTTCCTACAGAATAGTCAAGAAGAAGAAGATGCTAATGTACTTGCCTCTTGTTGGACTCAAGACATGGTGCACTTCCTTCGAATGGGCTTGTGTCCTCATTGGATGAATAAAACAAAAAGAAGGCATTTAAGACTCCAAGCCATCCCATATGTTTTCATTGATGGTGTCTTGTTTAAAAGGGACATCAATGGTGTTCTGCTAAGATGCATTGGGACATATCAGATCGAAAGAGTGTTACAAGAATTCCATGTTGGGGCAGCTGGAGGTCATTTTTCCTCAAGGGTGACAACACTCAAAATCATGAAAGCAGGATACTATTGGCCCCAGGTGTTTGGTGATTGCTACACATGGATCAGAAGGTGTAAGAATTGTGCATTATTCAAGGGAAAAGAGAAGCTAGCGGCACTTCCATTGCACCCAATTTCAGTTGATCAACCTTTCATGCAATGGGGATTGGAATTCATTGGAGTCATCAATCTGAATTCAAGCCAATGCCACAAATCGATTTTGACAGCAACTGATTATTTCACCAAGTGGACCGAAGCAGTGGCACTCAAAGAGGCAAATGAATCTAGCATACTAGATTTATATGAAGGATTAGTGACCAGATTTGGGGGTACCAGCTACCATCATATCAGATAATACATTGGGCTTCATAGGTTCTAAGGTCACAGAATGGGCAGTCAAGAACGAGATTTACTTGAGCACCTCATCAAACTATTTCCCTCAAGGTAATGGTCAGGCCAAGTCTACAAACAAGAACCTATTAAGGATCATCATGAGGACTCTCGATGAAAACCAGAGGACTTGGCATACAAAGCTCAAATCAGCCTTGTGGGCTGATAGGACAACGCCCAAAAGATCTATAGGCAGCTCCCCATTCAAGCTTGTCTATTGGAAAGAGGCAGTGTTGCCTATATCACTAGAGTTGCCAACATTGGAACTCCTGAGAAAGCTGGATATGTCTGAATTTGAACCAATGGAGGCCATGTATGCAGAGTTGATGGAATTAGAAGAAACTAGAGAGCATGCACTTCAAACAATGGAGAAGGATCAGGCCTCAATTAAAAGATGCTTTCACAAGAAGGCTAGAGCAAGGAACTTTCAGGAAGGAGACGTAGTGTTGAAATGTAATGCAGACCGAGAAAAAATAGGGAGACACTCTAAGTTTGATGCCATCTGGAGTGGCCCTTATATGGTCACAAAATGTGAAAGTAGCTATGATTTTCAATTATCTACATTAGATGGTGAGGAGTTGCAGATTCCAGTGAATGAAATCTATCTTAAACACTGCTATTAGAGGGAAGGCTCCCACCTTGCACATATTAGCTTAGTTTCTTTTCCTCTAAGTGCTTGTGCACATTGTCTTGTTGTAGTTTAGGCTTCTTTTCTCCTAAGTGCTTTGCACACTTTGCATGTTCTACTTGGAGAATGTATGATTTTAAATTTTGTATATAGTTGTGTTGCTGTTTTGTTGCTCTTTTGCAGTCCATTCAGAGAGACAGATGAAGCCCGGGTAGAAATAATTTTCTACTCTCAGAAACCTTCGTTTTGAGATTTCTTACGAAAATTGAGAGAGAAAAATGTTGAGCTCGTGAATCAAAGGCAGAATTAGTATTAGACCCTCATCCTCAACTCCATGCCCAATGGATGCTCCAAGGCCACTGGTCTCTTCATCTAGCAGGCACCCGTAAGCCTGATTTTGCTCTAATCTGGCTGCCACGTGTCACTTATTAAAAGGGGGACCCATTTTTCAAATTTTTTTCCCGCCCATCTATATGGACCCGATATTAACTTCGAAGGGGCATATCTTTCGACTCAGGGCTCAAAATATCATGAATCTGACACCGTTGGAAAGATCTCGGCCTTGCCCACACCATGGAGGCCTAAAAACTTAATTTTGAGGAGGTTAGGTGAAGGAAAATGGAGGAAACATCTTCAGGATTTCACTACAGGATCTTCTTGCCTCAACAACCAAATCAGATTTGATCTGTTTCGCCGTTTCCTCCTCCTTTAATGCGTCGAACCAAGGATTGATGCAGTAGAGACAGATCTGGGGGAAGGTTTCATCAGAAGCATTAATAGCAGTGGTTGAGTTTCAACCTGCTTTTCTCGCTTCTCTCTCTCTTTCTTCTCTCTGATCGAACCTATAAAAATGGGGGCAAGATTTATTGTAAAGGGTTGGACATTCTTTGTTTTGCAGGCTCCCTTCTCCTCTTAGCAAAGGGATTTGTGGGGTTCAGGCCTTCCATCAAAATTGCATTACGTTTTTGCCTCTTGGCTACTTTGTAATGGACTATATCAATCTACAGAGCAATAAAACACGTCTGTGATAGATTTTAGATCCTTTCTTTCCTCTTTTGCTTTCATCTGGTCTTCTATTACATATCTGGCCATCTGTGGTTATTTATTGTATGTATTATGTTGGTTTGTGTCTATTAGCAAAATAAGTGTTCATCATTCCTTTGGTGCATCACCTAGTAGTTTAGTCATTTCTTATTTCTTATACTCCTTTTACCCTATCTCCTTGGAAATTTTTAGACTAAGTATAGAGATAAACCCTCTGCAAGCTCCCATGCACGCACCTGAAAAGAGGAATAAGGAAATAACCCTCAATTTGGAGAGCTTTTCCATTTTTGTAAGGTCCCACACCTTGGGGAAAGTTCAATGTTATGCAATCACACCAAATGACTCTACCTTAGAAAAGAAGACCTGTCGAACTCATTTGGGGGTGCTGCAATTTTGCACTAACAATAATAACTTTCAAACACTGCACAAGACACATGTGTTAGTATTGCTATCTCAAAAGATAAAAAATACACTATGTATGTAATTACGTGTGACAATGAAGTGAAGAAGGTACTATAATGAAATAATAACACCTAGATTATATGGAGGGATGCCCCTAGAAAAATTATGTAAGGAATCATGATAGCTCCAATAATCATGTATCGATACAAGTACATATCCTACATCATTCTTAATATACCCCATGAATGAATGTTTGTAAAGAGTAAAAATGTTATCTATCAACCCATAAGGATAAACAACATGTATAACGTAAAGTGCTAATAATGTATGCTAGAGAAACAAGTCCTGATTTTTGCATTTTTAAAAATATTTAAATGTTTTTACTTTTTGTGATTATATTAGCGTTTTTGTATTTTCTAGTACATATCTATGTACAAGAAATGGGATAGCATGAAAGCTATCCAATGAGAACCTCTTGAGGAGGTGAATCAACTGTTGTAGATGACGGAAGCCCAGCCTCTGATGTGCAAAAGAATATGATTTAACTACCAATTGAATGGTGGTAATAATATGTGCTAAAGAGGGCCTAGGAGAAGAACAATGTATAGAAATGCAATGACCGGTATTTGATGTATGAGATTTTTATGCTGTGTAGTGAGATTTGATGGTTAAAGAAATATATGTGATGCAGTATATAATATATACATGGTTGGTATATAAGTGAATTGAATGTATGTGACTAAGTGTTTAATTGTGCCTTATTAGTGATATTTACATAACCATGGGAGGACACATTACACACATTAGGCATAACCCTTATATAATTTCCCATGAGCATATATGATGAGGAAATCTATTCTTAAAAAATAAGGAGGGGTGATCTGTAGATATTCCCAAAAGAAACTTAGGTGAAAGGGTAGCGAACAAGAGAAGTGTGGATTTGGGAAGTAAAGAATAAAACATTGGATGTGAAAATACTTTGTGTGCATGAGGGAATTTAAACTTGAAGATTTAGCTTGATGGGATGCAAAATGTATCTATCTATAGGGTTTGTTGAAGTTATGTGTGTAAATTTTGGGATAATCCCTTGGTCTCTGTTGATCTATTTATAGATGGGCTTAGACTTCCCATGTGTAGGGAGAAATTTAGTGTGAGAAACATCGCTAAATGTAACAGTAGAAGAGTGCTAATCAATTGTAACATTTGTTAAAGGATTTTGTCATGGAGGAGGTGAAGTAGTTTTATCTAAATGTTATGTCTCATAAGATATAATGCCTTTGTATTCTAATAAATTAAGTTGGCGGTCCAATGCATAACAATCATTATCATGATGTCTATTAATATGATGAAAATTGTAAAAGGGATGGCCCTTTTCTCACTCAAATGATGAGGAGGGTGATGATCATTGGGTGGTAACCAAATTAACCTATTTTCTATTAGTGTTTACAAAAATTCATATGGCTGATGAATATCTTTGTAAAAATAGACGGGTTTCCTTTTTGGAGGGGGTGGTGGCTTAAATTTTGGTTTATGATTAGGATGGTAAAAAGTGTCACCATGATGCAAGAATTTGAGTGTGTGGTCGTTGGGTATGGATTCTGGTTGTATGTCATAATCATGTGTAACAAGAGGGGTGAAAATATTTGTATCCCAATGTTGAGGCTTTTGTGGTTGCCACATAGCTTGCTCTAAATCAAGAACACAAGCAAGGCTCATTAAATGAGTCACATGTGTCATCCTTACATGGAGATATCATGGTCCTCCTCATCATTCAAAGGTAATCCTACCTCATACAACCCTATCATCATTTATGAAACCATGCCACATACGTACTACCTCATATGTATAATGATTTCAAAGATCTATGAAAATTTTTCATATACATTGAAATCCATTAAGAAATGTTGTCTAACTTATTTTAAAATTATTGTGAAAAATTTCTATGTTATAAAGAACTTTATACCTAGTGATTAGTTATTAAAAGGGGAGGTATATTATTTCATAAGTGCCACTTCATTATTCTAGAGGGTGTCTTTTATTTACTTTTTCTCTATAAGGATCATTATTTAAGGGAACATTTAATCTTGGAGGGCATTTGTGCTACACTTAACACTTTCCAAATGGCATTTTTTCATCTTTTAGATTTCATTATCGAAGACCAGAGGGTGGGGACCAGTCTAACATATGGTTTGACCCCCAACATTAAACCATATTTCTAGTATGACATGCAATCATACCCTCCAACATTTAACCTTATTTTTGCATATTCTGTTCTCTCTCTTGCATATCTTTTACAAGCCATATCTTGGACATACAAAATCCATATTCTGTGTCAATTTTTAAAACTACATATTATTTTGTGCTCTTCACATTTGTGCAGTCTATCCACTCTGAAAATGTTCAAGTATTTTTCTCATTTTTGTATAGGGTACTTAAAATGGCCTCGTAGCTGGGACCCTTTTGAGGAGAATTTTTTGTCTCATTTTTTCAATTAACATAATTTTTATGCATGGTAGGACTCATTATGCACTTTTGATAGTGATCAAGTAGTGCATTTTGGGCCACTTGTGAAAATATTTTTGACTTGATTTGAGTTTTCTCACCATATTAATTAGTTAGCAGTTAGTTTACTTTTCCACTTCTACCCGTGTTGTCTTCATTGAGACATATGAGGCCCCTTTCTATGCACCTTATTGCATTTTATAGTGGAGATTTTATTTTTGAAAATGTATGAATAAGAACTTTTTTGTGTAGGTATCCTTTCTTGTTTTAACACAATAATGAGTTTAGATTCATCACATGTAAATGGGTATCTAATCAGACACTTTTTTTAATAAAAACCCACACGAGGATGTAGAATGTCTAATTATTTTTGGCATATATTTGTGTGCTCTTCTATATTTTTGGCACCTTCATTGGAAGTATGACCATCTATGTGATGTGAGAGACGTCTAATATGATATCAAACATTTTCAACATTTCAGTGTTTAAGTAGTGGATTCGTACGAAATATGAAATTTCTTAGAGTACATTTTTTGTAGTCTTGGTGGCATTTTTGACACTTGTTAGGCATCATTGCTAGAATATTGTTTAAGCAATTTCAGAGGAAGTTGGCCGATTTACATGTCTCTTTGGACCTATTTGTGTCCTCTCCTATTGCTTTCAATTTTTTTCACTTATCACATGCTTAATTTCTTTGTCATCACTTCACGAGAAACATCCATTTCTATTATCATCTTCACCTAATTCAACTTTAAGGGGGGATGTGTGTGCAATGATTCTTCAGGTACTTCCTACCCAAATATTTTAAATCAATGTTTCTTCTGAGAGAGCCTCATGTATAGGAAAATTATTAGTTTTACTTGGAAATTATAGTGGATCAAAATCCATGTATTATGAACATATGGAAGTTTGTCCACAGGGAAACTCAACATAACACTGTATTATTTTGATATTTATACACAGGTACCTCATCAACCCTAGTTTTCAAGACCTATTATCTAAGGATTCTGAGAATCATTGTATCTATTTTTGACCTCCCTAAGTCAAAATTAAGGGGGGTGTTGGTGCAACATACAAGATGTACTTAATTAGTTAAGTTAACTTGGGTAGTTAGTTCAAGTTTTGTTTGTGCATGCACATGCCTAACTTAGTTAAGTATTATATATACAATCACATGTGCCACTGCCATTAGTGGAACCGATAAGAAAGAGGGAGATAATTCTTATTTAAGCTATATAAACCCCCACCTCTATGTAAATTGTAAGGTAGAAGGATATAAACTACTTTTTTACGTTTCAATATTGAATAATATACTTGTTATTTAATTTTCCTTTTCTTGCTTCTATTACTTTATGTGATCTATGTCTCGATTCATGTTTGATCGTGGATAGACCAAATATTAATAGTCTATACTCAAGTTTGATCTAAAACTGCTACACACAACAAGATTCTTTGGGAACAACATATATGGCACTAAATTTTGATAACTTATGCGAGAAACTTCAGAGAGGACATAACAAGTTGATTTTTATTGGTGATATCTAACCTATGGGTACTAAGAAACATGCATTTTTAGTACAAGTAATCTAATGCAAGTCCATAACACAACACTAGAAACTTGGTAAGGCCCCTTGCAAGGAAAAAAGTAAAGTACAACCTAATCCTAAGGGTAACAAATCAATTAAATGAAACTCGACCCAAAGTCAAGACAAAGGCAAAAGGAAATAGAGAGATAAATATGATCAAGAATGTTGTAACTATTTTGTTAAACCAGGTCATGCCAAACATCATTGTTTCAAGAAAATGACATACTTGGAAGCAAAGCTCAATGAAAATGCATCTTCCTCCCTCTAATATAGGTGTTTCTCTTTATGAAACAACTAGTTTCAAAAATTAATGAATGGATTCTAGATTCAAGGGCCTTAAACCACATGGAAAATTAGGGGTCCCCATTTAAAACTGACTTAGATAGTAACACAACACAAATTTATGTGAGGATAAAAAATCCTCCTAATGTTGAAGGTGAAGGGTCCATTGAGATGGTGAATTCCATGTTCAATGAATCTCTCCATGTTCCATTTTTTTTCTGTGATATGAAATCACTCGTTCTACTGAAGGAAAAAATATTGATTTTACTGCCAAAGAACAATTTGCTATTGTAGATACTAAAAATGTTAACCATCAAGCTATATTATATAAGGTTAACTATTTTATCTTTAATCAACCTTCAAATGCCATATTTTACCATGCTAATGACTTAAGTAAACTTTGGCATGAGTATTCTGGTCATCTTAAGTATCACTCATTACAAACTCTAAATAACCACACTACAGTTCTTAGGTTTGCAAATATGTCCTTCATAGATGGAGTTTGTCCAGGTTGTGTAATTGGAAAACAACACAAGAATATATTTCCAAAAGAAAAAGCTTGGAGAGCCGGTGAAAAATTATAGTTTGTTCATAGTGACCTCATATCATTTTCTCATGTTTCTTTTTGGAAGCATAAATATGTAGTTAGCTTCATTGATGATTTCTCTCACAAAACTTGGGCATAATTTTTGGAAAAAAAATGTGAAGTATTTGAGCACTTTAAATTTTCAAGGCCCTTGTTTAGGATCTATTTGAGAATAAAATAAAGTGTCTTAGAAATTTGAAAATGGAGAATAGTTTGTTTATAGCCAAATTATTACCCTTTTTTAACAAGTAGGCATACAATTTTAACACATTATGCCCTACACCCCCCAAAAAATAATGTAGATGAGTGAAAAAATAACACACTCAAGGAAATGGCTGATTATATGCTACATTCAAAAGATTCACCTCTTTAATTTTGTGCACAAGCTATTATGTGTGCAAACTACATTCAAAATTGTAAACCCAACTCAATAGAACTCAATATGGCACCAAAAGAAAATGTTCTAGTGTTAAGCATGACGTTTTTGACATCAAGGTTTTTGGATGGAATGCATGCACACATATACCAGATGACAAGTGAAAAGTAATGGAAAGGAAAGGCCACTCTTGTATCTTTATTGGTCACTATAAAGATGTGAAGGCATATCATCTTCTAGTTCTGACACTAAAATTATTTATCATTAGGATGTAGTATTTGATGAAAATTTAAAAGCTTATAGGCCATCACCTATACCTCATCATTTGCATTATATTGAAATGGATATCACTTCTAAACCTTATTATGATTAACATGGAATTTTTGAAGACTCATATTTAGTGAGTTCATACAGTTTAGATGATGAGACGCAAGGGGGACAACTAGAACCTACATCACCAATGGTAAAGGAAAATTTGAATTTACGTACTTAACCCGCACAACCTCAATTAAAATGGGTCCACACAACATGTAATGGGGTTTTTTCCTTAACAATATATTCTCAAGATCCAAACATGATAAGATCTTAATGTTGGTATGGTATTGAAAATTTGACACAATTGCAAGTAACATAAGATCCCAAGACTTATCATCATGATTCTAAGCATCATGAATAGTAGAAAACTAGGGTAGAAGAAATTTTTTCTTTGAAAAAAAAAACTTCTATGGATTTGGATATTCTTCCAAAGGGAAGAAAATAGTGAGGTGTAAATTGGTGTACCAAAATAAATATGTAATAGATAGATCCATAGAAAAGTACAAATAAAAATCTATATAAAAAGTTTTTTCACATGTTGAAGCTATTGATTACCATGAAACCTTTTCTCCAATCACCAAAATGAATTTTATTTGGATATTACTCTCATTTTCCATGATGCAAGATGGTAAATCCACTAGATGGATGTTAAAAGTGCATTCTTACATGGTGATTCATATGAATAAGTATACATGTCCCAACCTTTAGAGTACATTAATAGTGAGAAATCCACTTATGTGTGTAGATTGTAAAGGTCCATGTATAGCCTAAAATAAGATCCCCAAGCTTGGTATGAAAAGATTGACATGTTTCTCACTTTTTATTTTACGTAATGTTCCTCCGAACCTACAGTATACACTAAGAAAGTAGATGGAAAACTCCTAATTTGGGTCCTCTATGTAGATGAGTTAATCATCACATGTGCTTCCACACAACATATTCATGATTTGAAAACACATTTAAAGTTGAGATGATTTTTTTTGATTTTCTACCATCTTTTCCAAGTCTTCAAATTTTACAATCTGACAAAGGTATTTTCACCCATCAGTTCAAATATGCTCAAGACATTCTGCACCACTTCAACATTGAAAAATGCAAGTCTGTACCAAATCCTTTTTAGTCAGGAGTCATTTTTTTTGGAAAATATTATTCTCCTTTAGTTGATGGGACACTCTACAAGAAATTAGTTGGAAGCCTACTCTACTTGACTCATAAACATCTAGATATTTATTTTGCTATGAATCTTATATCATGCTATTGTCAAGAATCCCATGAAAGCCACTAGAAAGCTATAAAATGCAGTATTTAGTCTCTTTATGGTACTACTAACTATGGGATTTCGTGTAAGTTAGGAAACACACCCTCAATTTATGGTTAAACTTAATGGGGTAGTAAAAAAGAATCATGTTTCTCTTGAAACACGAGTTGTGGGATATTCAAATAGTGATTGGGCAGGGTATCAGATGATCATAATTCAACTGTAGGACACACACACACACACACACACACACACAAACATGTCTCTTTATGGTACTACTAACTATGGGATTTCGTGTAAGTTAGGAAACACACCCTCAATTTATGGTTACACTTAATGGGGTGGTAAAAAAGAATCATGTTTCTCTTGAAACATGAGTTGTGGGATATTCAAATAGTGATTGGGCAGGGTATCAGATGTTCATAATTCAACTGTAGGATATATATATATATATATATATATATATCATCTTAGGGTAGGTGTTGTTACTTGATTTTGTAAAAATAAGACCACCATTGCTTTGTCAACTATAGAGGTGGAGTATAGTGGACTTGTTGCTAAAAGGCATGAGTAATTGTGGATATGACACATGCTTTATAAATTTGGGCTTCCACATTCCCAACCCATGAAACTTTCATGTGATAATCATACTGCCATCCATGTCTCTCACAACCCAGTGGAACAGTAATGCACAAAGCACATTGAGATACACATGCACTACATTGGCATTGTTGCTGGAAAAATTTGTACTTAAACAAAAAACAATAGTTTCAGGAACTGAAGTCCCTCCTCTTAATGAGGAGGTTCCCTTATTGAAAATAAAATATGTTAATCATAGGAATATGTATATTATTTATAGTGTTTTATATGGATTTTACAAAATTCTCAGATTCCATATGTTGTTTTTTCAAGGAAAGAAAGAAGAAAATGGGAGTGGAGAGGGAAAAAATTCAAGGATGATGACACTTTCAAATGAGAAAAAATATATATCTCAAATAACTTATGTAAATATGAATTTAAAAAATATTTTATTGAACAAAAATAAATTCACGAATCACACCACAATCAATATAATCAGAACACAAATGATACAAAGTTAGAAATATTGTTAGGAAGGTATGAGAAAAAAGTTTCATTAATATCTTTATTTCAAAATGTACAATAGACAAATCAAACAAAGAAGGAAAGGAGATAAAAAATTCTCTTAATTTTTTTTTGATCTATAGAACAAAAAATTTAACCATGTACAATGGTAAAAGACCCCCTATTTATACTTTTTTGCATTTAACTAACTTGTAACTGGTTCCCACTATAAAAGGTAATTAAATTGGCCATAGAATAGAAAGGGACCCTCGATCTTCCATGTGGATATAGATCTATAGGTGATCCCTTTCCCCTATATATGGATCACAACATTAATTAAGCCATAACATGAGTGACTTTAAATTTTAATTTCACTTAATTTTTATAAAAAAGAATTTCTCAAAGTGAAAATAGAAAAATCACTTAAGTGATATAAAAAGTGATTTTTACAACGCAATAATATAAGTGCACTTAAGTGATGGGGAAAAAAAATGAGAGGATCTAGGGAGAAAAAGGGACCATTGAAGAGACTCCTTGAGCATGATATGCTTCAGAACCTTGCCATTCAACATATGTGACTGAAATTATGCAACAATTTCCTTTACTTCATGCTCATGTGGGATAATATCATCATCCATAACATTGATCCATGAATTGGTTTCCTCTAATATCTTCTTGACTCATCCAAACAAGTTTGGGAGTTCCTTAGTTACATTTGAAACAATATTGCAAATTTTGGCCATCAAGTTCAATGAATCAATACTAGCATGTTGAGGATGGAAAAAATGATATTTGATGTTTCTTTTGAACTGATCCTTAAGTTATTCAATCAATCTCCTCTTGGAATTTCTCTAATCAAGTGATTAGAAACACATGTCATGTAAATCAACACAAATTTATCATTTCAACATATCTTTCCTCTGCAAATGGAGAGAAGATAATCAATTGCTTCCTTGAGTGTTTTGATTCTACATTAAATAGTTCACATCCACTTTGTTGAAATATCATATTCTACATGAATAAATAATCCTTTGGAGAAAAAAAATTCTTGTCTAAATTGGCCAAGGATTGAACATTAAGAATCACACTATCCTAATGAGAAATTTCAGTGCCAATTTCTTTCAAAGTCTCATTAATTTTCAGAGAGAGTTTCAATGTGCTCATATACGTTATTGAATTCATGAATGAATTTAAAACCATGCATCAAAATGATTTCTACCCATGAGTATGTGATTGTCCCTTGCTTACTGAATTGATGAACTTATTCTAAATCACTTTGATCAAACTTGTTGATGGGAGAGAGTGCTTGAGATGAAGAATTTGGCCAAGCATCTGTGTCCGAAAATGTTTATAACCAAACTGCTGGTTTTTTATTTTTATTTATCCCATCGTGGTTTTTCAGTTTTTATTTATCCCACTGGAAAGGTGGTCACGGTGATGTAAATGGGAGGGATGAAAGTTAACGGAGGAAGAAGAAACGGAATTTTTTTGACCCATTTGTGGGACTCGACGTCAGTAGATACTTGAACCTATAGGCTATTAATGAAGAAGGAAGTTCAACAAAGGTCAAGGACCCACAACATTCATATTGTGGGAGTGGGCCAAGGAAATGATTCGTAGTAACCCAATGACATAAAGGGATGAGCCGCTAAAGCAAATCAAACCAAGCATTCAAAAATGTGTAGAAAATAATTTTGATGTCTTATGCAACCGTATGGCAATTACAAGTTATCAATTCTCAATGATTATGTCTTCTCAAATTTTCCACAAGCTAGTTGTTCTTCTACAATCATGCTTTGGGACATACATAAAGATCATTTTATCTAATCTTCCATGCATAACTACACTTATAAATAATGTGCAGAGATTAATAATTTCGAAAAAGAAATATATATTCATGCCCTTTTATTCGGTAGAGGGATGGACGTGTACAAACTAACATCAAGATGCCTTGGATTATACAATATATATTTTCAAATGTTTGTGGAATCTTATCATGTCACGTGTTATGACAATTGTAGAATATCGTCGCCTAATTCTCACCTCTCCTCCAAGGGACACAAGAAAACATATAATTAAGGAAAGTATTAACAAGTAAACTAGATTTATTGGAGGGTATAATTTAGAGATGAAAAGTATGATTGCATGCATGTTTGTTAGATAGAGAATTTAAGCCTGGGACCATGTGATTTGCATTTCGCCAACATCATCGTAATTGTGGACACCCAAGGCTTTCCACACGCCTGGAGAGGCATCGACTATATTGTTATTGCAAGGGGGTTGGTAGTCATGATCGACATCACAACCAGAGAAAGAATCACACTCGTCCACCACCATAGCCCGCGCGCTACGTCCATTGCCTGGATTAGTGATTTGTATGTAGTTGTGGCAACGGCTGCCTCCTGCGTACCAGCCTGTGGAAAGAGCAACCACCAGATCGTTGTCATTGTGGTATTGTCCGTCGCACTCTGAAGGGCCCCCTCCGTCTTCATTCTTCTGAAACCCATTCAAAGTGAGGGTGGCAGGGGTACTGTCTGTAACAGGGGGCGAGCATTTGTACTGTGGGTATGTGTCCCCTGACTTGCAGCAGTCTGAGCCGTGTTCCTCATTGCAGGTGTGGGAGTTGCCGTGCAAATAACTGGTGGGATTACATGACGCCAGGATGCCTGCAGCATCAGGCCTACCGCATTCCACCATTCTCAATAACAATATTCCAAACACTATTAACATCATCTTCGTCTTCATCTTTCCTGCAAAACCAAGGAGAAACCATATAATTAGTTTTGTTGGCCTTATATAACAACTGTAGAATATCATCGCCTAGTAAAATTCTCACCTCTCCTCTAAATTTGCGATGCACAGGCACTAGACTGTACTAGCTCAAGCTGCAGTCTTCTCTTCTCTTCTCTGTGTGCTGTGTGAATGACAGGTTCACCATGGCACCATTTATATTAATAGCTGCCAACTCTATCACCTATTCAGCCTTGGTAAAAACCATTTCCACTTCCATATCCAGGAGAAACACAAATGAAGACAAAAATGGATCGCTTCCTTCCTTCAGCCGCCCTTCACCTTCACCTTCACTTTCACTGTAACTCTAACGCCAAATATTAATCTCTTTCTAGACTCAAACTCTAACTCTAACTATTAATCTCTTTCTAGACTCAAAGATCCCTGTTTTTGTTTGGATCTACAGTCTGATTTTAAATTCGGATTTCAATAAAACTCAAAATAAATATATCAGGTATGAAGGCTTGCAATCTAGAAGAGGATATGTTCATCCAAATAGTCTTTATGAATTTCATTGGAGTTCGGTGGGCTAGAGGAAAAAGAACATAAATGATATAACACTAAAAATAATTGATATCATGGATATGAGCTACACGTTTTGCGAGAAATTTATCATCGATGGTGTTGGAGGAATGTAGACTTCTCACGGACATCTTATTTCAATCCAAGATCTGAAAAGTAAATTACTTTTCCAATTTATTGGCGAAAATTGAATAGTAGTTTGGGTGACTAAATTTGAAGGATTTTTTTTAAAACAAAATTTGTACGCTTAAATGGACAGTGTTCCTCACTAAATGTCTACATTGCAAAAAAAAATTAAAAAAATGTGTTCTTCATTTTATTAAAATCTGTAATCTTTCTTCTGGAAAGGATTATTCCTAGATATAACAATAAGAGAAATGGATATTGCATCTATGGAATGGACAAGCTAGAGGAATATTATATAAAGATTAAATGAATTTAACAATTTATTCCATTTTCTACCAAAAAAAACTCACTTGTATATAAGAAGTGATATGGAGTTAGAATTTTGGATGAAGTTGCAATAGAAAAACAAGTAGAAAAAACACATAATTACGATGGAACAAGGATATAACTACTCTTAACATCATTTTGGAGCCACTTCCACTGTCAAAATTCCTCAAGAAGGGCAAATAAGTGGCAAAAAAGAAAGAACAATCACACAACATAGACACAAATTGAGAATAAGTAGACTAAATATGAAACATATCTAAGTGAGACATCAAATAAGATATGAAAATATTAAAATGAAAACATATTTTCGTTTCTCCTATAAATCTAGCTAGAGCAAAAAATGAGAATGCGAATGGGAATTCTTTTAGCAAAAATTAAAAGTGTTTGGTAGAGGGGTAAGATGTAAGCATGGCTCAAAAACTTCTATACAATTTATAATAAAAAGTAGAAGATTTAGACTAAAAAGCACGACCCCTAAATTCTTGACTAAGCAAGAATAATGGTCAAGGGTTTTTTGGGGGTCAAATATGGACCACTAATGAGGCTCAATGGCTTGGTCAGGGGATCAGTTATATATTTTGAAGATAAATGAATTCCTTTCCTGGGCAGACATGACGTGGATCTATGGTACGACTACTCAACCTATGGAAAATGTGGTTTCCTCTCCCCTAAATCTAAATTTGGTTGATGATTTCCCTATACTATCAATTCCTAATGAATTTTTGGATGGGACTTTCAGGTATTTGGAGGATTCATTGATGGGTGAGTTTGCTAGAATTCACCCAAACATAAGTTGACCTTATGAGAGAATGGGCTAACATAAAATGGAGACTGAAAGGTCATTTAATGGTTTTACCAATGTCAACTGGATTCCTTTTACTCTCATTTTTCTTAAAGCGGATTGTTTAAATGTTTCTCATTGGGGACCTAAGTTCCTTTACAAAGCAAACCCGTCCCTATTCAAATGGAAACTTGGGAATAATATGTGTGGTCATATTCCTAGTTCTTCCCCTATTTGGTTGGTATTTCTATGTTTTTCGCTAGAATTTTAGGAAGAATTCATTCTAGCGGGGATCTCAAAATCTTTGGGGAACCTTATGGTTATTTAATCCACCACCAAAGCAAGGGGAATAATAATTTATGCCAAGATGTGTGTGAATGTGTCTCTGACTCCCCTCTCCCTACTTCCATATGCCTCAAACTAATATATACGGTTTGAGAGTAAGAAAATGTATATGAACAATCACCTAATTTTTGTTGGGGTTTTAAAGTGGTAGGGCATCGAAGTATGGAGTTCCACAATAATAATAAAGAAATAAATATAGAGTAGAGGAAGGATATTTATTCCCCCATGATGAATCCTTTAACATATTCACTCTCATGGATATTAACCCACTTTTTCTCTTAGTAGAGAACAACATAGTTCACTATATGCCTCAAGCTCGACATTATTCTATCCCTTTGTTTCACCTCATTACTTTATATCTCATAGAGCTAATGCCTTCCTCTGATACCTGTTTTATGGGAATATGGTTGTAGGTGTTTGTGTTATTTAAATCCTAGCCATGATGCCTTAGAGTACACAACGGAGTCATACATAATAACTACAAATTTCTATTGATTAAAATGAATCCTTGAAAAAATATAAATCCATGTATATTACTTCTCTATGGAGTTTACAAACTATGTCTTGAGCTAGTTAGACTATGGTGTAACCCTATGGACCTATCTTCGACTTTGTTATTCCATTCTCTTGGATATATCTCTTATCTTCTTTTCTTTAGCCCAAAAAATCAACTTTCATCTAATTGTCAACAAAGGGCTTGAATTTACTTTATGCTTGCTCATTTCCTCCTCTTTCATATTTCAAAATATAGGCATTAATTTCTTCAAGCTACAATGCCATCCCATTATTCATTCATTTGCATCTTATGAAACTTGGTGGTTGAGGATAATCAGTCCTCATGATCCTTGTCCAAGACCTGTTAGCTGATTTTTCAGAAATGCATATGTGTCACCCTTAATTTTTTTTATGACACGTGTCCTTGGTAGTTTCTACTCATTTTTCCTCTGTCACTCCAATAATATATGCTATACATCATTTGATTCATCTATGCATTTTACTATTGTGCATCAATTACATGTTCGTCCAAGACTACACACTCAATGTACTTGATAATTATGTGAAAGAATTGCGTTAAACAATATTGCGTATAATACCTTTTCATCCCATTTTGTACAACTCCATGCACACCTTTTTGTCCCATTGTGTGCTTTGTATTACATAATTTGTGTGTGCATTGTAAAATCCCACATAATAAACCAATTGTTAAGCTATAATATCCTTGTTTTCACTCTTTCCCATTATCCTTTTGTGTGTTCCCATACTTATTAAAAATTCCCAATGGCGGTGTAGGATATCCGTAAACCTAGGATTTTCCTACATCATTTTGGAATAGGTCGAAAGGTTGGTGGAAAATGTTGTAGAATAAGCATTTATAGTAGACAGTTGTACATGTTTAAAAGTTTCCAAATCTTTATCAAAAATCCCATTTTGTGTGTATGATGCAATCATTATGGTCCAGGAAATCACATTTCATTGATGCATTTTTTTCAAAAGATTGAAATCTTAGTTAAGAAAACCATTTGTAAATATCCTATAATCATATCATTCCATGAGATTACATTTCTTTTTGGTAATTTATCTTATAAAATATGTACATCCATGAAATTACCACACTTGAAATATGTAACACCGGAAAACCAACGCCGACGCTATGACATTGACGTGCCATAAACAACCAAGACGAAAATTGCGACATAAATTTTTTTTTTTTTTAAGTGAGTAACGGTAACAGAATTTAAGAGGACCAATGATAATTGCCATATGCTAGAATCGGGTCTCTTACCACAGTGTCAAGGAATGGACGCCGGAGAGAAAAAAAAAAGAAACCAACTATGTCACTAGGAGCCTCCCTAAAGCGTCTCTTGGCACTAGCGTTGTTGCCAAAGTTCATCGTCATGAGCTAGCGATCATCCAAAGGGTCATGATCGCAACGATTACAAGGAGGAAGAAGTTATGTTAGTTCCAAATGTACAAAGGCTCATCTCAAAACCGAAAGGGTCCAAGGGGAAAATGGGAAGGTCGAATGTGCATCTATGCCTATGGCAGTTGCATATTTACTCAACCCAACAACCAGGGGTTAAAATCCGATGCTAACCGGAATACTTACTTGGTTTCCATCAAACAAAAGAATTCCTGCTCGCTCTTCAAGAGAAATATTTACAACTTTAGAAGTCAATCAGAGGTGCTACCAGAGCTTGGAAATTATTTAGCTCTTTGTATGGATATTGCGTGCGAAATCCCCTCCTCCATGATAAAAGAAAACGAATGATAAAAGAATATAACCAAATTTCCGTATTTTGATTGATTTATAAATATAATTAAAACTCCATTGAGTTAATGGACACGCCTAGGTATAAATTTGATTCTTTGACAAAAAGGAACATAATTCTTGTTGGTAGGAGGCAAATAAGTTTTAAGTTGAAAACGTGGGTGGCTTTAATAGCCACCTGCCATAGCCAAGATTTCTCCCCCCCGCGTACAAAGGAGCAACTAGGTCGCCGTGTTATTAATACACTAGATTTTAAAACTCTTACCTTCCCAGGCCGCGTAGAAGACCACACGGTGGTCAGAAAAAGAGGGCTACAGACCAGAGAGGCGTGCTTCCTCCCTAGCCGCGTGGAGAGGTCTAGTTTCTTCGTTTCTTTTGTGCCCGGGTGCGCGGTCAGAGGGTTAAAGACTGAGATGGAGTTCCAGTGCGTGGGAGGAAACGATTTACCTCCACTTTCATTGGGTGCTGCAGGGTGTGTACAGGGCGTGGCCAAAGCTTTTCTGAGCACTTCCCAAATGAGCAGGCTGCGCATTTACAATGTTATCTGTTCCGTGTCAAATGCATCCTCAAATTCGGGGTCCTCCTTGGAGTTATTCGCCTCGAACGCTTAAGAAGCAGTGAGCATGTTTTCCGGGGATCTGAAGAAGCTTAAAACATTGGTTTCCTACAGTGGTCTTGCCAGTCTAGAAGGTGGAGCTCGTGGGGAGAACAGGCCGAGATACCACAAATGCGGTCACACCCAAACCAACTTGCCATGCTGTAATATAATGTCTAATTTTTATGTTACATGGGTTGGTCATTTGATGGCTATATTGACTTACCACGTTATGATGGTTCATGGTATAGTCTTTGTGGCCAGGTTGATAATAAATTTGGGAGGTGAAGTAAATCTCGCCAAGTTGATTTGAATAGTTATCGGTGGAAATGTGGAATGCCATGTAGTGTCGTCTATGAGGAATATGGGGTCGAGCTCGTATGGCTCATTGTCTAGAATTAAAATGGCTCAGTTGTTGATTATGGTGAGTTGATAATATACGAAATGGCATATATAAAAAAAATAAACTCGCTGAGATGATAGAAATATCATATATAAGAGGTACAGAGTATACCAGCACAGTTTGATCGGCTCGTACAGATAAGAGACGAGGTCTAAGGTTGTAAGTTTTTCTTTTGGTATGATAAATACTTGGTATGTGTTCATTCAGGCAGAAGTCCTTCTTTATATTGTAATTATAAAATTCTGTATCTAGATTTGAAGAGTATATTTGCAACAGACAATATCTATGAGATGGTTGTGTCTATTTTAGAATGCCTGTTTGAGGATGGATGTATGATCTTGTGTATGTTATATAATTAGTCTATATTAGAGCTTTGTGTTTTTTTTTTTTTTTTTTTAAAAAGAAAAAAAAGAAGGGGGGAGTATTAATAGTATAATAATAGTAATACGATCTAGTAATAGAACTTTCATTACTTTCTAATATTACTTTGGCATGAAAAACTATTTGAAGTATTAAACCAGATTTGGTGAAACATCCTTGTTAAACGCTAAGGGTAATGGATAATAATTTTAACAAGATTTAAGTCTTTCATTTTAATTCCCTTCTACACAATTTAACAACGTTATATGAGATTTCAAAGTAGGTTGATTTAGTTTCCTTCCTTAATTTACAATGAGTTTTCAAAAGATTTAGTTCCATTTCTTTTTTGTATTTCGCAATTAATTTCACAACAAATTCATAAATGAAGGAAAACATGGTAGAGCTAGAATACGGACTTCTTTATTGGCATATATTATATTATTGAGACCTAAGCCTATATATCAACAAAAATAGATTAGTAAGTGCTCTAGTATTCAACTTTGCAACACTTCTCCTTCTAAGCAATAAGATGAAATCTAATATGTATATTTTCTTTGTGAATTTTCCTAACATTCCTTAAAAGAATACTACGGTATTTCCATTGATTTTAAAGCAAGGTCTACTAGCATGTGAACAAAATTATCATTCTCAAGAGAGGTTCCAAGTCAAGTACTAAAGGGAATAGATAGATTGTCATGCTTTCAACTTTTGATTCCATCCATATTACATACTTATTATTGAAATTCAACAAGAAACAATTTCCATTCAATATTTGTTACAACACTTTCCAATAAATCTTAGAGCAAGAAATACTTTCATTCCTATGCAACTTTCCTTAAAATCTTTTACAACACATTCTACTTCATGTGGAACAAATTTGCAATTATGTATACTAAAGAAAACAAGGCAATATTACATTTTTCCTCCACTCAAGGTGGGTAAATACATGATGTCTTCACATTGTCAACAACGAGGTTCGTGTGTTCCAAAGAGTTCTTCTTCCATGCTCCAAGTTCCATGAAGTTCAATCACAACCAAAATAGGGGGAGAGGCAACACTCTCCTCCCAACCAAATCTCAAAGGAGAAGAGAAGCAATCTCCTCCATTGACCCCCGAGCCCCAAACACAACACAATGAAAGGGTGGTCTCCAACTCAAGGCAACAATACATGCTTCCACAATACAAGTTCTTCACAACATTCAAGCTAAAATAGGAGCACAAAGAGACACACAATAACATCAAACATTACACAACAAGGCTTGCATCCAAGCCAACAAGAGAAGGAACTATGGGAATGTTTCCCTTATGCCTCCCAAATGAGATGAGATGCCCATCCAAAACCCTCCACAATATACACAAGCCCCTATGACTCTTATGCCTCCCTCAAGTACCACTTTTTCCTCCCATACTCTTATGCCTCCCTCCTCTTATGGCTCCCTCAAAGACAAGGTAGAATGTAAACATTCCTACCCAAGATGGGCATCCCTCTCAAACTCCCTCCACAATATCCTAATCTACTCTTTTGCCTCCCTCATGAGTATTCCCATAGACCTCTCCTATACTACACAACAAACATTCAAACCATTTTTCACAATTTCACCAAAGTAAACATGCATTTTTTTTTTTACAATTTTTAGCATAGAAGCAATAATAATATGAAAGCAAAAACAAAGGAGAGGGTTCCCTACCTCTCCATTGGAGAAGCCTAAACCAAGAAACTTGTCCAAGCTCCTTCCCAAATCAATCCAAGCATGCAAGTCCAAAAACTCTCTCTATCTCTTCTCTCCCAATTCCTCTCTCTCCAAATAACCAAGAACTCTTCAACAACACAAAAACAAAGCTCTAACCCCCTCAACAAGAGAGGAAGTTTTAATAAATAGATCAAAGGTAAGGGTGAGGGGTGATGTGGCTCCATGTAGGATGCCACATCACCCATCCTCAAACCACCTCCCAAGGTCAACACAAATCCCAAAGCACCATAAATGGGTGGTTGGGTTGAATGACAACCCTCTTCCACATTCAACCCTTTCCCATGTGCCTTAAGGCACAATTAAATGGAAAATGAGGAAAATGCACTCCAAAGTCATATTTTCCTTCCCAAAACAATAAATAACCCCCTTTTTGGATTCCCAACCCATAGATATGGTTGGTAAGGGGTCTTGGGAAGTGTGGGACAAGTTTAACTTGTCCCACAAGTCCCCCAAACTTGCCCTCAATCTGAAATTCGAGATTCTAAGAACATGGAGTGGTCAACACTCAAAACCAAGCATTCAATACAAGAGGACACACAAGGCTCAAGGAGCCAACAATCAAATTTATTACACCCCACTTGACTTCCCCCAAAGCTTACAAACTAAAACAAGATATTACATTAATCTAAACACACTTAACAAAAGTAATTTAACAAAAAGACTTCACAAAAGAAATCACCTACAAAAGCAAGCTAAAACAAGTAGATAACATTCTTACCCCCCCCTTGGTCACATAGGAAAATTTCCCCCTCATGGAAATTTTCTCAACACATAAAGGGACAAAGTTAACACAATACAATTTACAAGTTGCCTTGACGACCAAATGTAGTAACCACCCGACATTCTGTTGTGTTTGGTCCCCAATCCCCCTCATGGTTGTGATCATGCTGTGTTTCCTGCAAAATGCAAAATACCCTCTTCGGCCTTGTGGCCATGTCAAAATATCCAAAATAATCATATGCATGAAATTCATTAACATCTATACGTAATTCAATTATCCATTATTCTAGATCTAAATCACAACTTAATTATGCATCGCATCATTATCCAAAATCACAGTAATGTAAATTCAACAACTACATTCTACTCATCATGGCGAAGAAATCCAATGTTAGAACACATGCAATATATCCATATAAAAATAATATCAGTATCCAATAGTTTGTCCATGAGTCAGTGTAGATCATACTGAAAACAAAATCCAACCATAATCCAAATGCATCTAGTCACAAAACATCATGTTAATCAACATAAGTATAAGCCATGTCCATATCTAAAGTCTGCATAACTCAAAATGATAGTCACTAAGTGTCGTAGGGAAGTGGGCATTACAAAATACATTTTTAAACATTTATACATACAAAAAAATTATATACCTAAGCATACATGTGTCTTCTTTCCTTATTTTAGAGCTCCTAAATTTTCACATGTTTGGATATTGCTAGTGAGAGAATATTATTTGGGTTTTGTACCTTACATTTTCACCTATAGAAGAAATTTAAAGACTCATTATCAAGACCATTTTCAACATGAACATCGATTTGTGATACCCATGATCCCAAATATACCCAAGGAATTTCTATAAATAATTTACATACAATGTTTATGCTTCCACACTACAAAAACAACATTTGAAAATGGTCCACGTTAGATTATGAATTGATAAATGTCATCACACTATTATAAATATCCCATTTATAACAAGTTGGAAGGATTTCAGAAAAGGTTGTAGGGTTTAACTTAATACCAAATATTATTGAGGAAATTTTCTTCGTTATCTTCCCATGCATTTGAAATACTATAACCACTCTATCCATGCCAAAATATGGCTGTATAGTCATGGTTGGAAACATAATTTTTGTCACTAATATGGTCATAACAAGTAATATTCTCATTATTTATCCATCAAGATAATGACTTGATTATAGGTTATACATATGCTGTTTTCTTAGCATAATTTTGGTCATGTATACATTTTGTCTCAAAAATTATAGGTATGTCATTTCCTAGGAAGTAGAAGCGTAGTTGAAGGCCCTCAACCAATTTTACAAATCCTTCTTAGATATATGTGATCCCCATATTTAATTAGGCTGCGTGGAACTGTATTTATATTGGAAAGACATTAAATTTATCTCACCTTAAATCCATGCTTGTGCTTGTATCAAAGAAATCTTATTTAGCTTCAATAATTCAAACACAAAGAAAGAATGTAAGAATTCAAATTTATACAGATATTTCACATTCAATTTATGTTACATTGTAATAAACAAATTATTTTAAAAAAATCATACTTGATATAAACAATGCCACCTACTCTCTCTTCTATATCAAAGAAATTTACCATTATGTGTGGCATCATACTTAAAGTCTAAAAATTATTTCCGACACTATATCTAGTTTAATTGTTAATAGTTTTTTAATTTTGATTACAAATTTAATATACATTTATGATAATGAATTTGGATATAAATTGTAAAAGAGGAGAGCATTTTTCATTTTATTAGAAATATCCACCAAAACTTCAACTCGATCAAGTTTCTTAGACCATTTTGTAACATCTATTATTATTATTATTATTATTAGTATTAGTTTATTAAGGATAAAAGGTTTTTGGACTGGGACTCTACCTAGGAACAATAATGAAAACAACTAAGATGAAGCAATGAAGCTCAAAAAAAAAAAAAGGCACGCTACGAGACTGCTACAAAGACAACAACGTAACACCAAAACAAAACAAACTATAGTCAACCCAAAGTAAAAGAATGATATCTGAGAGTCATGTGAGAAGGGGCTGATTGCAACTTAGAAGAGGAAATTTTTTTGTTTTGGGTCAACATCCACTCCTTCTTGTTAAACTCCTCAATGTTGTCAGGACCGTAAGGGAGGAGAATGTCAAGAGAAGTAATAGGTTAAAAGTCAGTCCTATCAAAAGAAGAGGTGGCTACCTTGTCCAATTCCATCCTAAAAGGGATCAGGGAGATAATACCTGATTACTTGATATGCACATGAGGAGGAAACACATAAAAATTAATCTTAGAGGGGAAGGTATCTGAAGATGAATTGGTGACATGATCAGAAGGGGCATTAAAATTAAAGTGTGAAAGGAGCAGATCCTTCCACCAAGATGGAGTAGACCCATATTTATTCTTAGAACACACAAAATCCTCCAACAAATGTCCAATTTCAAAACATCTACGGCAGCAAAGGCTAACCTTTCATAGTCAAGACGTTGCATCCATGTCATGTCTCCAATATCTAGATTGATATTTTCTAGTAAGTTAATGGAGATGTCTAAATCTAATAAAATATGAGCGTATGTTATATGCAAATTCTGGGAGGTAGAATCGTAATATTTTTATAACGCACCCAACTTGTTTCCAATGGCTTCAAGACATAATTTATCCCAAAATTTTAAGGGAAGACCCATAAGTCTTACCTAGATAGGTAAATTGTATCAGATGGATCTTTCAAAGGATAAGAAGAGGGATACCATAGTTTGGTCATGAGACCATAATGATCACCCCAAATCTAATACACATTATGGATGGCCTCCCGGTCCTCAATAGATTCAAAAACAACTATGAAATAGGCATTAGAATAGGCATATAGTTCAATCTTACACTTGATTTTAGGGCCCCATTTCTTTGTCACCATATCATGCAGTTGATGGAGCATAGGCGAGAAGTGGTTGAACTTGAAAATGATCCCATGCCTACATTATGCTTCCTCCAAATTCTGTACTTTCTAAATAATATCATCCTCAAGCTATAACATATGGATGTTCGTATCAGGTTGTAGGGGAAGCTGCCTTCGCCTGACCCTTCCATGTTTTCTTTAATAGCGTCAGCGAAGGATTTCCTAGTGGATGTAGTAGACACGCAACTCCCTGAACACCTGCTGATAGGCCCCACCATTCCACCGCTCACTTGCAGACAGGCCCCCCATTCCACCGCTGTAAAAAATGTGACCTCCACCTATAGATCCCTTTCTACCATTAACTATAATGACACTTGACTGGGATGGGAAATGACACAAGAACGAGCCACTTCCATTCACATACTCTCATACGCCACCCCCTAGGTGAGTTCTAGATCCACCACCGCCACCATAGACGTAACATCCACCTCCTACATTAGAACTAGCGCCACCTTCTCCATTCATCTTTGCAACCAATTTAGGGTTAGGGTCAGGGCTCTTCATATTAGCATCTCTTATTTTTTATTGAAAAACATCTCTCTATTAAAAAGTAGGGTACAATACTAATCATACAAAAATATGGGTGTCATGGAAGTACAACCCAAAATCCAAAAAAAAGATGAGAGTAAAAATTGAAACACGTGAGCCAAGTTATTAACACTTACATCAAATTCATAAGAATTTTCAATCAAAAAGGGGCCATCTATTATTTTTAAGAAAGGCCACAAAAAAATCAAGTTTGCTACATTTTATGGTAACTTTCATGTTATTACATATTAACCATGCTATATATACGTAATGAGATTTTTAAAAAATAAAATAAAATCCATCCCAAGTGGCATTGCAAAAGTGTTTCTTAGTGCTAGTTATATTTAATTTAATGTATCACTTGTTCCAATAATTTATTTAGTCAGAGCACACAATTAATACGTGAGAGGTTTTAAGAAGGGTATTTAATTGAATGTAATGCTTTTTCAAATAGTTTATTTACTCAGAGAACACATCGAATAAGTGAGAGGTCTTAACCAATATCTTTTTAACGGTTATTTTTATGATCGGCTGACTAATTTTTTACTATTTTTTCAAAATTTAGATAGGCCAATCAATATGTATTTGAAAATATTTTGACCAATTTTTGTTATAAATGGTATAAAATTTTATCGATAATTCTACTTTGTTTAATATGAAATACTTAATTTAATATTGAAAATTTCAATATTTAAATTTATGAAAATAAACTTAATATCATTACCTTTCATGGATAAATCTAGTTTTATAAATCTAAAGTCTCCTCTAATAGCTTAGTTGGTTAGATAATCTCCTTAATAAGGAGGTCTTGAGTTACACTCTCATTTGAAGTAAAAACTAATTATTGGTAACTTTACACTAAAGTGATGCCAATTGAAAGAAATGAATGATTCGATTATAATCTTTTTGAATAATAAGGTCCTTTGGCCATGAGGAAATGATTCATAGTAACCATAGTGTGGGAGTGGGCCTTGAGGAAATGATTCAAAGTAACCCAATGGTATATAAGAATGGGCCTCTAAACAAAGATCAAACAAAAAATTAAGAAATGTGTATTAAATAATTTTGACATTTTATGCCAACTATTAACAATTACTAGTTATTAATTTTCAATTATTATGTCTTCTCAAAATTTCACGATTTAGTTCTTCTTCTACAATGACTATTTGAGATATACATAAAGATCACTTTATCTAATCTTCCATGCACAAACCAAACTTATATATAATGTGCAAATATTGAAAATTTTGATAAAGAAATACACATTCATTTTCATCTTATTGGTATAGGCATCAACACATACAAACTAGCATCAACATACCTTAATTTATACTCTCGCATAACTATCTTCTTCACATATACGTTGCATCTTATTATGTCATGATTGTTATGGCAACTGTATCAAACAATGAAATACATTTGGTAAACAAAAATAAATTATAATTATCTCCAAATTTTTAAATATATAAATATATCTATTCAAAAATAAAATAAAATATGGTACTAACATGTAAACTATATTTATATGGTTACACTGAGCATCCATTACATTCAACGTCCCCACACCCCTCATCCATTACTTAACCCTGAAGGGAGGCACAATTTTTGGATGACACTCTTCCGAGCACCTAGTGGGCCCCTCCAAACCACAATATAGAATTTTCATTTCATTTAATACATTTAGAAATTTATCCCGCGTCTCTATCCAATGCCTTTCTCTGTTCCATTTCCAGAATGAATCATGATAGAGTGGGGTCAAATACGAGGCCTGATGCATGGATTCTACCCGAGCTTCATATATACTATTCCACGTTAATATATCTTACTGTGATTCACCAACACCTCTCTTGTTCAGGTTAAGATCTGTTATATAAAATTTATAAGGTCTCCCTTTTGTATGTAAACAATTGATAAACACATGGTTTGATGTCATTATTTATTGATATGCATAGTTGACATGGGAGAGAGATAGATGCATTCAAGTGCTCCAAGTGCTCCATTATTGATTGTTGCATGAAGCACACCACAATCCATGCATATTAATGTGCATATGGTATAAAAAATAAGCTTTGGTATGTCCTTGCAGTGAATACTAAGGATTGAATAATACTACTCTATACAGTTCTAAACACTGTCACGAACCTTTTCTATGCTTCCACATTTTGCATACATGTCTATCGGGGTAGTTGAAACTTCATTTGACACATTTCCTTTATTCTTTATGGTTTTATGGATGTCCAATCCATGTTATAAAGCCCCCTATTTGGCACAAGAAGGTAGGATGCTAGCAAAGGTTATGGAATTTGGCTTTACACATGCTAATTTCATTGACTTCAAAGTTTATAAAGCCTTTTCAAAAAATATGTTTTGTGCATATCTTGCAATCATTGATGTCCATGAGAGCACATTAATTTGATGCATTTTGTCAAAAATTTCACATCCCTTGTCTATGCTTTTTCATTTTACATACTTGTCTATCAGGGCAGTTACAACTACAATATTTGACAAAATTCCTCCATCCATTATGCTTTGATGGATGTCCATACCCTATTTGAAAGCTCCCATTTAGGCATAGGCAGGGATGATGTTAGAAAATGTTGTGAAATTTTTCTTTACACAAGCCAATTACATTTTCTTGAAAGTTTCTAAAGCCTTTTCAACAAATCCATTTTGTGCATAGCCTACAATCAATGTTGCCCAGTAAAAAAAATATCTTTACTTGGTAAAATTTCCATGTAAGCCTTAAGTATTCTACATCATATTCATTATTTAGCTATTAAAAAACCATCATGGGGTATGTCTCTCATTATGATCATTATAAAGCATTTTCCCTATACAAATAGCTTTTTATTGTGGTTTTGTTCTTATTGCCATGCCTTTCCTTTGTTGTAACATAATGTAATTTTTGAGGACCATTGATATAAATTCACAATGAAGGTTTTGTGCCTACAATAAACCCCTTCTTGTTACAATTTTACTCATCTAGTGTTGATTGTATTCATAACCAAAGAATGGTATGCTCAGTTATTGTTGTGATTTTTGTTATATTATTTTTAGATGCCTTTGTCACACAATTCATTTGCAATAGGCATGTGACGATTTCTTAAAAAAATCATTATTTTATGAATACATACAATAATTCATATTTTTTAGTAGCCATAGATTTTTTTTGTTTGGCAATTATAGATTTCATTTCTTTAGAAGTGGTAATTTAAGTATTTTATAGCTATATCACACATTTTTTGACTCACACGATATTTGAGTTTAATTTTTCAAATGTTCCCAATTACAAATTTCCTCAGCTGTTCATATTTTATATCTAGATTCATATTTTTATTGTATATTCCAATCTCAAAAAAATTGTGAGATTTAGAATAGTTGTAGGCTTTTAGTTAGGAACATAACAACCACAAAGTATTGGGAAAGAAACAAACAAAGTGAATATCAATAAAAAATACTAATAAGAATAAATCTGGAAGGAAAATTACTGTTGATGATAGCAAAATTGGTTATTCACGGTATCCTTTGTTTCGGTTGAATAATTAATTGAGTAATATTTATTCACATTTTGACTAAAAGTTCCAATGCAAAGTATCCTACCATAAAATCATGTCCTCTCCATTTCATAAGGGAACATATGAACATAAAATATCTAAAATGTTTTCGACTATCTAAAACCGATTCATTGAAGATCCAAAATGTGTACATTGAGTTTATAGAAGACACCACATATCAAACTTATAGATGACACATGGAAAATTATAGGATGGGTCCTATGTAAATTATTATTAAGGTTATTTAATTAACGAAATTCCCTATATTATTTAATTTTACATTCTTTAAAACATTTATTTTTGTTCAAACTTGATCATTAAATAACTCTTCCCCTATAAGTATAACCTTCAGGGTGCATTTGCTAGTCTTTTATATTTGTATGCAGTGGTAGAGGACAACAAAAAAATCACCATAGAAATTATCCAAATGTTCTAATTCATGAATGATTTATCCTTATATAGTTATTTTATATGAAATGGGTTTAGGGTTTAGGTTTTAAAAGGTTAATTTGTTTCCCCAACCATTTGATATGATAATTTTTTTGTAATAAATGATACCGATTTTTCAATGTATGTAACATAAATAGGTTTTACTAAACATGGATATGCAGTAGTTCCATTGGGAATTTTGTTTACTAACACGTCCTTGTGGATTCGTTATATTGTATATGTAATTTTATCAAGGTGTGGCTGCTACGTTTCTGAGCAATAAGTATTGATGTTTTTTTTTCTAATTTTGAATCATTCCCCTAATGGAAGAGAATTTTGTGGACCTACTCAAAGATGTCATTACTCCAATCACATGTATGTTTATGCATCTACAAATATTTTGGTTCAAAAAAAATTATTGCTTCCAATAGAACAAGGTTTAGAGGTCATTTTTATGATGTCATATTAATGTGTTACCTTTGTATTTTTCAATTTATAATATCTATTAGTACTAACCATATAGTTCGGATTTTTAGAGCTTATGAGAATATAATAGTTTTCTATAAACATAGTGATTTTTAAGTATTTCAAATTTAGTCATACTAAATATTTGTTGTGTGGTTTTAGTCCTATTGTAAATTAATTTTTGTTTACATGAAGAATATGAAAGCTATAAATTTACGACTACGTTTACAAGCCATATTTTAAATGGACTCAAATTATCATGTAAAGCTTTTGTGGAACCCATAACCACTTTGTTTGATCAACATTATAAGATGCTAGTTTTCAACATAAGAAATCACTTTCACTATCAAGGAGTGACATATTTGTTATGTTATTACACTATTAGCAAAATCTATTAGAGGAAATAAAATGTAGTATAAAATCAAGGAAAAATGAGTATGTGAAGAAGTCATGAAAAAATGGGAAAAATTGAAAGTTCTCAATATAATTTTGAGATAGGTTTTTGTTCCACTTGGCATGATAACGAAAAACATCCTATAGTTTTATCTCAAGAGTAACCATTTGTGATATATTCTGATTTGAAGGATTGTTTGTTCACATTCTTGTTCTATTACAGTCACCTCGTATACAAAGATGTCCGTATAATACTCTCAATATTACCAAGCACGATGATTATTTTTAGGCTTTGATTGTGATTTGGGTAGGATGTGAAACATCAATTTATGATTGTTTATTTTTCATCTCTCCCTCACTTTATTTTTTCAGTGTTGTTTAAGATCACCTTGATAAAAATATTCATGATGAAATATAATATCTTCATCAATTACCTCATCATACAAATGGGTATATAATAGGATCCATTAGAATATAGGAAAGAAAATGGTTCATAAGAAATATCAAAAATCTTTATTTACACCAAAAAAATGGAAAAGAAGTCTTATACAATGGAAAAGAAAGAATTAAGTTGAAATTATTAGAAGAAATTGATTGAATTCAAAGATTCTTAATACTAATGAATACATCATTTATTGGCTAAGATGGGTGATGACTCAAGGTAACTTTGGGTGTGGTTAGATGACACTTGTTCAGGCATGTATTCTTTTGTGTAAACTAAACTAGTTATAAAACATGCCATATGTGGTTATTTACTTGATGTTTACTGAGTTTTCAATCAAATAACCAACCCAGATGCATATATTCTTATATTCAGATGAAGGGTATCCATAACATTGTTCCTATTGTAAACATGGAATTTTTCTTCTATTTTTAGTGGATTCTAATGATAATAATAGTTTTAACATGTATTATATTAGTCAAAAGCACAACACTATGGTCATTGATAAGATATTTGCATATAATAAATCAATAAATTGCAGAAGATAACACAACACAAGAGATATGGGTGGCCAAGATGCCCAAATATTTAATATATACAGAATAATACCCTTAAGGTGGGGCAACACCATACAATGCTCCTTAAGGAAGGAGTAACTCCACAATCTCCCAAGATGGGAATCCACTTTGAGGGGGACACCTCCAATATACCTCTACCAAGTATAAGACTCAACTCATACCCCATCACATGATACTCACCTCCCTTATATAGACATACATTACTCTTAATAGATGGGTAACACCTCATCCCAATGTAGGCTGAATCATTACCCAATATAACTAATTCCTATGTGACTAACTAAGGGGATGCGTGACACATGTCGGCATCTCCATCAACCCATATACATTATAATATTATATCCCAAGGTACATAGCATCACCTCCCTCTTTGACATGTTTCATCCCCAAAACATAAGAAGAAGACATATAATGAGTGTGCTTTAAATTATTACACACTTGTCGCCATGCTCAATCATCCAACCACCCATATGAGATCCTAGTGGGTAATGCTGCTCCAAACCTGATTCCATATTCCATTGGACTCATCTAATTCCATATTTTTCCATATGTGATTCTCCTCGGTATCCATGCATATCCATAATAATTATTCCTATGATTCCATGTCATATAATTGTTGTAGCTCCATTAATTCCGTGTATAGCCCTGATTATTGCTCCTCTAATTCCTTGCATATTTATATAGATTGCTGCCCTTATGTGGCCTAACATAACTCCATGATTTTTCCCTTTCATGATGATGTGGGTGTCTATATGGTGTAACCTTTGTATCCTCAACCTTATCAACCTTTTCTTTATTTTTCTCTTCCACCTTGTTTGCTATTTATTTTTTCTGTTGAGTAGATGAATTATTTATTTATTTTTCATCTTTTTCTGTAGCCTCTCCTTCTGGATAATCCTTATTCCCTTCTTCATCATCTTCAAATTCCTCTTCATGATCCTCATTTATATTAATTTTTTCCTTGCTAAGTGTGATATATTGCAGTGTATTTTTCTTTGCTTGTACCTCATTTATATTCAAAGGGCTAATCAAAAAAATAGTGCTGATCTATTTGGATGACATTACTATGTTCTCCAAAAATGTGTTTTGACCACCGTTTTCACCTAAGGTAAGCATTTCAAAGATGCAGGAGATTTGGGGGTATCATTGAACCCTAAAAAATGCATATTCTTGGCCCATGAGGGCAGGATTTTAGGCCATATTGT